>JAJGRW010000904.1:1402545-1483494 GCA_025461045.1 Carex parvula | reverse complement strand
TGTAAAAGATTTTGTTTTTAAAGATTTTATTTATCAAATGAGATTTAAGATTTGGGTTGGGTTTTGAGATATGTAGCTTTGGGCTTTAAGATTCGCATTGATTGTTTGATTTAAATTTTGGGCTTTGAGATTTGGGCTTTAGATTTTAGATTTGTGTTAAGCTTTCGGTTGACAATTTAGATTGAGGCCGCAGCTATTGACAGATGGGCCCTACAAACCAGAGATTCACCGGCCATTGGATTCACCTTCTCCTTTGAGATTTGCACTTTTAAATTGAATTTTTGGTTTGGCGCCGAGATTAATCCATTTATGTTACTTTAAGATTCGTGCAGATGAGATATGGGTTCGGGTTTGAGACCCGAACTGGAGTTTGGCTTGGCCATCACTCCGGCGAGGTTTCCAGCTACGGTGACGCTGGGGAAAGGTACCATTGGGATCGCCTGGGGCTTGCAAGTTTGTTGGATGCATTGTCGGCGATGGTTGATCGCCGGAGGCGACAGAGCAAGACTAACATCAAGTTTCGGTACTGATCAAAGTTTTCATCCGATTTCTTCGATTTTCTTATTGTTTTTCTTCATTTAAATGATCATTGAACATCATTGAGGCATGTATAAACTCTATTTAGTTTCAATTTCATTTCATCTAAAGGTTTGGGGAGTATCAGGATCGAGTTTCTTGGCTTGGTACCAGTTCGGTACCGGTTCAGCCTCTGGACCTTCCAAGGCATGATTGTTCTCAACTGAGAGTCCATATTTAAGATTTGGAAGTATAGTAAGGATTTCAGAATTCATTTTAAACCTAGATTTGGACTTTTAGGTTCGGGCGCACTAATCAATTTCATGAAGTTCATATTTTGGAAACTTGGATTGACCTAAAACTTTTATTTTCATGAAGGATTGTGTAGTTTCTTGTTATCAATTCGTTGAAGGATATTTGTATGATGTTATAATGAAATTTTATGATTTTTACAAATTTATTTCGATTTTAAAGTATTTATTTCTGCAAAGGGCAATGAAGGTCATTTTACCAATTTTAATTGCTGGATTTTCATTTTTAACAAGCTGAACTTTGAAAATCATAGAAAATTGGAATGAAATCCAAATAATGTGAAATTTGAGTCAATTTTGTTTGTTTTGAAGTCCTTTACATGATGGTGAAGTCCATTTTTCAATTTAGTCCCTGTGTCAGTCTAGAATGTTCTGTTTACCAGTGAAGGTCATTTTGACCATTTTGGGGTACCATTCTTGTACCAGTGGTACATACTAAATGTTATACTGGTGGTTCACTATTCTTTGGGGCATTTAGGACTGGTTTAGAGTATCTATAACTGACTTCATGATTTAAACATTATTTTAATGAATTTCATAGCTTTTTGCTACATCTTTGGTACCAACAAACAAAGGAAGCTCCAAAATTACTCCAAAATCATTGTTTCAATTTAGAACATTAGAAATCTGTCAGAACTTGGATTTATGCAGAAAGGTCCTTACTTTTGTCAAAATCATTTTTTTGAAAGCTTTTGCATTATTTTTGAGAGGTGTATCACTGAGATTTCATTAGATAAAAGAATGACATAGAACAACATTGGATTATTGTCTATTTACACCTTAGACCCTCTTTCTCTCACTATTTGCACAATGATCAATTTAGCTCCCTTATAAAGTGTAATCTAGTACACATTAATGATTTTTCATTCAAGGAAGCTAAACATCTTTCAATTATGCAATATAGACCTCTTTTAATAGGAAATAAACAAGGGAGCTATCCAGCTCAACCTTTGTTCATCCTTTCACTATCATATATATTTTTTTTGTCATTCTTTAATCCTCTTAAATAAAACAAATAAATAGTTTAGGTATAAATGGAGCTATCTAGCTCAACAAACATACCCTCTTCAATTTAATTGCTTTAAAAAGAGAATTAAAGAGTTTTAAAATAAAAATCGAAAATAAAAGAGAGAGGAGGCAGAGAAGGAAAAGAAAAAAGGAAAAAAATCATGTTTTTAATACTTTTGGTTATTATTTTCATAAAAATCATTTAAAAGGCAAGAAAAATGCAAATAAAGAGATTATAACATATTTTTATCATGTATATATATATTTTTATGTTTAAAAGGGAAGAAAATGCAAGAAAAGGAAATAAAATATTTTATTTGATCATCAAGCTACATGTTTCATTTTATTCATCCTATGATGAACTAGAAATCATGTATCTCTCACATTTTATCATTTTTGAAAGTTTTAAATAAAAAGGAAAATGAAGAGATGAGAACAAGATCAAGGCAGTGAAGAACAAAAAAAGAAAATCATCAAGCAAAAATCTTTATTTCGATTTCATGAACATATACATCCCTCAGCTCCTTTGAGCTTACATATTTAGGTACTAATTACCTTTCTAATTTGCTGAAAATTAAAGCTTTCTCTCTAAACTATGAAATTTGAGGCTTCTTTGTGTATGAACTTAGTAGCAGGAATTTTTTGAGTGAGTTCTCTCTGTGTCTTTCTTCTTCATTTCATGTGCCTTTTATAGGGCAATATTAGGGTTTAGGGTTCTGTAGCGGCTGATGTGTCTTTTACCATGCACACCAAGTGCTTGATCAAGGGTCTTGATTGATTTGCATGCCCTCATATGAGCACACCTAGCAAAGGCTGTCCAATCAGAGCTTAACATGTCATCTATCCCTTATTGATAGGGTGTATTACACCTTATTGATAGCCATTTGTCATGTTTCCCCTGTACCCGAACTGCACCATATCAGTTTCGGGTGCTGGCCCAATTTAATGCGTATTGCATTAAATTGAAACTTCCTAGAGGTGCCACATTATGCATAAAAGACCCTGTTAAGCCCTTAGTCTCCAATTTCAACTATCTCGGCCGAACTACCTTCTTATATTTATAGTGTCTCGGGTTGGATTGAGAGAAGGGAAGATTACTCAAGCTTGATGAGAGTGGAGGAGAATAGAAGAAGGGGTGCCTCATTAGTCTCGGGTGAGTGTTTGGGTAGTGCAACGAGGTGTAGACCCGAATCTAAACCCGCTTCTCAGCTGAAATAGCAAGAGAAAGGAAGGAGGGACTGACTTGGTGGGACCCGAATGTCAGCCTCTTTGCCCAATGCTATTCATTTTCTTTTAAACTTTCATTGTTTTTCGATTGCACTCGGTTCTTGGTAAGCCGTGTATCAGCTTTACGTGGTGCATGGAACACCGAGAGCATCCCAATTGAAGGGACCATTTGAGCTCAGAGCCGAGATTTAATTTCGGGTATGTGGGCTGTCTAAACTTGGTGTATCATACACCATACAACTGACTATTCGGTCCACGAAGTTGTATACATGTAGACCGTGTCCATTTATTTAATCCAAACAGCGAAAATGGCATTGTGTCGCTGGTTTGTGGGTCCCATGTTGTCAGAACCTGTTTTGGTGTCCCCAATTCGTACCTAGAGCAACTTAGGGCTTGGTTTGCTTAGGTGCCACCACATTTTTGCACCCATAACATCATTCAGCAGTTGTTTTGTTTGTAGAAATTTATTTCTTTGGTGGTCTTGACCATATTGCACATCAAAATTCATGGTTTTATATGTGGAATATTACCAGGAATTATAACATGCTTTCATCCAATTCATTTGAAAGATTTATGTGTAACTTTGGCATTTTAATTGCTCCAAAATTATTATCTATCATGTTAAACTTAAATAGCAACTTTTTAGGGTCAAACAAGACCTAAACATACTAAACGGAAAGGGTAAAGTTAAAAAAAGGCAAAAAAAACCCTAAATGCAACACATTTGAACAATCCGTTCGAACGAAAGTTTTATCGTCTGAACATATCAGTTCAAATACTTAGAACTGGAGCTCCCTTTTATAAATAGAGTTGATACTCCCACTCTAGTTTCAAGCAAGTCGCCCTAAACTTCAAATAGCACTAATTTTGTATTCTTGAGAGATTCCTTCTTTGAGAGAGCTAAAACTTCAATACTCCTTTGATAATCTCAAATCCACTTAACTAATTCTCTATATTTAGTTAGGGTGTTGGTTCTTGTTCGATAGTGTCTTTAGTGCTCCCTTTCTATAGCCGAGTGACTTCCCTGTTTGTAGGGCATTATAGGGCTCGCCGGCTCGAACGTTTCCTCTCACATATAAACATAGTTGTGTGACGATCCTCTGCGTAGGACTCTCCAGCTCGAGCTTCTAGGCTCAACTCTGTACACGAGTTAGGCCGTGACTTTCCACCATTGTTGGGCTCACGTGTCACAAGTTGTATCCTTTCTTTTTGGATAATAGAAAAGGGGCACCGATGATGTTGCTCTACCCTGAAGACGTAGGCATTTTACGCCAAACTCCGTTATCATTCCGTGTGTCAAATTTCTCTAACTCTACTCTACTTATTTGTACACATTTGCTTGTTGGTTGATTGACTTGTTAATTTAGAGGGTTAAACTGAAAAAAGTCAAATAGTCTTTAAGACTACCTATTCACCCCCCTCTAGGTGCCATTAGGGACAACACTATTGTCTTTCATCTTCTTGTTGTTGTCTTTCGTTTTCTACTAGTTATTTTTCATCATCTTCTACTTGTCTTTCATCTTATACTAGTTATCCTTCATGTTCTACTGGTTGTCTTTCATGTTCTACTGGTTGTATTTCATCTTCTTCTAGTTGTCTTTCATCCTCTTCTGGTTGTCTTTCATCTTCTTCTAATTGTCTTTTAATCTTCTTCAAGTTGTATTTCATCTTCTATTAGTTGTCTTTCATGTTCTTCTTGTTGTCTTTCGCCTTCTACTAGTTGTTTTTATTGTCTTCAACTTGTCTTTCATCTTATAATGGTTATCTTTCATGTTCTACTTTTAGTCTTTTATCTAGTACTGGTTGTATTTTATCTTATACTAGTTGTATTTCATCTTGTACTGGTTGTCTTTCATTTTCTACTGGTTGTCTTTCATGTATTATTATTGGTTGTATTTCATTTTCTTCTAGTTGTATTTCATTTTCTTCTAGTTGTCTTTGTATTCTACTAGTTGTCTTTCTTCTGCTACTTGTTGCATTTTATCTTCTTGTTGTTGTCTTTGATGTTCTATTGGTGGTCTTTCATGTTCTACTAGTCGTGTCTTTCATGTTTTACTGGTTGTCTTATCATCTTCTACTATTTGTCTTTCGTGTATTAGTTGTTTTTCATCTTGTACTAATTGTCTTTTATTTTCTTCTTGTTGTCATTTGTCTTATATAAGTTTTTCATCTTCTTCAACTTGTCTTTCATCTTATACTGGTTATCTTTCATGTTTTACTGGTTGTCATTCATCTACTACTTGTTGTATTTCTTCTTCTACTAATTGTATTTCATCTCTTCTAGTTGTCTTTCATGTCCTAGGGGTTGTCTTTCATCTACTAGTTGTATTTCATCTTCTACTAGTTGTCTTTAACGAGTTGTATTTCATCTTCTTCTAGTTGTTTTTCATCTTGTACATGTTGTTTTTCATGTTCTACTAGTTGTCTTTCATGTTCTACTATTGGTTGTACTTCATCTTCTTCTAATTGTCTTTCATGTTCTACTGGTTGTCTTTCATCTACTACTGGTTGTTTTTCATCTTTTACTACTTGTCTTTCATCTTATACTACTTATCTTTCATGTTCTACTAGTTGTCTTTCATCTAATACTGGTTGTGTCTGTCATCTTCTTCCGGTTGCTTTTCATGTTCTACTGGTTATCTTTTATGTTCAACTAGTTGTCTTTTGTCTTCTACTGGTTGTCTTTCATCTACTGGTGGTTATATTTCATCTTCTACTAGTTGTCTTTCATTTTCTACTAGTTGTTTTTAATCTTTTTCTATTTTGTTTTTCATTTTCTACAAGTTGTTCTTCATCTTCTTCTTGTTATTTTACATCTTGTACTGATTGTTGTTCATGTTCTACTTATTATCTTTCATGTTCTACTGGTTGCATTTCATATTCTATTGGTTGTTTTTCATGTTCTACTAGTTGTCTTTCATCTTCTATTGGTTGTAATTCATTTTCTTCTAGTTGTCTTTTATCTTCTTCTAGTTGTCTTTCATCTTCTTCTAGTTGTCTTTCGAATACTACTTGTATTTTATCTTCTTCTAGTTGTCTTTCATCCTCTAATAATTGTCTTTCATGTTCTTCTTTTTGTCTTTCGTCTCCTTTACTAGTTGATTTTCATCTTCTTCTGGTTGTCATTTTATCTTATACAGGTTATCTTTAATGTTCTACTAGTTGTCTGTAATGTACAACTGGTTGTATTTCATCTTCTACTAGTTGTATTTCATCTTCTACTGGTTGTCTTTCATGTTATGTTGGTAATCTTTCATCTACTACTGGTTGTCTTTCATCTACTACTGGTTTTATTTCATCTTCTTCAAGTTGTATTTCATCTGTATTTCATCTTCTTCTAGTTGTCTTTTATGTTCTGCTGGTTATCTTTCATGTTCTACTAGTTTTCTTTCATATACTAATTTTTCATCTTGTTCTCATTGTCTTTCATGTTGTAGTGATTGTCTTTCATGTTCTTCTAGTTGTCATTCATCTTCCATATGCACTTCATGTTACTGGTTGTTTTTCATGTTCTTCTAGTTGTCATTTATCTTGAACATGCACTTCATGTTCTATTGTTTGTCTTTTACGTTGTACTGGCTGTCTTTCATGTATTACTGGTTCTCTTTCATCTTCCACAAGTTGTTTTCATCTTGTACTGATTGTCTTTCATTTCCTACTGATTATCTTTCATATTCTTCTAGTTGTCATTCATTTTATCATATTCACTTCATATTCTACTGGTTGTCTTTCATATTTTTCTAATTGTTTTTCATCTTGTACTGATTGTCTTTCATGTTGTGCTGCTAGTTGTCTTTTATGTTATACGGGTTGTCTTTCATCTTCTACTAATTGCCTTCCATTTACTATTGGTTGTATTTCATCTTCTACTTGTTGTCCTTAATGTTTTACTAGTTGTCTTTCATGTTCTAATAGTTGTCTTTCATCTTCTACTAGTTGTCTTTCAACTCCTATTGGTTGTATTTCATCTTCTTCTAGTTGTCTTTCATTTTCTACTAGTTGTTTTTCATCTTGTACTGATTGTCTTTCATGTTCTATTGGTTGTCTTCATGTTCTACTAGTTGTCTTTCATGTTCTTCTAGTTGTCATTCATCTTGCACATGCACTTCATGTTCTACTAGTCTTTCATCTTCTTCTAGTTGTATTTCATCTTCTTCTAGTTGTCTTTCATGTTCTACTGGTTGTCTTTCATCTACCACTGGTTGTCTTTCGTTTTCTACAGGTTGTCTTTCATCTTCTTCTGGTTTTCATTCATGTTGTATTGGTTGTCTTTCATCTACTACTACATGTATTTCATCTTCTCCTAGTTGTATTTCATCTTCTTTTAGTTGTCTTTCATCTTCTACTGGTTGTCTTTCATGTTCTTCTGGTTGTCTTTCATCTTGTACTAGTTGTCTTTCATCTTGTATTGGATGTATTTCATCTTTTTCTAGTTGTCTTTTGTCTTCTACTGGTTGTCTTTCGTCAACTATTATTTGTATTTCATCTTCTTCTAGTTGTCTTTCATCTTATACTAGTTGTCTATAATGTTGTACTGATTGTCCTCCATGTTCTACTAGTTGTCTTTAATCTTCTACTGGTTTTCTTTCATCTTTTTCTATTTGTCTTTCATTTTCTACGAGTTGTTTTTGATCTTCTACTAGTTGTTTTTCATCTTTTACTGATTGTCATTCATTTCGACTGGTTGTCTTTCATGTTCTTATAGTTGTCATTCATCTTGCACATGCACTTCATGTTCTACTCGTTGTCTTTCATGTTGTACTAGTTGTCTTTAATTTTGTACAAATTGTCGTTCATTTACTATTGGTTGTATTTCACCTTCTTCTAGTAGTCTTTAATCTTCTACAAGTATTTTTTCATTTTCTACAAGTTATTTTTCATCTCGTGCGGATTGTCTTTCATGTTATTCTAGTTGTCATTCATCTTGCACAAGCACTTCATGTTATACTGACTGTCTTTCAAGTTGTACTGGTTGTCTTTTATGTTCTACTTGTCGTCTTTCATCTTCTACTAGTTGTCTTTCATCTACTATTAGTTGCATTTGATCTTCTTCTAGTTGTCTTTCATCTTGTGTAGGTTGTTTTTCTTGTTCTACTGGTTGTCTTTCATCTACCATTGGTTGTCTTTCATCTCCTGCTAGTTGTTGCATCTACTATAGGTTGTCTATCATGTTCTATTGGTTGTCTTTCATGTTATATTGGTTGTCTTTCATGTTCAATAGGTTGTCTTTCATGTTGTATGTCTTTCATGTTCTATTGGTTGTATTTCATCTTCTATAAATTATCTTTCATCTACTATTGGTTGTATTTAATATTATTATAGTTGTCTTTCATCTTGTACTGGTTGTATTTTCATGTTGTACAGGTTGTCTTTCTTGTTGTACGGTTGTCTTTCATTTTCTTCTACTTGTCATTCATCTTGCACATGCACTTCATGTTCTACTGGTAGTCTTCATGTTCTTCTAGTTGTCTTTCATCTTACACATGCACTTCATGTTCTACTACTGGTTGTCTTCCATCTTCTTCTAATTATTTTTCATTTTCTTCTAGTTGTTTTTCATTTCTTTAGTTGTATTTCATTTTCTTCTAGTTTTTTTTTATGTTCTACTAGTTGTCTTTCATCTACCCCTGGTTGTCTTTCGTCTTCTACTAGTTCTCTTTCATCTTGTATTGGTTATCTTTCGTGTTGTACTAGTTGTCTTTCATCTACTACATGTATTTCATCTTCTATTAGTTGTCTTCCACTAGTTGTATTTCTTCTAGTTGTCTTTCATCTTCTTCTAGTTTTCTTTCATCTACTATTGGTTGTATTTCATCTTCTTCTAGTTGTCTGTCATATTCTAAAGTTGTTTTTCATATTGTACTAGTTTGTTTCATCTTGTAATGATTGTCTTTTATGTTCTACTAGTTGTCTTTCATCTTCTTCTAGTTGTTATTCATCATGCACATGCACTTCATGTTCTATTACTTGTCTTTCATTTACTATTGGTTGTATTTCATCTTCTTCAAATTGTCTTTCATATTCTACTGGTTGTCCTTAATGTTCTACTGGTTGTCCTTCATATTCTACTGGCTGTCTTTCATCTTCTACTAGTCTTTCAACTACTATCGGTTGTATTTCATATTCTTCTAGTTGTGTTTCATTTTCTACTAGTTGTTTTTCATCTCGTACTAATTGTTTTTCATGTTATATTGGTTGTCTTTAATGTTCTACTGATTGTCTTTCATGTTCTTCTAGTTGTTATTCATCTTGCACATGCACTTCATGTTCTTCTAGTTGTCATTCATCTTGCACATGCACTTCATATTCTTCTAGTTGTCATTCATCTTGCACATGCACTTCATATTCTACTGGTTGTTTCATCTTCTACTAGTTGTCTTTCATCTACTATTGGTTGCATTTGATCTTCTTCTAGTTGTCTTTCATCTTGTGCTGGTTGTCTTTCATCTCCTACTAGTTGTTTCATCTACTATAGGTTGTCTATCATGTTCTATTAGTTGTCTTTCATGTTCTATTGATTGTCTTTCATGTTTAACAGGTTGTCTTTCAAGTTCTACTGGTTGTATTTCATCTTCTATAAATTATCTTTCATCTACTATTGGTTGTATTTTATATTCTTATAGTTGTCTTTCATCTTGTACTGGTTGTATTTCTTGTTGTACAGGTTGTCTTTCGTGTTGTACTGGTTATCTTTCATTTTCTTCTAGTTGTCATTCATCTTGCACATGCACTTCATGTTGTACTGGTTGTCTTCATGTTCTTCTAGTTGTCATTCATCTTGCACATGCACTTCATGTTCTACTGGTTGTCTTCCATCTTCTTCTAATTATTTTTCATCTTCTTCTAGTTGTTTTTTATTTCTTCTAGTTGTATTTCATCTTCTTCTAGTTCTCTTTTATGTTCTACTAGTTGTCTTTCATCTACCACTGGTTGTCTTTCGTCTTCTACTAGAGTTGTCTTTCATCTTGTATTGGTTATCTTTCGTGTTGTACTGGTTGTCTTTCATCTACAACTACATGTATTTCATCTTCTACTAGCTGTCTTCCACTAGTTGTATTTCATCTTTTTCTAGTTGTCTTTCATCTTCTTCTAGTTTTCTTTCATCTACTATTGGTTGTATTTCATCTTCTTCTAGTTGTCTTTCATATTCTACAAATTGTTTTTCATGTTGTAGTAGTTGTTTTTCATCTTGTAATGATTGTCTTTCATGTTCTACTAGTTGTCTTTTCTTCTTCTAGTTGTTATTCATCATGCACATGCACTTCATGTTCTATTACTTGTCTTTCATTTACTATTGGTTGTCATCTTCTACTGATTGTCCTTAATGTTCTACTGGTTGTCCTTCATATTCTACTGGATGTCTTTCATCTTCTTCTAGTTGTGTTTCATCTTCTACTAGTTGTTTTTCATCTTGTACTAAATGTTTTTCATGTTATATTGGTTGTCTTTAATGTTCTACTGATTGTCTTTCATGTTTTCTAGTTGTCATTCATCTTTCACATGCACTTCATGTTCTTCTAGTTGTTCATCTCGCACATGCACTTCATATTCTACTGGTTGTTTCATCTTCTACTAGTTATCTTTCATCTATTATTGGTTGCATTTGATCTTCTTCTAGTTGTCTTTCATCTTGTGCTGGTTGTATTTCTTGTTCTACTGGTTGTCTTTCATCTCCTACTAGTTGTTTCATCTACTATAGGTTGTCTATCATGTTATATTGGTTGTCATTCATGTTCCATTGGTTGTCTTTCATGTTATATTGGTTGTCTTTCATGTTTAACAGGTTGTCGTTCATGTTCTACTGGTTGTATTTCATCTTCTATAAATTATCTTTCATCTGCTATTGGTTGTATTTCATATTCTTATAGTTGTCTTTCATCTTGTACTGGTTGTATTTCATGTTGAACAGGTTATCTTTCGTGTTGTACTGGTTGTCTTTCATTTTCTTCTAGTTGTCATTCATCTTGCACATGCACTTCATGTTCTACTGGTAGTCTTCATGTTTTTCTAGTTGTCATTCATCTTGCACATGCACTTCATGTTCTACTACTGGTTGTGTTCCATCTTCTTCTAATTATTTTTCATCTTCTTCTAGTTATTTTTCATTTCTTCTAGTTGTATTCCCTCTTCTTCTAGTTGTTTTTTATGTTCTACTAGTTGTCTTTCATCTACCACTGGTTGTCTTTCGTCTTCTAATAGTTGTCTTTCATCTTGTATTGGTTATCTTTCGTGTTGTACTGGTTGTCTTTCATCAACTACTACATGTATTTCATCTTCTACTAGTTGTCTTCCACTAGTTGTATTTCATCTTCTTCTAGTTGTCTTTCATCTTCTTCTAGTTTTCTTTCATCTACTATTGGTTGTATTTCATCTTCTTGTAGTTGTCTGTCATATTCTACAAGTTGTTTTTCATGTTGTACTAGTTGTTTCTCATCTTGTAATGATTGTCTTTCATGTTCTACTAGTTGTCTTTCATCTTCTTCTTGTTGTTATTCATCATGCATGCACTTCATGTTCTATTAGTTGTCTTTCATTTACTATTGGTTGTATTTCATCTTTTTCAAGTTGTCTTTCATCTTCTACTGGTTGTCCTTAATGTTCTACTGGTGTCCTTCATATTCTACTGGCTGTCTTTCATCTTGTACTAATTGTCCTTCATCTACTATTGGTTAATTGTCCTTCATCTACTATTGGTTAAATTTTATCTTCTTCAAGTTGTCTTTCGTATTCAACTAATGTTTTTTCATCTTCTTCTATTTGTCTTTTATGATTTTCTTGTTGTCTTTCGTCTTCTACTAGTTTTTCATTTTCTTCTACTTGTATTTCATCTTCTTCTAGTTGTGTTTCGTCTTCTACTGGTTGTCATTCATCAACTACTGGATATATTTCATCTTCTTCTTGTTGTCTTTGATGTTGTACTATTTGTCTTTCATTTTGTACTGTCATTCATGTTCTACTGATTGTATTAAATCTGCTTTTGGTTGTATTTCATCTTCTTCTAGTTGTTTTTCATCTTGTACAAGTTGTTTTTCATGTTGTACTGGTTGTCTTTCATCTTCTACTTCATCTACTATTTGTTGTTTTTTGTCTTATACTAGTTGTCTTTTATCTTCTACAAGTTGTTTTTCATTTTCAACTAGCTGTTTTTCATCTTATACTGATTGTCTTTCATATTGTCTTTCTTGTTCTTCTAGTTGTCATTAAATCTTGCACGTGCACTTCATCTTGTACTAGTTGTCTTACATCATCTTCTAGTTTTTTTTTCATCTTCTTCTAGTTGTCTTTCATGTCTATTGGTTGTCTATTATCTACCACTGGTTGTCTTTCGTCTACTACTACATGTATTTCATTTTCTCCTATTTGTCTTCTACTAGTTGTATTTCATCTTCTTCTAGTTGTCGTCTTCTACAAGTTGTTTATCATTTTTTACTAGTTGTTTTCATCTTGTTCTCATTGTCTTTCATGTTGTACTGATTGTCCTTCATGTTCTACTGGTTGTCTTTCATGTTCTTTTAGTTGTCATTCATCTTCCAATGCACTTCATGTTCAACTCGTTGTCTTTCATGTTGTACTGGATGTCTTTAATTTTTTACAAATTGTCGTTCATCTACTATTGGTTGTATTTCATATTCTTCTAGTTTTCATTCATCTTCTACAAGTTGTTTTTCATTTTACTAGTTGCTTTTCATTTTCTTCTAGTTGTATTTCATCTTCTTCTAGTTGTCTTTCGTCTACCACTGGTTGTCTTTCGTCTTCTACAGGTTGTCTTTTGTCTTCTACAGGTTGTTGTCTTTCATCTTTTTCATCTTTTTCATCTTTTTCTAGTTGTCTTTAATCTTGTACTAATTGTCATTCATCTTCTACTGGTTGTCATTAATGTTCTACAAGTTGTCTTCCATGTTCTACTAGTTGTCTTTCATCTTCTTCTAGTTGGTATTCATCTTGCACATGCACTTCATGTTCTATTAGTTGTCCTTCATTTACTATTGGTGTATTTCAACTTCTCAAGTTGTCTTTCATCTTCTACTAGTTGTCCTTAATGTTCTATTAGTTGTCTTTCATATTCTACTAGTTGTCTTTCAACTATTATTGGTTGTATTTCATCTTCTTCTAGTTGTGTTTCATCTTCTACTAGTTGTCATCTTGTACTAATTGTTTTTAATGTTTTATTGGTTGTCTTTCATGTTCTACTGATTGTCTTTCATGTTCTTCTAGTTGTCATTCATCTTGCACGTGCACTCCATGTTCTTCTAATTGTCATTTGCACATGCAATTCATATTCTACTGGTTGTTTTTCATCTTCTTCTAGTTGTTTTTCATCTTCTTCTAGTTGTCTTTCATGTTCTACTGGTTGTGTTTCATCTACCACTGGTTGTCTTTCATCTTCTACTTGCTGTCTTTCATCTTCTTCTAGTTCTTTTTCAAACTTATAGTTGTCTTTCATCTTATTCTGGTTATCTTTCATGTTGTACTGGTTGTCTTTCATCTATATGTATTTCATCTTATCCTAGTTGTTTCTACTTGTTGTATTTAATCTTCTATTAGTTGTCTTTCATCTTCGACTGGTTGTCTTTCATGTTCTTCCAATTGTCTTTCATCTTGTACTAGTTTTCTTTCATCTAATTTTAGTTGTATTTCATCTTCTTCTAGTTGTCTTTCGTCTTCTGCTGGTTGTCTTCCGTCAACTATTGGTTGTATTTCATCATCTTCTAGTTGTCTTTCATCTTATACTGGTTTACTTTAATGTTGTATTGATTGTCCCTCATGTTCTACTAGTTGTCTTTCATCTTCTACAGGTTGTCTTTCATCTTCTTCTAATTTGTCTTTCATCTCTACGAGTTGTTTTTGATCTTCTATTAGTTGTTTTTCATCTTGTACTGATTGCTTTTCATTTTTGACTGGTTGTCTTTCATGTTCGTCTAGTTGTCATTAATCTTGCACATGCACTTCATGTTCATGTTGTACTAGTTGTCTTTCATGTTGTACTGGTTGTTTTTAATTTTTTACAAATTGTCATCCATCTACTATTGGTTGTTTTTCATCTTTTTCTAGTTGTCTTAAATCTTCTATAAGTTGTTTTCATTTACTATTGGTTGTCTTTAATCTTCTACATGCACTTCATGTTCTATTAGTTGTCTTTCATTTATTATTGGTTGTATTTCATCTTCTTCAAGTTGTCTTTCATCTTCTACTGCTTGTCTTTCATGTTGTATTGGTTGTCTTTAATGTTTAACTGGTTGTTTTCATCTTCTACTAGTTGTCTTTCATCTACTATTGGTTGTATGTCATCTTCTTCTAGTTGTTTTTCATGTTGTACTAGTTGTTTTTCATCTTGTAATGATTGTCTTTCATGTTCTACTAGTTGTGTTTCATCTTCTTCTAGTTGTTATTCATCTTGCACATGAACTTCATGTTCTACTAGTTGTGTTTCATCTTCTTCTAGTTGTTATTTATCTTGCACATGCACTTCATGTTTTATTAGTTGTCTTTCATTTACTATTGGTTGTATTTCATCTTCTTCAAGTTGTCTTTCATCTTCTACTGGTTGTCCTTAATGTTCTACTAATTGTCTTTCATGTTCTATTAGTTGTCTCTCATATTCTACTAATTGTCTTTCAACTACTATTGGTAGCATTTCATCTTCTTCTAGTTGTGTTTCATTTTCTACTAGTTGTTTTTCATCTTGTACTAATTTGTTTTTTCATGTTCTATTGGTTGTCTTTCATGTTCTACTGATTGTGTTTCATGTTCTTCTAGTTATCATTCATCTTGCACATGCACTTCATGTTCTTCTAGTTGTCATTCATCTTGCACATGCACTTCATCTTCTTCTAGTTGTTTTTCATCTTCTTCTAGTTGTATTTCATCTTCTTCTAGTTGTCTTTCATGTTCTACTGGTTGTCTTTCATCCACCATTGGTTGTCTTTCATCTTCTACTGGTTGTCTTTAATGTACTGATTATTTTTCATGTTCTAGTAGTTGTCTTTCATCTTCTACTAGTTGTCTTTCAACTACTACTGGTTGTATTTCATCTTCTTCTAATTGTGTTTCATCTTCTACTAGTTGTTTTTCATCTTGTACTAATTGTTTTTCATGTTATATTGTTTGTCTTTAATGTTCTACTGATTGTCTTTCATGTTCTTCTAGTTGTCATTAATTTTGCACATGCACTTCATGTTCTTCTAGTTGTCATTGATCTTGCATATGCACTTCATATTCTACTGGTTTTTTCATCTACTACTAGTTGTCTTTCATCTACTATTGGCTGCATTTGATCTTCTTCTAGTTGTCTTTCAACTTGTGCTGGTTTTATTTCCTATTCTATTAGTTGTCTTTCATATATATTGGTTATCTTTCATCTCCTACCAGTTGTCTTTCATCTCCTACTAGTTGTCTTTCATCTACTATTAGTTGTCTATCATGTTATATTGGTTGTCTTTCATGTTTTATTGTTTGTCTTTCATGTTCAACAGGTTGTCTTTCATGTTGTACTAGTTGTCCTTCATGTTCTACTGGTTGGATTTCATCTTCTACAAATTATCTTTCGTCTACTATTGGTTGTATTTCATATTCTTCTAGTTGTCTTTCATCTTGTACTGGTTGTATTTCGTGTTGTACCGGTTGTCTTTCATTTTTTTGTAGTTGTCATTCATCTTGCACATGCACTTCATGTTGTACTGGTTGTCTTCATGTTCTTCTAGTTGTCATTCATCTTGCACATGCACTTCATGTTCTGCTGGTTGTCTTTCATCTTCTTCTAGTTATTTTTCACCTTTTTTTCTAGTTGTTTTTCATTTCTTCTAGTTGTATTTCATCTTCTTTTAGTTGTCATTCATGTTCTTCTTGTTGTCTTTCATCTACCACTGGCTGTCTTTCGTTTTCGACTAGTTGTCTTTCATCTTGTACTTTTATGTTGTATTTGGTTGTCTTTCATCTACTACTACTACATGTATTTCATCTTCTACGAATTGTCTTCTACTAGTTGTAATTCATCTTCTTCTAGTTGTCTTTCGTCTTGTACTGGTTGTCTTTTATGTTTTTCTAGTTGTCTTTCATCTTCTTCTAGTTTTCTTTCATCTACTATTGGTTGTATTTCATCTTGTACTGGTTGTCTTTTATCTTGTATTGGTTGTTCTTCATATTCTAGTAGTTGTATTTCATCTTCTTTTAGTTGTCTTTCATCTTCTACGAGTTGTTTTTCATATTCTACGAGTTTTTTTTCATATTGTACTGATTGTCTTTCATGTTCTACTAGTTGACTTTTATCTTCTTCTAATTGTCATTAATCTACTATGTTGTACTGGTTGTCTTTCATGTTGTACTGGTTGTCATTCATCTTCTACTAGTTGTCTTTCATCTACTATTGGTTGCATTTAATCTTTTTCTAGTTGTCTTTCATCTTGTGCTTGTTGTCTTTCGTATTCTACTGGTTATTTTTCATCTACCACTTGTTGTCTTTCATCTACCACTGGTTATCTTTCCTCTTCTACTAGTTGTCATTCATCTTCAACTGGTTGTCTTTCATGTTCTATTGGTTGTCTTTCATGTTCTATTGGTTGTCTTTCATATTCTACTTGTTGTCTTTCATGTTCTACTAGTTGTCTTTCCTGTTCTACTAATTATCTTTCATCTACTGTTGGTTGTATTTCATATCCTTCTAGTTGTCTTTCATCTTGTACTGGTTGTATTTCATGTTGTATTGGTTGTCTTTCTTGTTCTACTGGTTGTCTTTCATTTTATTTTGGTTGTCATTCATCTTGCACATGCACTTAATGTTCTACTGGTTGTCTTTTATGTTCTTCTAGTTGTCATTCATATTGCACATGCACTTCATGTTGTACTGGTTGTCTTTCATCTACTACTACATGTATTTCATCTTCTACAAGTTCTTTCATCTTGTACGGGTTGTCTTTCATGTTCTTCTGGTTGTCTTTCACCCCTCTTCTAGTTTTCTTTCATCTACTATTGATTGTATTTCATCTTCTTCTAGTTGTCTTTTATTTTGTACTGGCTGTCTTTAATGTTGTACTAGTTGTCCTTCGTATTCTAGTAGTTGTCTTTCATGTTCTACTGGTTGTCTTTCATCTGCTATTGGTTGTATTTCATCTTCTTCTAGTTGTCTTTCATCTTCTGCGAGTTGTTTTTCATCTTGTACTGATGTCTTTCATGTGGTACTGGTTGTCTTTCATCTTCTTCTAATTGTCATTAATCTTGCACATGCATTATATGTTGTACTGGTTGTCTTTATATTCTACTAGTTGTCTTTCATTTACTATTAGTTGTATTTCATCTTCTAGTTTTCTTTCATCTTCTACAAGTTGTTTTTCATTTTTTACTAGTTGTTTTTTATCTTGTACTGATTGTCTTTCATGTCTACTTGTTGTCTTTCATGTTCTTTAAGTTGTCATTCATCTTGCACATGCACTTCATGCTGTACTAGTTGTCTTTCATGTTTAACTGGTTATTTTTAATCTTCTACTAGTTGTCTTTAATCTACTATTGGTTGTATTTCATCTTCTTCTTGTTGTCTATTCTACAAGTTTTTTTTCATGTTGTACTGGTTGTTTTTCATCTACTATTGGTTGTTTTTCATCTTATACTAGTTTTCTTTTTATGTTCTACTGGTTGACTTTCATCAACTATTGGTTGTATTTCATCTTCTACTAGTTGAATTTCAACTTCTTCTAGTTGTCTTTCATGTTCTACTGGTTGTCTTTCATGTTTTACTGGTTGTCAATCATCTATTATTGGTTGTCTTTCGTCTTCTACTTGTTGTCTTTCATCTACTATTGTTTTATTTCATCTTCTTCTTGTTGTTGTCTTTCGTCTTCTACTGGTTGTCTTTCATCTTCTTCTATATGCTTTCGTCTTTTTCTAGTTGTCATTCATCTTATTCTGGTTGTCTTTCATCTATTACTGGTTGTATTTTATGTTCTACTAGCTGTCTTTTACTTGTTGTATTTCATCTTCTTCTAGTTTTCTTTCATCTTGTATTGTCTTTCATGCTCTGCTTGTTATCTTTCTTGTTCTGTTCGTTGTATTTCATCTACTACTGGTTGTATTTTATCTTCTTATAGTTGTCTTTCATCTTCTACTGTTTGTCTTTCATCAACTACTGATTGTATTTCATCTTCTTCTATATGTCTTTCATCTTGTACTGGTTGTTTTTTATATTCTACTGATTGTCTTTCTTGTTCTATTAGTTGTCTTTAATCTTCTACTTGTTGTCTTTCATTTATTACTGATTGTTTTTCATTTTCTTTTGTTTGTATTTAATCTTCTTCCATTTTCTTTCGTCTTCTACTAGTTGTTTTTCATCTTCTTCATGTTGTCTTTCATCTTTTACTAATTGTCTTTTATGTTTTTCCTGTTGTCTTTCGTTTTCTATGATAGGCCGCAAACATACCTATATTTGGCTAGGTTTTAGGGTACAAAACTATACCAATTTCCTTGTCTTGTATTTATCGTACTTTATTGTTATTTTACTTTAGTTTCATCCAAAGTTCAAGTTACTGTCTAGATTTGCATTAATTGCAGAAAAATAAGGAAAACAAGCCAATTTGACTGCTAGCGGGCAGCCACTTATCCCGGACTTAGCTGCAGAGAAGAAGAAGAACTGACAGTGACATTGGCGACCCGCGAACTCAACCTGGTGAGCCGTGACACTCCTGGAGGGTCGCGACCTCCTCCTGGTGGGCCGCCACTTGCCAGCTACCAGAAATTCAAATTCAAAAAAGTGATAAATTAAGTCTCTGCTCGCGGCCCGCTACTATAGATTCCAACTTTACACATTGTTCGTATTTCGGCCACAATTTGGTCATACAAACTTTGATTTAAGTGAACCAAATGTTGAAAAAACCAGGAAACAGAGATATACAACTTTAATGTTGTAACTTTATTAAAATTATGTAGTGGTGACGCCACAATCCTTGGATGACAACCATCAGCTTTAAAGACTGCCAACTCTGCACATTAATGAGGGGATTTGTTTCCCGATTTGCTTGGCCCCTCCTAAATGCTCATAAACACCATGAAACATCCAGGAGAGGATCCCGTCAGATCTAAGCTTGGCCCTAGGCCATTCTACCCCTCACTCTACCATTGTTCATTCTCCATCTCTCTTAATCTCTTACGGAATCAAAGTGGATCGATGGTGGATCGACGGTGAATCAAGGAGGGAAGGAGCGACAAGAGATTGGTTTTATCTTTTCTCTTCTTTCTCTTCTGTCATTTAAGATGTCTTTCTCTTTATTTTTCATGGATGTTAACGCACCTATGAGAGGCTAGTTTACCTCTCTAGGGGCGAAGGCTTGTAGAACTTGATGAATTAATTAAAATCTACCTTACACGGTTAGTAATTGATTATATTGTAATTGTTTGTGCTTGTTATATTATTCTTGTGAATGTGTATTCGTGTACATGAGACTGATTAGTCCAAAGTGAACTACTACTTTTAAATATTTATAAACCCTAATTTATACTTACGTTCAGATCACAAGCGCATTATCCTACGGTGTAATATGATTGGGGTGTCAATCCACAGGGATAGTATATTATATTTTAAACAAATTTCACTAGTCTAGGTTATCGGATTTTTTAAAAGTTTTGATGTGGTGACGCTAATTCCAATCAAGGTAAAGGTTAAACAGTAGATAGAGAATCTCTAGGGTTCAGGTTTCTGTCATTCTCAATCATGTTAGTATAAGTTTTGACATCTCTCTACGTCACATGCGGCACTGTCACTGTCACATGCGGCCTAAATTGTCACACAGCTACCCCGCATGCGGCACTGTCACTACCCGCAGGGCGTGCTGGGTGTTTGTTTATGCGATTTGAACTACTGTCAAGCCTCATTAGCCGAAGTGCCTATAGTACTTACATGCATTATCCTACTCACACCATGATGCAATGACTAAACACCTATTGTTATGTGGAGGGTCACTGGCATATAGTAGACAGAACTACGTATGCAAGGATGTAATAAAAAGAAATTCAAGGTATAAAAGGAAACTCAAATCATCATAAATAAAACATAAACATATAATATTAAAACATAATTAAGAATTCAAGTAAAACCCTCACCCTAGAGATGAGAAGTTTAGCTTCTCATAGCCATGAAAAGATAAAGAAAATAAAATAAGGAGAATATAAATTACAACCCAATTGACTCTTAATGGCTACTCTTCTCTCTTTAAATAACTCTCTAACCTAACCTAATAATGAGAATTGCTAGTCTACTATTTTGGACTTGACACAATTAAACATGCACACTGAATCCTATTACAAGATGGGTATTTTATAGCCTTCCTAAATGAGAGGTGAAGTAGTGGAAGTAGTGGGGGACGCGGGGTCCATCCATGATTGGATAGATGAAGCCAAAAATAGCTATAATAGCTTGGCTCTTAAGAAAATGCGCCCTTCTAGAAGGCCCATCAGAAATTTGCATTCTTCTGGAAGGTCCATCAGAGAAATTGCCTATTTTTGTAACATTCCACGGATCGTGCGGCATCAAGGTATGCCGTATGCGGCATAGAGTTGGCCGCACAGCTTCCTGACTTGGTGGTTTTTTCTTGTAATTTAGCCATTTCGCATGTTGTGCACTTCGTGTGAGGTGTTGCATGCTCCATGTAATGTTCTATTTTGACGCCTTATTCAGAAATTACCTAAATACGACACTTTTGCTTTATTTTTGCCCTAAATACCAACTTTCTAAAAAACCTGCCAAAAAGACCTAAAAATACGTTTGCGATAAATAAATCAGAAAAATGGCTACTTTGCATTTGCTTTTTGCCATTTTTCGAAAGAAAAGATAGTGATTTCGTTATTTGTTTTGGCTTCATCACACCCTCAAACTTAAACTTTTGTTCGTCATCGAACAAACTGAGTAAAAGACTACTAGATAGGTTGACTAAAAATTGTCCCTTGAACAAGACAAATGTCACGTTCTATAGACCGATAGTGGGGTAATCTGAGTTATTTCAACTACGGAAGGTATAAATGATGGACATAGTTGTGAACTTAAATCCTTCTTGTCTTGGTAATGGAGACTTGTCATTGATCTTTATGTGATTGATTAGGGTGAGGTTAGGGTACCATCCCCTTGCCAGTCCGTCTCAGTTATGGTGCTATAGCGTAGCAGTGATTAGCACTAAGATAGGATTAACAACTCTCAGAATTACAATTGATACCAGTACAAGACGCACACGGTTCTGGCCAAACTGCATGCGACACCGAGTGGAGTTAGAAACCCATCATGTTTCATGTTCTAATTATTGTCTTTCATCTTGTACTGGTTGTATTTCATCTTCTTCTAGTTGTATTTCATCTTGTAATGGTTGTCTTTCATGTTCTACTGGTTATGTTTAATGTTTTACTGGTTGTCTTTCATCTACAACTTGTTGTCTTTCATATTCTTCTAGTTGTTTTTCAACTTGACTGGTTGTCTTTCACCTACTACTGGTTGTATTTTATCTTCTTGTAGTTGTATTTTATCATCAACTAGTTGTTTTTCATCTTTTTCTAGTTGTCTTTTATCTTGATTTGATTGTCTTTCATGTTCTACTAGTTGTCTTTCTTCTACTACTGAGTATATTTCATCTTGTACTAGTTGTTTTTTTCTAGTATCTTCTACTAGTAGTCTTTCTTCTAGTAGTTTTTCATCTTGTACTGATTGTCTTTTATGTTTTACTGGTTGTCTTTCATCTTCTTTTAGTTATCTTTCATCTTCTAGTGGTTGTATTTCATGTTCTACTAGTTTTGTTTCATCTTCTTTTGGTTATTTTCATCTTTTACTAGTTGTTTTTCATGTTCTTCTAGTTGTTTTTCATCTTGTACTTGTAGTCTTTCATGTTCTTCTAGTTGTATTTCATCTTCTTCTAGTAGTTTTTTTTATCTCGTACTGGTTGTCTTTCATATTCTTTTGGTTGTCTTTCTTTTTCTACTAGTTGTTTTTCATCTTCTTCTAATTGTCTTTCTTGTTCTACTTGTTGTCGTTCATCTTCTACTGGTTGTCTTTCATCTACTACTTGTTGTCTCATCTTCTTCTAGTTGTATTTCATCTTATACTGGTTGTTTTTCATGTTCTGCTGGTTGTTTTTAATGTTCTACTGGTTGTCTTTGATCTACAACTAGTTATATTTTATGTTCTTTCATGTTCTATTGGTTGTCTTTCATGTTCTATTGGTTTTCATTCATTTTCTACTGGTTGTCTTTCATCAACTACTAGTTGTATTTCATTGTTTTCTAGTTGTCTTTCGTCTTTAAGTAGTTATGTTTCATCTTTTTTTAGTTGCCATTTATCTTGTATTGATTGTCATTTATCTTCACTTGTTGTCTCATCTTGTATTGATTGTCTTTTATCTTCCACTAGTTGTCTTTCATCTACTACTGATTGTATTTCATCTTCTTCTAGTTGTTTTTGATCTTGTGCTGGTTGTCTTTCATATTTGACTAGTTGTCTTTCATCTTCTTCTAGTTGTTTTTCATCTTTTAGTGGTTGTTTTTCATGTTCTACTAGTTATTTTTCATATTGTACTGATTGTCTTTCATGTTGTACTGGTTGATTTTTATCTACTACTGGTTGTATCTCATATTCTTCTAGTTGTCATTCATCTTGCACATGTTGTCTTTTATGTTCTACTGGTTGTCTTTTATCTTCTTCTAGTTGTTTTTCATCTTGTATTGATTGTCTTTCATTTTGTACTAGTTGTGTTTCATCTACTACTGGTTGTATTTCATCTTCTTCTAGTTGTATTTTATCTTCTTTTAGTTGTCTTTATGTTATTTGGGTAGTATTTCATCTTCTACTGGTTGTATTTAATCTTCTTCTTGTTGTCTTTAATTTTCTACTTGTTGTTTTTAATGTTCTACTAGTTGTCTTTCATGTTCTACTGGTTGTATTTCATCTTCTTCTAGTTGTCTTTCATGTTCTACTAGTTTTTTATGTTCTTCTAGTTGTCTTTTTATCTTGTAATGATTGTCTTTTATATTGTACTAGTTGTCTTTCATCTACTACTGGTTGTCTTTCATCTTCTACTAGTTTATTATCTTCTTGTTATTGTATTTCATCTTGTAGTAGTTGTTTTTCATGTTTCACTGGTTGCCTTTCATGTTCTACTGGTTGTTTTTCATTTTCTTCTAGTTGTTTTTCATCTTGTACCGGTTGTTTTTCTTGTTCTATTGGTTGTCTTTCATCTACTACCAGTTGTATTTTATATTTTTTCTAATTGTATTCATCTTTTTTCTAGCTGTTTTTCATTTTGTACTAGTTATTTTTCATGTTATACTAGTTGTTTTCTCTATTACTGGTTGTATTTCGTTTTCTGTTAATACAAAGTCAAGCGGTAAAAAAATGAACTTGTTATTTTATAAGTTGTTTTATGTATCTATTTTTCATCTTTTTTTGACCGCTTGACCTTGTACTAAATGAATCGAAACTTTCAAAATTTTGTATGTACATGCATCACTAATGAAGTAGATGGAATTTCAACGGTTTAGATTCATCGTTTGAAGCCAATCTGATAGACTTTTGGAGTTGTGCACATCACATCCTAACTTTGCTCATGATATATATTAATATTGTATTGGATAAATATGTGAGTTATTGTAATTTGGGAGGAGAAATAGTTTAATAAAATTTGAAAGGGGAAATGTACAATTTTACAGTTTTTGAAGGGTATACGTAAAATTCCCCCTTATTTAATAAATTAATAGTAAGAAAAGCATTATAGTTAACTTGCAGATATTTCTAGTATAGCATGAGTATTAGGGGTGTAAACGGAGCGGATTCGGAGCGGATAATGCTAATATCAAATCTGTATCCGCCTTTCAATGAGCGGATACGGACAGTAAACGGATATCAAAATTTAAAACCATATCCGCCTTAAACGGATACGGATACGGAGTGGATAATTTACAGATACGGATTCGAATACAAATATAGAACAAAATAAACAAAATAAAGAAGTAGTAACAAAAGATAGTGTGGTGTAGTGGTTTGTATCTTGGTTGCTTAGATTTTCACCTCACATGACATGGGTTCAAATCCCCTTGAAGGCAAAATAATTTAAAACCTCACATGTTACGGAAACGGATACGGATAGTAAACGGATATCAAAATTTAAAACCATATCCGTATCCGTATCCGCATCTTCTGTGGGTAATTGATAATTATCTGTATCCGTTTAAATCCGAATACGGATTATATGCGGATTCGGAGCGGATATCCGCCCGGATATCCATATCCGTATACACCCTAATGAGTATCCGTTAATGAAGCTTTTATCTGCGGACTTTTTAACTAAAATATTTATCACTAGTTCACTACTCTACCTTTAACCACGACCGAATTAGCCAAATCCTGATCTACGGATGTATGCAATATCGTAAATAATAACAAACCTTCATGGGGGTTAGCAACGCAAATAAGCACTTCTAAATTCTCTGTATCGGCATATTCTTCGTTGGTGCGGTCTCCAAATTCGAAAGCGATCCAATACGACTACGCAACATCCTCCTGACCTCCTCCCTTTTCTGGAATCTACAATTCTCTGCACTTTGGATTTGTGAAAAATGGTGAGAGAGATGGTCGACTCGGAGCTAGGCAGCACCTCCGCCTCTTCTTCTTCCTTCTCCCACTTCGGAATATTTCACAACTATCCTCTCATCTCAGCTTTTCTCGCCTTCGCAATCGCTCAGACTGGCAAGTTCATCATCACATGGTAGGTGTTTACACGAGGATTCTGATACCTGTCGTACCAGTACATACCTGCTGTGAGTACTTTTTGGTTTTCCATTGAATTGAAGCGAAGTAACCGTAATTGAAGCTCAATTATTTTGTAGTTCAACTAAATTTGCTCCTGAATAGCCAATTAAATGAAAATCAAGAAAGAAAAGTCAAGGGGAGAAATTCAATAGATATAGCTACTTTTTTTAGCCGATAACTGTGCATGATAACATGCATATAACCAAGTCTGAGAAAACAAAAGGTGTACCATCAGTAAACACGAAGAAAAGGGAAACAAACCAAATTAAAAGCCAAAAACAAAACGAAAATAAAAATAATTAACTTTAGCATGTCAAGTAGTGTGCATTGTTTTCATTAAAGAAAAGATAGTGCCAGTGTTCTTGTTGGTGTCAGGTTATTATTATGAACACAGCAACAGAATATTACCTAACTGGCAATAGAGAAGATCCTGTGGTGAAAATCACGATTTAATGTTTGTTCTAGATAGGCATTCTTCTTGTTTTGTTCTAAGTACAAAAGATGCTGTTGCAAACTTGCAATTAGTCAATTCTGAAAAAATGAGTGGTTGTTTGCTGATGGTTTGAAAGCCTTGATTCGACAGACAACATACCAATTATTGAAAAATAGTGGGACATTGTTCATTATTTTTCTACGATCCTTAGGTACAAGGAGAACAGGTGGGACCCGAAGAGACTTGTGGGGTCAGGAGGGATGCCATCCTCCCACTCATCTACAGTCACTGCACTCGCCATGGCTGTCGGGTTCAGTGAGGGTTTTGGCAGCTCTTTTTTTGCTACAGCTGTGATACTGGCTGCTGTTGTGAGTATCTTTTAGTTTTCTTATACAGATAATCACAATCGCAACCACAGCCCTGACGTTAATGTGTTGTCTCACTAGAGCTGTAATTATCCAATTGAAGATCCTTATCTTATGCAATATACATGCTGTCCATGGGTCAAAATAAGTTCTTTTGTGCATTACTCTAATTAGGTAACGGTACATTTTACACACAAAAAAAAGAATCTGGTTACGTGGTAATAAGAAGGCCACATGATGGCTGATTGTTGAGAAAATTAATTAAATTAATTATTATAGTAATACTGTGTAGTTTCTACACAGCCTGTCCCAAGCCAGGAAAAAGGAGGAGGGTTTGTGATAGGCTTGGCAAGCTAGCGGTAAAAAAGCAGCTTCTTTATGGAAATGAAACCCTCAAGAATTGGGTAGTAGTACTAGGATGGGTGACCTCCTGGGAAGTCCCTGTGTTGCTGATTCCGGTTGGGTTTCATTTCTAGCCTACCCCAACTTGTTTGGGAATAAAGGCTTTGAAGAAAATAGTAATACTGTATCTGAGATTTAAAGTCAAATATAGAGTTGTAAAATTTTTATAGAAGTTTGGGTGGCTAGTAAAGGTGATTGAGTACCTATTTTGTTTATTTAAGATTTTTTTTCCTCCCGTAATCCATCACGACTAAATTTTCCTTTCGGCTTTGGCAGGTGATGTACGATGCTTTTGGTGTTAGGTTACATGCTGGGAGGCAGGCAGAGGTTAAAAACTTAGCTCTTCAAATTCTTAATGACTTATCCCCTATTATCTGCTACTGTAACTATTTCATTACAAGCTACTGTTACTATTAGTAAATCCTTCATCTCTTTGAATTCTTAATGCTTTATCCCATATTATCTGCCATTATGAATATTACATTACAAGCTGTTGTTACTATAAGTCAATCCTTAATCTCAAGATTTTAGCTTCTTTATTTCCTAGATACTGCCAGTAGAAAGTATATCTCATTTTGAACTTTTTCCATCTCCAGGTGTTGAATCAGATAGTACTTGAACTTCCAACTGAGCATCCTTTGGCTGTCACAAGACCATTGCGTGAACTCCTTGGCCATACACCTCCTGAGGTTGCATCCTATACCTTCTTTGAAAATTATTATTGGTGCTTTATGTTGAAAATTTTCACACAACATAATATCTTGTATATATGCTCGCTTACTTTTCATTATACTTTACACCATGTTTAAAGTTCTTAAGTATTTTATATAGAACCATCTTAGTTGTTGTCTGTTCATTATTTACTTCAGGGATGATTTTTATTATTACTAACTAAAATTGTAGCTTTACCTTAAAGGGCACTAAATGTAGAATAACGTAAAGGGGTAACTAAAAGGTACTGATCATTTAATATTGCTAAAAACACATAATAAAAAAAATAATAACTTTGTAATGCAAAGAGTAGCCAGCATTAGCTATTTTGTATGAATACAATGCAGCGGAATCAGTCCCATATATTTTACTCAGCTTGTGCTTTCAGCTGTAGTTGCTATAAGCCTATAACTAAGTCTAATACAGGTTGGGTTGGCCTAAAATACCCAGCAGAGAGCATTATTTGTGGTTTAACAATATTTGTGCTAAATCTGAAAGTTCTGAGTACTGGCAGGTGTAGGGAATTTTGCCAATGCCACCAAGGGTTTCTCTCAGTTGCAACAGACGGCCAAAGTGTATAATTATCATTTTTCAAATAACACCCAACCTCTATATTCATATGATGGATAATTCAACTGCATCAATTATTTGCCAAGCTTGCAGCTAACTTAATAGCTTCTTCTCCTAATCCCTAACTATTGACTGTTGGGTTCCAACTTCGTATGAACTGAAGAATTCTGGTTTTAGATAATGAAAACCTGTGGTACATCAGTCATGTGTTGCTTCAATTGAGTTTGTTTTCAATGGATTGCATTATCTGCAAATAACCCCAAAATAAAAGATGTGTGATGATAATTGCAAGTACCAGAAAAGAAAATTATTAGGCATCATGTGCAATATGATAAAACTTTGTCCAATTTGCGAGAAGGCCAATAAGGCTATCTTACTATCTGTGAATTTTGTTAGGTCTTTGCGGGTGCTATACTTGGTGTTGTGGTTGCTACTGTTGCACACATCATTAACACATTTGGAGGCCAAAGTTGATCATCCAGGTCAAATATCATGCAACCTACAGATTGTTAGCATGCACAAACACTATTTTCTCATGGCATTGATTATTTTGTTGCGATTTATACTCAAGGCGCAACCACTTGCCGAACTATACCTTTGGGCTTTGTTCTCTTTTCTCAATATGTTGTTGTACAGTACATTGATTTTATTGATATGCACTTTAAAGGATTTTTAGGTGCTTAATTAGTTTATGTTTGTATCAATTTGTAGTTGGCAAAACCGAAACAAGATAACCTTCTTCTGTGGTGCTAATAGATGGTTGTAGTATATCATGATTCGTCTGTGGATTGTTTCTAGATTCTGTGTAATTTAGTACCTTTACGTTTTTAGAATGGATTCCTATTTACGGTAACTAGTGATTAGAACTTTAAAAGGAGTATTTTTTAGTAATATATAATTGGGGCGCCACCTTAACTTTGTGATGTAGTAGAGTCAACTTAATTCTAAATTAAGAATTATATATCTGTTATCTTAAGTGGATTGGTTGCTGATCGCTTAAATTGTGTGAAAGGAACAAAATTTAATGGAGCGAAGTTGACTTCACAGACACCAATAACGGGAAGATATCAGTTTAAGGTATCATTTCTCATTAAAAAATAATCTTTTGTCATATAATAATATAGAAACATAGGGTAAAATAAGCAGCATGATAATACAATATGAGAGCAGGTTGGGTACGATGCCCATTGGACTCAAATTTGGGTCTGATGGGTTCCGGGACCGTCCGATCTGTTTTAAGATTTGTCCGCAGTGAATTTCAAAACATATGTAAAAGTTACGGGCGCGAATCTTAAAGCAGATCGGACGGTCATTGAACCCATCGAACTCACTTTGAGTCCGATGGGCGTCGGATCCAAATTGACCTCATAGGTACATCGTACATGACAGATTATAGAACGTCAATACCAAGTTCTGTTGAATCCTCCGCCCCCTGTTTCAGACAACAGCGAAAGCTCTAATCAGGGTAAGCAATTGATTGCAATGATAACCCAAAACCAAGTGCCTAAATATTCCTAAATTAATGAAACGGGCCCCCTAGTCGCGCAGTTTTTGTTTTTAAATTTTTTGTAGTTGAATGTTTTATTTTTAAATAACAGATGTAATTGCATGATTTATTCGATGTACTAAAGGAACAATTCCATTAAAAGTCTTCTGGAGAACCGTAGTATCATTACAGTTACTTTAATTTTCAAATATTCTATTAACTTTCGCATTACATTTTCCCTAACTTCTTTGACATTCTTCTACGAAGGAATCGTAACAATGTTACTGTTACTTCCTTCTAATGTATAGATAAACAGTACAATCGTACTTTTTATTTACAAATAAATATTTGAATTACTACACGTTAAAAAAAAATATGCCTACCATTCAAATGCTTTCAACAGTCTAGATTTGTTTGTTCTATTACAATCTGAATAGAAAGAGAAAAGGAAATAAGAAATGGACTGTTGAAAAGATTTGAATGATTGGAATGAAGAAAAACAGGTTCCTGCTTTCCTACTCATCCATGAAACATAATCGCTATGTTGGTTATTGGTCATGCAAAAATAAAAAAAGAAGTTGCAAAACAACAAGAGAATTTTAAATTTGCTATAATTTAAGAAATCACTAAAACAGCTCCAAAAAATGCTCCTTCGATAGGTCGTTCTGTCTATCGAGCTAGTTGCCATGATATTGGTTCGGATCAGCTCACTTCTTTCTATTTATAAATTAAAAACAGAATCCGCTCTTTTAAACCTGGAATCAAGTCAAGTACTCAGCTAAAACCAGGGCAGTATGCCATCACAAGTGGGCAACCTTGCTAGGTCGTGCATTCCAAACAATTCCAATTTTTTTTTTTTTTTTTTCTGAAAATCTTTTCTCGAACACTGAAACCCCCCTTCACCCCACGTAAAAGAAATATTCCATCAATGGCTTCAGTGCGTGTTCTCCTTCACCGTGGCAACAGCGCCATCAATGCAGCACGGTTTCTCCAGACAAATCACTCGTCAACCTCAGCCACCACCACCTCAACAACGAAAAAGATCATCAAGACATTCTCCATTTACAGGTGGGACACCGATTATCCATCCCAACCAAAGCTTCAGAACTACGAGGTCGACTTGTCAGAGTGTGGGCCTATGGTGCTGGATGTGCTGCTCAAGATCAAGAATGAGATGGACCCCACACTCACTTTCCGCCGATCCTGCAGCAAGGGCATCTGCGCCTCTGCGGCTCATGCGCCATGAATGTCGATGGTGATAATGGCCTTGCTTGCCTCACCAAGATCAACAAGGAGAGTTCAGGTACTTTGTCATTCATTCATTCACACTTTTCTTTCTGATAGATGTAAGATATGAGAGGCGGAAATATTAGGTTCGTGTTCGGTTCAAGTTGGACCGAGAAGACGGAGATTGAAGAACTATTTAGAAATTTTGTTATTAGAAAATTAAAAGGTAAAAATATGATAAAAATATATAAAATAAAGATACTTGAACTCTCTTCTTATAACTCAAATATAATCTTATTTTTTTCTCCTAAAATATCTCTCTTCCTTCAAATCAAACATGCACATTTGAGTCCTAAATTGAATTCTTTGATTAAACAAGACCTTTATTGATATGCTTGTTAATTGTTATCAATTTGTATTTGTAAAAGCAGACACATAAATAAAACTGTCGCACTTATCGCAAAGAACAATGAAATCAGCGAAGAAGAATATAAAAATAGAAGGAAATTAAAGAAAAATCACTGATCAGTTCAATTATCCTTATAACTGTTACATGAATTTCTACCATGTTACTAACTCTTGATCTCACCGCACTAGCAAGCACCATATCGCCACTACCACACATGTTCGTCGTTAAGGATTTGGTGGTGGACATGACCAACTTCTACAACCAGTACAAGGATTTGCATAGTACCATAGCCTCACTCAATGGTTTATATCAATTTCGTATTCCATTACAAAGTTACAGTCAACTTGAGATACTCTTAAACCATTCTGTACCAGCAATTTTTCCAGCACACACATCAACATATGCTTGAAGGAGCCCAGGAAAAGCATGCTGGTATGGGAGTACAAACTTCTTCACAAACTGTTGTTCTGTTGATAATGCTAAAGAAGAAAAGGCTTCATTTGCCACTGGAAACTCTTTTGACTTGAGAAGCTTCCGTACAAGGTTCCTGGGGATGAGCCGCTTCTCCAAGCTCAGATTTAACAAAACTGGATTTCGGACCACATAAATCTTACCACAACCCGCTTCCTTCATCAGGAACTCCATTTTGCGGCCCAACAACTCCTCTGATTTGATCAACACCTTAGGAGATTTACCAACCACGGAGGTGACCTCCTCCTCTGAAAGTCCCATACTTTTCAAGTACTGAATCTTTGAATTTAGAGTGCTTTCATTCAGGCAGCTAACTGTAATTAATGCATATACGAACGTTGGTGATGAACAGCTGAACCCCAATTCCTCAGCTCTCTTAACCTTTATCTTCATAGCTTCAGGACTTGATGTGATCAATCTAGAAGCTGGCTTAATTAATTGAACAATTTGACGAACAGATAAACCACATTGCTTTTGAAGTAACGATAGGTTGGGCACAATAACCTTTTCCAAGTTAGAACGAAGAATGTCCGGCCTCGTTTTGAGGACCACAGACACATTCTCTAACGAACCAAGAGCCCGCATCCAGAAATCAATTTTTGGCACAATATTGGATTGAAACAATTTAGGGCAGCGGGAAATGATACCAGAGATGTCTTCAATGGATAAGCCGATTTCTTGTAGCTTGGCCACATTAGGTCTCCAGTTCTTCTCCATATGGGAGTAAAGAAGGCGAGGATCCCGGGACACGGCAGTTCTTATGTCCGATTCGCTTATACCGATCTGTCTCATGAAGCGGAGCACTGCATCGGGTTTATCAGGGAATTTGCGGTGCTGGATCAACTTGGATGCTCGAATTGCACCGTCGGTAGGAAGTCCGCACGATTGAATGAGGTAGTCTGCTGCTGAGAAGTGGGGATTTGGAAGTGGCGCTTGAGAAGTAGCGGTGGAGAGAAGGCGATAAAAGGAGGAGGTGAGATTAATAAGGGGAAGAGATGGACGGAGGCGAGGGAGTCTCCTCAGAAATTGAATCGCTGATGTACTCATAGTGACAGCTTTCAATTTTGGGAAATGTATGTGAGATCAAGGGGGAGATCAAGGTGGAGAGGAGATCAGATGGATGGTGACTGGTGTGAAACTGACGATTAGGTTGTTATCGAAAATGAATGGTAGGGTTTTTGACCAAGATCGACCTTCGTCGGATCCGCAGCTGACTTAAATCACGCACGCAGAATCACAGATCACTAGACTTGACCTAAGCTCGGTAATGGACTTTGGGCCTAAGAACGTGTTGTCTGGGTTATCTACAGTCGGAAATCATATAAGATATTAGACTATTGTTCCGTGCATTTTTTAGTGAAAAAGGATTGATGTAACTTTTGATGTAAGAGTGCTATAAATATAAATCAAATATAAATACTTATAAAATAAATATAAATATTTTAGAGTACTATAAGAGTGCAGTTATCATTATTTGTAAGTCATAAGCAGGACGGAGTCAGACTTTTGAACTATGGAGATCAATCATATACAATTTTTTTTACAAAGAATGAGAATCAATTATACAGTACCGTGACATTTTACTCTATATTATATAGAAAATTATATATAAATAAAAAAATCTAAAAATAATGGGGGTCAATTCATTATGCCTTTTTCAATCCGCCCCTCGCCATAAGTTCATTTTAAGTCGCAACAAATGGTTCATGACCCTTTCTGTCGAATTCTACAGTAGAGTTTCTACTTGAACGATAAAACAACTTTCCCCGTTCGATCTAAATGAAGATCAGCTGATCTTAGGGCACCTTAAAATTATGTCCAGGTCAATTTATGACATGTCATGTCTACTTCTGACAATCAAGAAAAACTAAATACTCTCCTTAATCACATCCACTTGCTAACAAAGCACCGTTCTAGGTCCCAAGAAGAACCTAACTGCCTTAATGGGCCTTATTCTTGAGCACACATCCATTGAAATTATGAGATATGTTTTGACATGGATTCTTTTTTTGTTTCTAAAAGTATGAATAGTCTAACAAAATAGATCCTTAAATAGTATCTTGGCATATTAATGATACTTGTGGCAACTAAAACTTAACATGCATCGAAAAGAAAAATTATATCTCACTCTTAACAAGTACAGGCTGCAAACAAAGTCCTTTAAACTATATAACATTAAGACCTCGGAAAAATTAAGCTTTATTTAAGAACAAAAGGCATATTTTGTAACTTAACATACTAGTTTCAAGCAAACTATCCATCTCATGTTCAAATTAAGCTTCCACCAACAAAATCTTAAGACAAAAGTGAACTAATAAAAAAATAATAGCATTTCTAAACCTTAAAAATAATGATATTTTGCAGCTAAAGCCACCTTAAATTAAAACTGACTTTCATCAATGACACCACATTATGTAATAATATAATAACAATATTATAGAGACGACATGCTACAAGGACCTACAAGCAAACACATCCCAACCCCACAAGAATTAGTCAAAACTGAATCTAACGGATTCTGCATGTTTCTGAAAATTAATCAGAACAACGCCAGACTGAGAAAATAAATGGAGAATAGAAGCTTGGATCAGTTTCTGAAAACTTGCACCATCTATTGAAACAGCATATATAGCACTAACGCACGTTTCGCTATTAGACGTCATACTTCCTAGGTTGATACCATTGCGCCAACGTTCTGCACAAAGAACTAAGAAATGATTTTGTAGGAGGGCCCATCCTTTTGCCGTAAAGATGCTTCCCTCCAAGGTCAGTATAGTTTGAACCACTCTCCTTTAGTCTTTCGATCTGCCAAATAAGCCCAAAATATCTGTTTATGTCAAGACTTGAACATGCCTCTTTATGCTCTATTTGTAGAATACAATTAAGCAAACAAATTATAGAAAAATAAAAAGGGGAAATATTAGTGGGTGGCGAATGGATGGTTCGGTTTGGATTCAGATTTCAGGCATCAGATAAATCATAGTAGAGACTTAGGTTATCACTTAATAAAAAGTGATTGAATGGTTCATTTTATTCATGTCAAATCAGTTGAGCAGGTTGGGGTGTCATGTCAAACATGTTTGTTTAGGTTTTTGATATCTAGTCAGGAATGTGTCAGCTAGTATTCCAAGTCTGCTCTGGGCCACCTCAGGTTCAGTAAAGTTGAATTGCAGTGCATGTTGATCGGGTCAAATCAGAATTGGGTTTAACATGGGTTGGGCAGGTATGAAGGTCAGATTTTGCCACATCTAGAAGTAGTGGGATGGTACTGTACCTGACCAGGAGCAATAGTAGATAAAATGCAAATAGATTTTTGCTAACAGGTACATAAAGGAACTGACTCAATATACCTTTCTTATTTTTCCATCCTTCAAATGGTACCGTGTGCCAGACCAATTTATACACTGTGAAAAGTGGGAACGAAATGCAGAAACCGGGTATAGGAAATTGTCGACTAACAAAGCAAGGAACACCTACAAGCAATGTTTAAACTCAAGGTCACATCCTGAATAAATTGTAAACAGTAATGATGCATGAAAAAAAAAAAATAATGCCAATTCTCGGACCCATAAAGAAGGTAAACCGACTAAAATAAATTGAAATATAAAATAAATCAGTATAAATAATTAGAAATAAAGGCTCTGACTAGTAAGCCCACTCATTAGTAAATCTTTAGTTCTAGGGTTAATTCAAATTAGCACTAAAAAAATGTTCGGAAAGGGAAAGTAAGAAAATGCTTACAAGTCCCCAATTAAATGACTCGAGGGAGAGCTGTGGCCCTTCTGGAGATAACAAATTGCATAGTTGAACTTCCACTTTTGTCAAGTTCCACATTGATATGAGCTCCACAAGTGTGCAAATTAACAAACAGCTAGCCAGCAATGGACCTGATCACCAATTAATGCAACAATAAATACTTTTCTAGAAGAAGTCAAATTACCTAAGATCTAGGTCTAACCATTCAATGATATTGTACAGACCACAGGATGAGGCAGCAGCTTCCTTTAGTGAACTTTCACTAGTGGATGGTGCTCGAAGGGCAACTGCAATATGTACTGCTGCCATTAAATAAGGCAAACAGAATCCCCAGGAGAGGTAGCAGTGTGATGTGAACAGTGCACGGTTCATCCACCAATTGACTTTTGACACATATGATTCAAGAACAAATGTCTGCTTCATTAAGTAATTCCAGTATCTGTATCAAGACATTGAACAGAGATGAAAATAAAAATAAGGGAAATGTGTATGGAGACTACTTTGAGCAATCTCTGTGGAAGATGAAATACTGGCATACCGTGAGAAACTTAGATCACTAGCAAGAGGGTGCGGGAAGACTGCAACGGATGGAGAACTGATAAGCCTTTTATGTTGCCCTAAGAAAATAATTATAATATCTCAAGAGATCAGAGCTACTTAAGTATATATTGATTACCAAAATAAATAGTAAGCGCAAAGGAACATATTCCAAAGAACAATCTGGGACCAAATATTTTCAAGCAGCAGTACAGGAAACAAGTTTCATAAATCATTCCCAGTATCTGAAGGTACTAATAAAGAAACACAAAAATAGTACTTGTCTCGTATAAAATTAGAAATTAAATTTTTGGGTTATAATGACGAAATGTTTAAAAAGATGACAGAATAGCCCCCAATATTAATAAAGTATTCATGAACATACCAGCTATAGCTGCTAAGGTCATGTCATCCGAGTAACCACCATCTCTTAATCCACTCATGATACCATACAGATCCTTTCTAAAATCATCAGCATGCATCTACATAAAAAACTAGTGTTAGAAAATAATTAGTACAAAAGAACCAGGGAAATTAGATTATTATGATAATAGAGTATGAACTTAAACATTCTAAGAGATAAGAGATATACCATCATGCAACCACCCCATAAAAAGAATGTCTTTCCTCCAGTTGCAAATCCCATCGAACAAGGCTGTAGTCACAACAGATTACAGATAAAATAATAAATATTTAGATATGGTTGTGCTGTTTAATAAGCAAGCATCAACATCTCGAAAAAAGATAGGATATTTTGTGCCATCCTCTAATCAATGCATGACCAAAATATTTTGACAAGCAGACATGCTTTCTCATAAACTACAGTATATATTATTTGAAGTATACAAAATGCTATTCAAAGGACAGAGAATGGAAGTCTCAAGATTTTCATACCATGTGATATTCATATATGCAGTAACTGCCCAAACTTCCAGAAGGCAAATCAAGTGGATAGCCAGTTTGAATAAATATCTGCGACATATGAAGAGAAGTACGCTACTGAATTACCAATTAAACTAATAAATCTTAATAGTATACTCTGTACGAGAAATAAATAAATGAGAACAGAAAGTAGTCGCTCATTGGCCTGTTGCTCATATTTCATGAGAAATAATGCTGTGTACCTCAGGTTTCTTCACCATTTCAGCAGTCAGGGCTCCAATTGTACCAGGATGAAGCCTGACATCATCATCTAAAAAAAGCACATACTTGGTATATTTGTTCATTCTCTCAACTCCAACCTGTCAGAAAAAGAAAAGCTGTTCAGATACCAGAAAAGGCGATGTCTTGCTAGAACAATACCTTTCAATCTAATGATAACAAAATTGTTAAAGTAAAGGTAATCTAGCAATTGTTAAACCCAGCTAAGCAGCACTAGCATAAACGGTACAATCATTTTTAAACATTTATTTAGGCAAGCATGTCATTCAATATCATGCATACACATAGTTCTTTTCCCTTTTTTCTAAATTTGGTTTACCCAGGAAGCAGAGATCCTACCAGCAAATTTGCAATATTATTAAACCCCACTATATGGATTTAAATTATGCGATCTGAAATTGGATAATAATCCAGATATTAAATGAGGTGGATCAAGCACTCCAACAAACAGTAAAATATGCTAGGTCTAGCAGGGATGAGTCATTTACATACTAACTGATTGTGAATTTTTTGACTGCATGTCGTTGACAAGCCAGCTACAACAATCTTCGCATTGACATTGTCCTGAAATAAATACAATACAATATACCATGAAGAATCAAACTTACACAAGTGAATAAAAAAATATTATATACCACAAGAGGAGGGGCACAAAGGATCTTAACCTGAAAATCTGAGATCAGCTTAGAAATGGCATGATACGCTGGATCTTCAGTGCTTTCCACTACAAAGAGAAACTCAAGAGGACCTCCATAAAGAGAAGTTATCTGAATTAAGATTTATCACCAGATTAGAACAGGAGAAATATGAAATGCTGCTACAATTAGTACAATATTTATCAAGTTTGACATATGCATCAAGGGGTTAGGAGTGCATTTTCATCCAATACCAGCAGGGATTTACTCATCTCGAGTCCTAGTGCCAATATATTGTTGGTCAATTCCAGGGTTCTTATTTGAAACCTATTTTACTACTTAGTGGACGATATATTTATATGAGTCTTTTAGTGAAATTATGGAAAGTAAAACATTACGCACTTGACTTCTCCAGTTTTGCATATTGTGTTCACCAAATCCCTTTAAAGGCATGACAACTGATACCGCAGGCAAGTTCAATTGAGCAGAATGCTCCAGGTCTCTTATGTCGTCGCATAGGAATGCAAAACTATTACCATTATTTATACTTTGTTTTATACGTCTTCGAGCCTTGTTCCTGCCAGAAAAGAATTATTTTATATCATACAAATAATTACCACAATATGGTAAATACTCAATAGATTCTGCCACCGGTTCTTGATTGAGGTTCAATGTTTAAGCACAAACGAGCGCCATGAGTCTTCATTGAGCCTCAATTTACATTATTAAACAACAAACTAGAACAAAAATGTTCTGATGAAAGTGGGGTCAACAGTATGCAACTAGCTGATTCAGATCCTTACATGCTGGTACAGGATCCGTTGATTCCGTTTATGCTACCAGATGAAGTAGAGAAACTACCAATTTAGCAGTCTTATAACAAATACCTGACGGAGGCAGCAAAAGCCCACCCAATAGCAAGGGTTAAACAAATCATACATCCCTGAAATTTAATAGTGAATGAATGTTAGAAACAGAAAGTATGCGAGTTCAAAATTTAAGAAGGGATAAAATAACATTGAAAATCCATCATCAATAACTCATCTAACTTAATAAAAGAATATTGGATTGGAAGAATTTATCAGTTGTACTGGTACGATCATATGTACTGCTGTACTGTCAGACCAGCCCTCATCCTGGGGTGACCACCTTTCACTGGTACCATAGCAGAACCAAATAATGAGTAGCATAAATGGGTACTGCTAATACACTCCATAAAACTGATACAAAGCTTAACAACAAAATCATTTTCAACTTTAAGCGCCAACTAATCAAGAAAAACACCACAAGTTGAAGCAAAATAAGCAATCAGAGTATGTTCCTCTAGAATTGAGGAATACCTATGCATAGAATTCCTTGAAAACATAATTTCACTTAGAAAACTATTGTTTGATCTGATCCCAGATGATAGTAACCACACAGAAGAGCAAAAAATACAAATTAGAATTCATAAACTTAGCAGGGTGTACGTGCAAATCTTGAGAAAAACAAACAATTCAACAGAAAATTTTCGAACCTGGATCTGAACAAAACGGGCGAAAGGAGAGCAGAAAGCTCTACTTAAAGAGGCCAATGCCACATCAATTACTTCCAGCCCCGCCATTTCTCCTTCTCGCTCGCTAGAAAGCTACTTCCCTTTTGAAAAATGGAAGAAGACCAAGCCCTTCCCTCCTCAAATTTCCATAGAAACTGAGAAACGAGGAAAGAAGAGGCTACAGGAATGTGCTAGGCTGTCTTATGCTTCTGTTCAGATCTTAGCGGTAAGGCGAAAAAATAGAAGAAAGCGAGAGAAAATTATGAATTACACCATGAATTGATTATTAAAGTTCCTTTTCGTCAAAAGTATTTATTAAATTTCCTGATTAATGTTACCTTTTAAAAAAAAAATGAGGCGATGTATCTGTACTACAGAATCCTAACACGACGGCGTAATACGAATATTTGACACATTGACTGTGATTTTGTTTGGAACTTCCACGAAAAATCTGGGCCGTATGATATAGGTAGAACGGTCTCTCACTGTGCGCGCTAATCTGTCTGCCAGAAAATAAGGAGCTGAGAATCAGATTTAATATACCGTCCGATCTAGATCAGACGGTGTCACTACTTTTAATTACCATCCAATACGACCCGTACAATTGGAGAGGAGTTTAACTGTCTCACCAGCCGATCCCGAGCTGGTTTGTTCCGACAAACCTGGTGAAGGCCTGAGGGGTTTGGCGGCACGTTCTCTGACTGGTGGTGGAGACAAGTTGGTGGGGCCCATTTCTGACGCATGGCATGCACATGACATAAATGGCTACGGACGGGTCTGGCAGTTTGGCATGAATTCATATCACCTAAGGTCACTGGAATTCGTATCCTCTGCATTAACTCAACTTTTGAGGATCTGTGTTGGCACGAATATTAAAGATATCATGTGAGTTTCACCTCGGACTAGATTGATTCGGATCCTAATCAGACGGCTGAGATTCATTAACTCAACTTTCTGAGATTCATTAACTCAAAAGTTGAGTTAATGCAGAAGATGCGGACTCAGGTCACTGCTGGTTTTGGAGATTTTGAGATCCGAGCGAGAGAAAAGTTTAGACCTTTATATATATAATTTTTTTTACGAGACCAGCTAATACGCTTCTATAAGTACATTAATATCATATGCTTATAAGTTGTTTTTGCATTTTTAAAGTCTAAACAGTTGATCCGAACCGTTCAACATGATATCCATATTAAAAAGTATTTGGTGACCAAATTTTACATTTTTTTGAATTTGTTTACTATTTTTTAAAATAGATAGAAAATCCAATGATTCAAAAGATTATAGACCATAAAAAAAATGATTTTCTACCTACCTTAAAAATTAGTAAAAAAATTCAAAAAATGTAAAATTTGATCTCCAAGCACGCTTTAATATGGATATCATGTTGAACGGTTTGGATCAACTATTTGGACTTTTAAAACGCAAAAATGATTTATAAGCATATGGTGTTGAAGTACTTATGGAAGTGTATTAGCCGGTCTCATTTTTTATTGATATGTCAATAGATCATGCATACCTATTTATAGAAAAATTTGAGCCTTTTATATATACAAAATTTGGACCCTAATATTTTATTTATTTTTAATATATACATATTATTTTTTTATATATACAAACTATTTTTTTTTTCCGGGGGCCACTTGGATCTTGGGGCCCGGGGCAATTGCCCTGGGTGGCCTGCACCAGGACCAGCCCTGTCTAAGGTAACATAATATTTATATTTAGATCCAGACCGTTTGATCAGAATCTGCACGATTATGAAACAGGTATGTTCATTCTACCTGGACCAGATTGATTTGATTCTGATCTGACGGTCAAGATCTAAATAGAAATAGTATGTTTCCTCGGAGGATATGGACTCGTTTGGCAGAGGGCTCACACAGTTTTCAGTTGTGAGTTGTGACCATATAATCCTTATTGTAAAAACTTGTGGTTATCAATTAATATTAATCTAATTATTCGATCTGAATTCATATGTAATCCGAATCCAATCCATTGACAGTACAGCCCTATAAAAAGTTATATCATTTATTACTGTCCATCTCTCACGTTACGTCGTTATCTAATTGGAGAAAGAATCAAGATATTTCCATTGAATTTACGTCTAATAATATTCTGAGGTTCATATTGCATGTCTTCTTTTAAAAATTTACCTCTGACTTGGGACAAATATTCACATGATGTTCTTATTTAAAACAAAGAAAAATAATAAATATGGTCCTTTATCTGAACTCCTTAGAATACCAAGGTGTTTTAAACTTGTCGAGCAAGTACTCCTTTACAAAATTTATAATTATTTTCTTAATTCTTCTTTTGTTCACTTTTTTAAGCTTGTCTAAAATTTTAAGTCTTGATTCTACATGACTTAAAGTATTTTTTTTCTAGTTTAAAGTCTCCTTAAAAAAATAACTCTTCAACTTTATTACCGAACGAGCTAACTTTAGTGCAACTTAAAGTTTAATCTTGTGACCCTTGCTGAACACCCTCTTACGGGTATAAGTCTAACCTAACCGACCGAACCAACTCTATCAATATGACTGGCTTGACTCTTATCAAAAAAATTGTGGATTTATAATTTTTTTTTTTAATTGTGGATTTATAATTCATTGGCTAAGTATGGATTGAATTTTGATTAATGTGATAAATAAACTTTGGATACGGATGTTGTAAAAGCAGGGGCGGATCAACCTTCAAAGAATGCGGGTCAATTGCCCGGGTCATATAAGCTCTTGAATTTGTTCACTGTTGTAGAGGAATAATGAAATAAGCAAAGCTTCACGGTAGGAGCTCGCTGTCAGAGTCAAAAGAGTGGTTCCCGGGTCATAGACGTAAGAAAAATACTTTGACAGTTACGCTGAACGAAATGTTTTTGAGTAAAAGAACCGTTCAGAAAGGAAATGGAAGGAGTGAGATTCTCTGTGGTCAATGGCACTAAAGGTCTCGAAAAAAAGAACCGGAGTCTCTCGAAGACCTGACTTTCAGAGAATTCGTATCCTCTGCATTAACTCAAATTTTGAGTTAAGATCTGATATTAAAGTGTACGTGCGTTTATAGGAGTGGACAGAATTGATTCGAATTCTGATCGTACGGTTCATAAATTAACTCAAATGGTGCGTTAATGCAGAGGATACGTATTCACTTTCAGAGGCCAACTTATTTACTTGGTACGTCATGAATTCAGATATACGAGGGGATACAAATTCTGGGTGAGAGCTCTCCCTTCACCTCGCAACTGCAGAAATAAATAAATAATGAATAATGAATGTTTTATTTCTTTTAAAGAAAAGAAGCAAGAGAGAAAATGTTAAAAAGATAGTATTTTTTTTATTATTTAGAGTAAAAATTAATCTTTGTGTACTAAAAATAAAAAAAATAGTTAAGAAGATGGATATGAACGATGAGATAGAAGAAGAATATTTTTTCTTCTTTTTAATAATTTTATTTAGAAGAAATTCTCACAAATTGTTATATTTAATTATATATTTGACAATTGAGATATTAGATGTCAACATATCTCATCCATCCAATCGAAATAATAAAATAATAATTCAACCTAAATTCGATCAGTCTTATTGGCAATCATTGGCACTCTTCTGAGTATAACGGTTTGCTTTTATTTATTTTTCCTTTGAGTAAAGGTTAGATCAAGACACTAACTATTTAATAGTTTTGTTATTACAATAAATTAATAATTAATTCTCTTTATCTGAATTTCGAATTTATAATCTCCTACATTAGAGACTATATATCTTGCCACTAGAACAAACTTGCTCTTATTTGATCTCGAAATTAACACAAATTAATTATACTCTTGTCAATCCGGAGAAACTATTTTTTTTTTAAATTTCAATAGATATATCATATATGACATACGCTGCTCTGTACTCTACTAGGTTCCAGGGATTCAAATCAGCTTAAATCCAAAATATATGAACAGTGTTTCTGAAATTTCTGAAATTCCGAATCCAGCATTTAACTTTTTCTGTGCACGCATCTCGAAACAACTAGTTTTTCTGTGCACATATCTCAAAACAGTTCAATGGTTGAATTCTGAATTTCAGAAATTTCAGAACACTGTTCATGTATTGGAATTTCAGCAGATTTGGATACAGGCTCCAGTGGTCAGTGTGGCAACTGGCGAGATGCTATTCTGCTTTATAAATTATTCCAAATCTAAGCACATGGCGTAGAATATCCAGTGTTGATTCTATTCCCATTTCCCACGTAGGGTCCAATTAAATTTTGTGGTGATCATCATAACAATTTTATATTGGAATTGAAAGATCATAGGATGGTGTTAGTAGGTTGCACATCAGAATTTTTATTTATAGAAATTAATATAAAATAATATAGGTCATGTTTGATTGTGATATAAAAAAAATATTTATGCTATCATAAATTAACCCATTTATTTAATTAAGTTGCATAACTTATGTTGCGTTTCTCCTCTTTTGAAATTACGTAATAATGTGATGAACAACTTATTTGTATTAATTTTTTTTAATATGATGAACAACTTATTTGTATTAGCATTTGTATGTGATGGACAATTTATTGGTCATTTTACTTTCTAAATTAAGTACCATTGCAATTTAATTTTATTTCAGTTTTAATTTTATTTCTAAATTATATAATAATTTTTTTAAAACCTTCGGATATAAATTCTTGTGTTCTAAATTTATTTTGTAATTTCTTAATTCAACAATAAAATATAACAACACACAACTCAACAATTAGTTTAACTCATGACTTAACTTTAATCCACAACCAAACAAGAATATCTTATACCGTCATAACTTGAAATAAATAATTTATTCTATCATAACTTTAACTCACAACCAAGAGAACGGAGTATCGGACCTACTTTTAGGTTCAACGAGCATGATGACCGTCCGATCTAATTTAAAATTTGTGCACACGACAATTGAAACAGACACGCACGAGTTTAAAGCGTTCTGCACGAATCTTAAAGCAAATCGACGATGATTAAACCCATCGAACCAGAGTAGGTCCGATGCCCATCGGACCTACTCTCAAGTGCACAACCAAACCTAACCATAAGGTATTAGAATAAGTACTGTGGGATTTACAGGAGCTGTAAAAAAATTAGAATGATGCCGATTTTTTTTTTTTTATTGAAAGTCCGTAGGCAAGAATGAAACCGATTTTTTTGGGATCCTCTGTGGCCTAGACGTTACAACATATGTGTTGTATAGTTGATTCAATGGATGGAATTTGTTATTTTGTAGTGCCTAGACTTTTGTAGTGCTTGTGTATGACAATATGATGTATGGAATTATTTTGGGATCCTCTGTGGTCACATATGAAATAACAAATTCCATAGAAGGGATTTTTAACATATTTCTTGATGTATGACTTTTGTAGTGCTTGTGTACTACAAATATTATGTTTTGTAGTGCTTGTGTATGACAATTTGTTATTTTTAACATATTTCTTTATTTTGGGATCCTCTGTGGCCTAGACTTTTGTAGTGCTTGTGTATGACAATATGATGTATGGAATTTGTTATTTTAACATTGCCTCATTCATTATGTACTTTATTTTTGCGATATTATAATTTTAAAGTCTTGCATCCAATCTTGAAGTATATTGTGAAAATATTTTGAGCATTACAGTAATATCAAAAGGAACTTGTGACCCTCTTGTACCACTCAGTTTAAAATTATGCTCGTTTCTTGTACCAGTTAGTTTTATCATAGATCATTTCAACTTAAGGAATCTGTACAGACCAGTACAACTAAAGAGAGACTACATGATTAAATAATCTATTGCATCATTGCCATAAATAAAAAATAAATCAAATTAACAGTAGTTTTCTATTAAGAATGTTGTTCACACATTGCAAGTATTCCACTGCTATAACAAATAAATTAGTTTTATCACAGATCATTTCAACTTAAGGAACCTGTACAGACCAGTATGACTACATAATTAAATAATCTATTGCATCATTGCCATAAATAAAAAAGAAATAAAATTAACAGTAGTTTTCTACTAAGAATGTTGTTCTAGCAGTGCAAGTATTCCACTGCTATAACAAAGACAAATAAATTAGTAATGCAAGTTTTCCTAGTATAATATATCTAATCATTTCAGTAATGAAATGACCAAATGGCCATATGTTTTTTTTTCCAAAAAAAAAAAAAATTAGTAAGTAGTAAACTTGTCCTGCAAACGTGCCTTTGAAAATAATAATTAGAAATACAACCCGCCTGATGATTTTACGAAGTCCAATCTAACCACATATATAATTAACCAGATAGACCAGAGATACATGTTAACAAAGTTCAATGCGTTTTAAAGTTAATTAATAACTTATTAGAATGAATAATTAAGAATAAAAAATTTTAAATAACTGAAATGACATGTACTAAATATCAATAATAAAAATCAATGGATGTAACAAATTAAGTTCATATGAAGAACAATACCTGTGATGAAAATCACTAATGAAGAGGATATATTTTATTTAGGATTCTGGTTTTCAAGAAGCATAATCAATTAATCAAAATAACGCAGTGTACTGTATTCAAATATCTATCGACATGATCCTTCATAATTAAATATATTCCAAGAAAATTCCCACAATTATCAAACGCCTGTTTCTCTTGTCCATTACTCTGTACTTAAGCACATACACTTTTGTATATGTTTATATCTTTGGTGACCTCACTGTGTCATAGTACCAATCTGTAATTATACTCTGAATAGCTTTTACTAAATTATTGTTAATTATAGGGTACATCTGCAAGGTTCCAAAAGAATAAAAGAAAAGGGAAAAAAATCTATTATAAGAAAACACCTTGCAAGATTTTTCTGTATATATATAAAAGAAACATCTGACAAATTTCATGAAAGATTAACGAATCAAAAGAAATATACAATTTTGCTGTGTATATATATATATATACAGAGACTACACACTACAAGCACTATGAAGTAAATGCAATTGCAGCTCCTCGATAATTAATCAGACTAAATCTACAACCTATATGTTTATGAATAAACCAATGTAAACGACAGATAATATACAAAATGCTTCATAAAAGAATGGAGATAGAAGCCTTGCTTCAAAATTTATATTTTCCCAAATCCCATCTATAAGATATCATTCTTCTTAGGCTGGTGCCATTGTGCCAAAGCTCTACACAAAGAGCTAAAAAATGAATTTCTAGGAGGGCGTATAATTTTCCCATGAAGACGCTTCCCTGCAAGGTAGGTATAATTTGAACCAGTCTTCTTTAGTCTTTCAATCTGCAATGTAAACCAAAATTATCAGTATACAAGATTATATTATGCCTCAATTATGCTATGACTGGGTTATGGATCAAACAAACAAGGTAAGAGCGCCTAACTGACAGCAGTTTTAGAGGCAACAGAAATAAGTTCTGGTTTTAATATGCATATAAAGAACACATTTTGAAACTATTTCATGAGAGCGTACCTTGCTTACTTTTCCGTCTTTCAAATAGTACCGTATACCCGACCAGTTTACTGACTGTGTAATGTAAGAGCGAAAAGCGGATACCGGGAACATGAAATTGTCAATTAATACAGCAAGGAACACCTACACATGCATAGTTTAATATCAGACAGTTAAGAAATATTGCAGACAGTGAATTATGTAAGAACAGATATGAGATGTCCCTTGAAAAACCACTATTCCACTAGATAATATTTTAGTTTGGGCTTGAATCAAGCTCGAAGCATTCATAAGAAGACACAGAAATCAAGCTATACCAAATCAATTAAATAGTTAATAGAATAGGTCAGAGCACATTGCCACTTTATATACTTGAGAAGAGAATGTAGCATATAAAAGTGCTTACAAGTCCCCAGTTAAATGAATTCAGGCAGACTCGTGGACCTTCAGGAGTTAACAAATTGCACAGTTGAATTTCCACTTTTGTTAAATTCCACATTGATATGAGCTCCAAAAGTGTGCAGATTAACAGAAGACTAGCCAGAAACAGACCTGATCAACAATAAAGCAACATAAATATCTTTTTTTTTTTTTTTTTTTTTTTTTTGAAATATTTGACAGTGACTGTCAAAATGTAAGTTACAGAGCTACTCAGACTAACTAGGGCACATCAGCAAATTCCCCCAAAGCGCACAAAAACACAAATAAACTAAAAACCCCGGTGTGTATAAATCTCAGCACAGCTTACACCACAACCCCGCTTCCTGTGTCGCCCATCCCGCCACCATCTCCGGCCGTAGCGACCGTTGTCGAAAAATTTGAGCGTTTCGTTGCCGCCATATGGCCCAGCATACCGCCATGTAGCATACTGCCCGGTCCTTAGCCCGTTGTTTGCCCCCAGCTTGATGCATGAGGCGAGAACGGTCCCAGATTTGCTGGACCGTATCACCCTGTAATAGGAGCCTGGTAACCCACAGCCTCTTAGCATGGCTCCAAACTTCGGCTGCAAAAGGACAGTGAAAGAACAAATGTATAGCCGTCTCAACCGTTCCTTCCATGCACTGGACACAATCGGGATCGCAATTGAGATTGCGTCGCAGCATTACATCATGAGTAAGGAGTCTCCTTTTCAACAACAGATAAAAGAAGATTTTAACAGTTTGGGGGGACTTGACTCGCCAGATTGCCCGATTTGTGCACTTCAGCTTACCAACTCCTGACATTACTCTGTATAGCAATTTTGCAGAATAGACCCCTGAATTTTCGAAATTCCAGAACATGCCATCTTCTTGAGAGTTGAAGTTGGGGTATGACATCGATTGTAGTTGTGGTGCGATTTGATGAACGATATCTGCGGCGTCTCTTAGCGAGATACGTTGAAACAGAGGCCGGCCCCCCTATTAGAATTGGTGGTCCTCCCCAATTATCATACCAGAAGGATATGCCCGTACCTTGCCCGATTCTCCAGCCAGTGCAGCAATGAAATAGAGGCTTGATTTTCCTCAGCTGACGCCAGAAAAAGGAGCCCTGTACCGACCAGATTAGGGGGCCATCGGTGTTGGCTCCAATGAACCTGATTTTGAGAATGGTCGATGACCAAAGAGATGTTGGCTCCTTGTAAGCTCGCCACCACCATCGTAGCAACAGGGAAGTATTTCTTAGTCCCAAATCCGCTATTCCCAACCCCCCCCACTGTTTGGGCAAGGTAACTGCATTCCAATTAAGCAGTGGCACCCCCGTTGTTTGTATGCTGCTTCGGCCCCACAGAAATCTTCGTCGAATCTGATCCATCCTTGTTATTACCCATGCCGGCAAGGCGAAGCAAGCCATGTAGTATATAGGAATTGCGGAAAGCACCGAATTAATAAGTTGCACTATTCCCCCTCTTGATATCAATTTCATCTTCCACCCCTCCAACCTCCTTTCTAATTTTTCAATTAATGGTAGGAACAGGTTTCTGGTTGGTTTGCTTACAGTTAAGGGCATGCCTAGATACTTTACCGGAAAATTGGTATCCTTGCACCCCATGACGGCGTTGATCGCATTTAGGTGCTGGAGCTGAACATTTATAGGCACTAGCAGACTTTTGTGGAAATTGATGTGAAGCCCTGATACGGCTGAAAACATCCGCAAAACTAGTTTTAATGTAATGATCGTTTCCATGTCCGAGCTAGCAATGATCGCGGTGTCATCAGCGTATTGATGCGCCACAATAGAGTCCATGATTCTCTGCGAAATTGGTGAGTTGAGTAATGAATTTGCCCCTTGTATCATTTGTTGCAATACATCAACCGCCAAATTGAAGAGGAAGGGAGAAAGGGGATCTCCCTGCCGCAAGCCTTGTTTGTGAAAGAAAAAATCAGACGGTTCCCCATTTAGTAGCACTCGCGACGACGCTGTAGAGAGCAAGTTTTTAATCCAAATAATCCAATTGTTTGGAAACCGCCTGGCCTTGAGGACATTGATGAGAAATTCCCAATTAACCGAGTCGAATGCTTTCGCGAAATCCAACTTTGCAAAAATTGCCGATCTCTTTGCCGATGATATGTATTGTAGCATCTCTCGAGTTGCGATGAAGTTTTCCGAGATTTGTCTACCCTTGATGAAGGCCGTTTGCTTTTCAGAGATCAGATTTGGCATAACCTCCTTTAGGCGAGTAGCAAGCATTTTGGCTATGACTTTCGGAATTCCATTTATAATGCTAATTGGGCGAAAATCATGGACGGTATTAGGGTTTTCCACCTTCGGAATCATCACGATGTTTGCCTTGTTTATTTGTGTGAGATCAATTTCATGTGCAAGGAAGCCGTGAACTATTGCAGTAACCTCTTCTTTAATGTCGTTCCAGTGACACTGTAGGAACTCGTTGGGAATCCCATCCGGGCCAGAGGCCTTGTTCTTGGCCAGCTGCTGAACTGCCTCTTCTATGTCGCTATCTGTGAAAGGGATATGTAATGGGTGAAGGTGAGGGGCATTTTGGTAAAGTGCCGCCGGGTCAAACTGCAGGCAAGTCTTTGCTGTCCCGAGAAGCGACTCCATGTGCACTTTGAACAAGGTACCAATCTCTGCCCTTTCCGTTATTATTTGAGCATCATGCTGAATTTGCTGCACCATGTTCTGTCTCATACGGGCTGATGCAAATGCGTGGAAAAAGCGTGTGTTTTTGTCACCTTGGCGGATCCAATTGTTCCGGGATCGTTGCTTCCACCTTGATTCCAAAACATTTGCCAACATGAAGGCCCGCTCCTTCACCATAATCCTGAATTTGAATTCATGAGAAAGTAGCTGCCGTTTTTCCTCAATAGAATCAAAGAAAATAATGACTTCCTTGCAACAACAAAGCTGTGAATTTATCTCACCAAAATTTGATCGGTGCCAGTCACTTAGCTTGATATGTGTGAGGTCCAGTTTTGCTTGGAAGGATTTTAAAGGATCAGGGGAGATCGGCCTGTCCCAGACCTGAGTGATGAGTGTTTTTGCATGGGTGTTGCGCAACCAAAATAGTTCCATTCTCCTTGGTCGACTGGTCGTATGGTGTCTCTTGCATTGGAGGAGTAGCGGTGTGTGATCCGATACCGTCATCTCAAGTGCCCGCATGGTTATGATTGGAAAGATGTCAGACCATTCCGTCGATAAGAAGACACGGTCAAGTTTGGAGAGACTAGGCGCCGGTCTTTTGCTTGACCATGTATAGCCTCTGTTTTTTAACGGTACCTCAATCCAACTCATATCTCGTATGAGGTCATTAAAGAGACACATTAAATTGAGTCCCCTCATATCTCCATTTCTATCAATCAACCATCGGACGAGATTGAAATCTCCCCCGATTATCCAAGGCCATCGAATCAAATGCAAAAGTGAGTTGAGCTCCTTTATAAAAAACGGTTTCATCTCATCCACGGACGGTCCATAAACATTTGTTACCACCAGGTTTGCACCAGAACTAAGTTGTTTTAGAAGAACCGTTATTGTATGTCGGGTTGCCCAAGCATTAACCATCTCATAATTTCTTTTCCAAGAAATGAGACATCCACCAGCCGACCCAATTGCATCTAGCATAGCACATCTTGTTTGAAAAAAAGAAGGAAGGAAAGTTGAGACATAAGCAAAATCACAGTTTTTTAATTTCGTTTCCTGTAAAATACAAATGTCACACCTCGAGTGTCGAATGACATCTCGGACCACATTACATTTCTCCGCATTACCCAAACCTCGACAATTCCATGAAAGTAAATTGAATCTTTTCATATTTTTGTTTAACATAAATAGTCAGAAACAACATCACTCCTATTTAGAGATCAAGCGAGAAGGGCTAGTGGAGGCCCCCTTCTCCCTCCATTTCGTCATCCAAGTCATCATCAGATTCTAGTTCGAAGTCTATTGGGATGCGGTCATCATCATCATCTTCGGCCGCCCCGGCGTCAGTCTCAGGTCGCGGCCGGGCTGCCCTTTCATTGTTGTCGGATTGGACTATGAGAGCCACGTCCGATGCTTTGAGGCCGCAGCGGGTTCCCAGCTGTGTGCAAAATTCAGGCTCCACTCCGATCTGAAAGAAACCCACTGACTGCCCGAATCACTTCCTTCTCACAATAGAGAGGAGCCGGAATGCCAACCATATCAATCACCATTCGAAAGTTTGGAACAGTGATTGATGCATCTTCGAGGGGACACCATGGCTGGAATGAGTGGCCTCTGTCCCATAGTGACGGAGGAGTTGCCTTGATGAATGTCTCTGGAGTTAGATTGTCCGGTAAGAGTATGAGGAATCGGCCCCGGGTCATCTGACTAATGGAAACCTCTGCCGGTGTTACGACGTTTGTCATTGCCACCATTTCAGCTACCTGATCGATGAGCAGGTCCGTTTCTGGATTTGCTGCATATAGGACGACTGCTCTGTTTAGCTTCTCAAGTTCCTGGAAGTACTCTTCGTCTCTGTCAACAAAGGAATACAGCTTGGAGGGGCGATCATTTGGCATAGTAGGCGGGATATATGGATATGTGCCCGAAAGGAGATCATCGATAACCGGTTCTCCTCGGTAACCGGGGCGCAGTGGTGCTAGATCAGGGCTGTGGGAGGGGCTGTGGTGTTGGCTCGTCACTGGGTTTAGTGCGAGGAGCTGGGATGAGTGAGATGTGGGGTGCGCCGGGCATCTGTTGGCCGTGTGACCGGTGCCCCAGCACTTGCCACATCTGGTGGGGTTTCGGCATGAGGCCGCATTGTGCCCGGTCTGGCAGCACCGGAAGCACCGCCCATGCCATTCAGTGAAGAGTGAGCTAGGTGGGAATCGAAGGCGGGTGGGGCTGTGAGGAGACACGTAGTAGACGGGGGAAGGAGGTGGGGAGTTAGGAGGTGAGTGAATGGCTGGCTTCGGGGAGTTAGGCCGGGAAGACACGATAGAGGCATAAGAGGGGCGAGTGTTGCGGGGGAGATAGGGCTTGGCCAGCGGGGGCTCAGGGTCAGAGGGTACCTTCCAGTTCACAGGGAAACTCTTGCGCCGGGAGACTACCTGCCACTCACCTTGTGCCGCCATTGGAGAATCTCCTAGAGATATCTTGGCAGTAACTATTTCAATGTCTAGCATAGAGAAAGGTACTTGCAAGGGATAATATTCGGTTGCCTAACCCATTAATAGGAATCCAAACCACATAGTTGCAATCTAAAGGTACACTGTGACCTGATTTTAATTGCTCAATCGATTTTTTATAAAGAGGAGTATTTGGGCCGCAAGCAACATAAATATCAAATGAAGTTTGTAACACCCATGATTTAGCTCTATTCATATAATTATAGTACACTAACCACATGAGGAGGCAGAGGCTTCCTTTAATGAGCTTTCACTAGTGTGCGGTGCTCGGAGTAACACCACCACATGTACCGCTGCCATAAAATAAGGGAAAACAAAAGCCCAAGAGAGGTAGCAGTGTACCAAAAACAGTGCACGGTTCATAAACCAATTGACCTTTGTCACGTACGATTCAAGAACAAATGTCTGCTTCCTCAGGTAATTCCAGTATCTGTATTAAAATTTGAAAAGAGACGGAAACAAAAATATATGTATGAGAATTAATAGTTCAAACATTTTTCCGAAAAAAAAAACTTTTGAAAAAAGTTGCAAGTTAGTGCTCCTAATTTTTTTTAAAAGTGAAATTTAGGCATGCCTTGAGAAACTTAAATCACTTGCAAGAGGATGCGGAAAGATTGCAACTGGTGGTGAGCTTATAAGTCTTTTATGTTGCCCTATAAAGCACAATGATACCTCAATAGATTAGAGCTACTCAATCATAATAGTTCATAAATAATGTAAAATAAAAGACACACATCAAAGCTATAGGATAATAGGATGGCTTGATTTACCTGGAGCATGGACAAACACAGTAAAATACAGATTTGTCAATACAAAATAATGCAGTCAGTTAGGATTCATTCACAGTGACTTAATGTCAATCTTTGTATCCATCAAAGTAGATTTTAGAATAAAATCTACACATTTTAATCCCACTATCATAAAAGATGGGTTTTGCTTTAAATTATGTTGCAATAAAGAAATGTTTGCCACTTGCATTCTGCAAAAGACAAGAAGGGTTCCATTTTATAAAATACTATCTCAGAATTTTGTTTGCCAAAAGCCCACAAAAGATATTCAAAAGGTTTAGAAAGGATCGATACCAGCAATAGCTGCCAGGGTCATGTCATCTGAGTAACCACCATCTCTCAGCGCACTAACAACACCATATTTGTTCTTTCTAAAATCATCAGCATGCATCTAAATAAAGAAATAATTTTAGAAATGTCAACATATATTTACATATAATTACTATTTATAAAGTATGAACATAGCCAGACATAAAGATAAAAGATTATACCATCATGCAACCACCCCACAAAAAGAAGGTCTTTCCGCCAGTTGCAAATCCCAAAGAACAAGGCTGAAATCAGATTGATAAAGAAAAAACATGTATATCAACGAATCTGTGTAAAACCAATCAGAAACAAATTGGATGAGCAAGTTTTTCAATGGTTCAGCATAAAGTTCTCAAGACAGAGGTAGTTCATTAAATGGGCTAAAATAAGACGTGTGTTTTTAGATGTGCATCCCTTGTATCATTCAAAATGATATTCCAAGGACTAAGAACTAAATACTGAAGATTATCATACCATGTGATATTCATATATGCAATAGCTCCAAAAGCTTGACGAAGGCAAATCAAGTGGAAAACCAGTTTGAATAAATATCTGCAATGTATAAAACAAAATTAAGTTACCTTAATTATCAACAAGCTAAATAGGACTTAAAAGATTGCTTTGATCGATAAACAAACAAGAACAGCAGTCTTTGAAAAAACAAATCAGAAGTTGCCTATTGCCTTGCTGGCCCTTAAAATAGTTAACTAATTTCTAAGAATACAAATCAGATTACAATCTGCATGAATCACAAATAATTTTGCAGTATACCTCAGGATTCTTCTCCATTTCAGCTGTCAGAGCTCCAATTGAACCAGGATGGAGCCTGACATCATCATCAAGAAACAGAACATACTTGCTATCTCTGTGCATTTTCTCTACTCCAACCTATTAGATGAGAAGAACTTCTCCAATGAGGCTTCTACCAATATGAAAACTCCATATGCTATAGAGACTTGTATTTTAAGAATTAAGAAAGAAAGGTAAATAGTTTGAAATTTTAAAAAATATATTCCTAAAAAAGAAATGATTGACTTAGAAAACATTAAAATTAGAAAGATCAAGGAGGGATAATTCATTCACATACTAACTGATTGTGAATCTTTTGGCTGCATGTGGTTGACAAACCAGCCACAAGGATTTTCGCATTGACATTGTCCTGATAAAAAGAAAAGGTGAAAAAACATGAGAAATCAAATTTTAACTAACTGAACTAAGAATATGCCACAATGTCACAGGTAAGAGGGTTTGAACCTGAAAGTCTGAGATCAGCTTACGGATGGCATGATACGCTGGATCTTCAGTGCTCTCCACTACGAAAATAAACTCAAGAGGGCCTCCATAGAGAGAAGTTATCTGAAATAAAGTTTTGTAGAAATCTGTTAAGAATAGTTTTGCATTGATAACCAATCAATTAAGAACAAAAAAGAAGTAAAAAAGTTAAATGAACTTGTTTAAGAATTCTCGTCAGGATGGAAGTTTATATCGCTCAAGTCAGACACATGCATGACGGTTGCTGTTAATGCATCAGGGAATTAGCCCTCCATTATGATCCTTCAGCAATGTTCTTGTGTTGATAAGTTGTAATAGTTAATTGTTTGGTGATTAAATTTTGTTTCTAATTTGTAAAACATTTCGCTTTACTAATTGTATATGCTATGGGCATTTTAGTTGGTATGGCTAATGAGATTTTATATGCTTTTTTATACCAAACTTCAATTGATCCAAAAGCTGCACAGACACATACAAAGTTACAGCTATTCGTAAAAAAGAAGTACGCATGTACTATCTTTTTCCGTATCATTTATGTTTGGATTGATGGCTTATCGACGCATTGCATGAAGGATAAGAAATTGTATCAGTTTGAAATTATACTCACTTGACTTCTCCAGTTCCTTAAATTGTGCTCGCCAAAGCCCTTCAGAGGCATAACCACTGACACCATAGGTAAATTCGATTGAGCAGAGTGTTCCAGGTCATTTATGTTGTCACACAAAAATGCAAAACTATGACCATCTTCTTTTCTTCGTTTCATTCGCCTTATAACCTTGTTCCTATGAGGGGGAAAAACCATCAATTCTATATGAGACGAACATTAATCGCACTACGGCACTAGCCAGTACATCATGAATATCTAGTCAACCCCATGTATGTCAATGTGGTTTATGTTGCTGCAGTGTATAAGCTCCGTTGAAACCCATAAGTCTTACTTGAGCCTCGGTTTAAATAACTAAACATCAAGGGGCCCAAAAAGTTAGTTTCTGATGACATTGGTACAATTTAAGAGTGAGATTATTTAAGTACCTGACAAAGGCAGCAAAAGCCCATCCTGTAGCAAGAAATAAGCAAATTATGCATCCCTGCGGTTTAGCCAACAAAATTGTTCATAAAAGGCAACAACTCATCATATCAAGTGAACAATAACTCAATGACGAACAAACCATTGGACTAGAAGAACAGCTGCCAAATAATATGTTATAATTTCACTTGCCGATCCCATTTCAATTTGGACTTTTTTTTTATTATGAAAACTCCTTAAGAATATAGATAATCAAAGCTGAAATAAAGAGAGGAAAAATTTGTATCCGTCTGAAAAAATTTCGGTTCAGTTTGTTCGGTTTTCAACCGAACGAAAATTTTCGGTTTAAAAGGATCGGTTCGGTTGGATGTTTGAATTATTTCAGTTTAAATGGAATGGTTCGGTTTAGACTTTTCAAAACCTACTAAACCGAACCGACCAAATTATAATGGTTCAAGTATGGTTTATATTTTGTTTAGTTCAATCATCGCTTTTTTACTTTCATTTTGGTTCAAATATTTTAGAATATCTACATATTTTGTATGGAGTTGAACAACTTGTGTATGAAAATGTATATTTTTCGTTAATAATGCTACCAATATGTTTACTTCGGTTTGAACTGAACAAACCGAAATTTACTTCAATTTGTTCAGTTCGGTTCAGTTCTATTTTTGAAAACTGAAAAAATATTTGGTTTGGCTATTTTACTTCGGTTTCAACCGAACCGACCATTTGAACACTCCCTACGTCTGATCCCTTAATTAATACAGCCTTTTTAGGGATGTATTTCCCAGGAAACATGAATTAGCATTGAGGAATAAAGCACGCATACAGCAAAAACAAAAACCACATTCAAATTACAAACTCATGAGGGTGCACAAGCAACTCTTTAGATTGAACAAGTCAGAGAAAAGAAATTCGAACCTGGATCAGAGCTACAATGGCGAGAGGAGAGGAGAAAGCGTTGCTTAACGAGGCCAATACGACATCCATCGCTTCCAGCCCCGCCATTCCCCCTTCTCTCTCTCTCTCTCTCCCTCTCTCCTTCAGAAATTCTTGGCAGCGGCTGCCAAGATTCCCTTCTCTCTCTCTCTAGCTCTCACTATCTCTGTCTCTCTTTCTCTCTCCGATCCAATTTTTTTAAAAAAAATGGGTGAAGGGGGAACTTGAAGCACTGTCCCCTTAGCTAATGCTAGGCTGTCTAATGTATTTGTATTCCTGGCGGTAAGACGAAAGATAAATGCGAGGGAGAGAAGCAGAGCCCGAATGATTGGAATTCGGTGCCTATTTAGATATAGGGTCCTTTTTGAGATTCGTGCAGGATTAAAACTGGCGACTCAGATTTCATTGTACTCGGTCAGATATTGCACTGGATCTGAAACCGTGGCGTACCCCGAGTTGGTTCGCGCTCCGACTGACCCGGTAACAGGCTAGAGGCGACTAGCGGGCTGGGCGGCACGATCTCTCTCATTGACAATCAATGTAGATTTTAAATGAATAAATAAAAGAAACCAATGCAGATTGGTGGAGCCCACTTCCTGGCCCGTTGCATATAAGCATTTGGCAATGTGGCACCCGGATAGCTATGCGTCTGATCGTTTCTGACCAGGAATATACTTGTTAATGTAAGTCAGTACTAAATACAGCTACAGAAATCCTGTCAGTAACAGGCCACACATTGTTATATGCCAGTAATAGCATCAGCGTCTCTCAACCCTCAACTAGATTTATCGATTAGTATTGACTATTGACTAATCAGGAATTTAAAGTTTCAAATCATTTGAGATTGGAAATATTCCTCCAAGAGATCCGAATCTGTGGGTCCTTTCTGATCCAAAATTTTAGAGCTGTTAATGTCATTACAGGCTGGATTTGGGTTTGCGTCTCTCATTCTCTCAATTATGCTTGGTACCAGATCAGCTTCAGTAATTTTAATGTTGCACAACGGTTACTTGCCCGTTCCGAATTGATTTCTGATTTGGTCGCTCTCGTTGCTTATTTCACAATTGATTACACAATTTTAATAATGGAGTTCTCGATAAATTAAAAAAAAATATATGTTTACGTTATCGGACACATAGATAGTCTACCAATCAAATGCAATTAAATATTGATTAATAATGTATCAAGAAGTGATATGGAATTTCTGTGAGCATTCTGTGACAGGTCGTACTCGGATTCTAACTTTAGCAGGTACTAGTCGGTCTCCATCTATAGGGGATGGTTCTAGTCGGGCCCAATATGATCGGAACCAATCTGAAACCCTAGAACCGCTTTATTATGCTGACAATACAGATGAGGATTCCGAAGAACGGGAGGCAAGAGAAAATTGGGATGCTAGTGACGATGGTGGAGCACCTAATCACAATGATGAGGATTCTGGTCATCTTGTGCTTGGTAGGCGAAAGTGGCTGATATCGGGTCGTGGGGAAAGACACATGTCCGAGCAATTTAATCATGACACATCGGGGTTTGAAGAGGTCGACACCTGTTCAAGCAATTTCATGACACATCAGGTATTCTCACAGTCACAGGTATTTCTCTTAGCACGTCAGAACAGAAGTAGAAGCCGTTGAATTGATCAGCCCATGTCTCGAATGTATAGAAGCTATCACTGAGCTCTTTTGGGTTGGGTTTGTCTGAATACCTGTTTCCGATAAGATCAGTGGCATATATTGTCACGACCCAGGTTGCGATCGACCCGTTTAGGCTCTAATTTTCACTCCGTCAAAGTTCTAATTGAAAGAGACAAGCTCTTGGGCAGGCGGGGAAGATGCACGCTCAGGAAATTATTTAAAAGACATAACACTGCGACTAGGCCCCTCTTTTAATGATCTGCTCATGACTGTGGGAAGGTTACGGACGCTAACGTGTGGATCAACTGAGTTCAGTAATGAATCACGACTCACGAACTAGAGACAAAATGATAAAAATTCTCCAAAAAAACTGTTGGGCCAAAGTCTGACCTGGAGGCTGATGTGATGTCCGTAGAACAAATACATCAATCTACATAGTGATTTTAGATAATTTCTTTGGTATTAACTTCGCCTATAAGTGGCAAATAAATTTATGGATTCAAATCAGACTATCATACTGTAATTTTGTAGTTTGAACTAAGGTTTGGCCGAAGGCCGTGGTATCCCATTTCTTTGAATTTCAATTAAATTGATTCGATTACTTCACTATTCATGTTCAATTTGTGTTCTTTGTTACTTCGTTACGTCTAAGACATAACACATACTCTGTTGGATCTTGCAAGAACAAGTATATTTAAACAGTGGCGAGGTGTGTGCAAATATACCAATCCAATCAGAGCCGGTTGCATATTTGGCATGTGCCATGAGAAGCGCTGCAAACACCTCATCGACTGGCCAATTGCACGAGAACATCTGAATAGGCTGCTCAAAAGGAGATTATTGGTACTGGTATTGATAGCCCCATTACCATCATTGATGGCCTAAATATTGAAATGGAGATTGGCCACACTTATTTTAGTTTAAATTAGTATTCTTTATGATGATTATGTAACTTAAAAATGAACTTTTCATGTTAGTTGTTTTCTATTATTTTGCTATAAGGTTTGATGTAGTCAAATGTTTCAAATTTTAAGTAATCTAAACGCCTACGGGCTGTGAGGTTTGTTCCTAAGTTATACACAAAGGGTAAAATAGGCATTTTATAAACTTAAAATGAGTTTTAATAGAAAAGATAATAAAATGGATAAATTTGTGAGTTTTTTAAGTTTAGAAGGGTAAATATGATATTATGAAGTTTAGAGAGGGAAATACGTAATTTTGATGTTTTTGAGGGGTATTCGTGAAATTCCCCCTTTTTTAAGGAATGAAATGGAGATCTCCTTTCACCTCGAATGGAGAATACACTGCCTTGGTCATTTAATATTATTTGATAATTTCAATAAAAGAAGGTGTGAAATAAACGTTTTCTTGCAGATTGCATATTCTTTTTTATTAAATTAAAAATCTTCGTAGAATGCAATTGATATAGTTCTCAAAATAATATATTTATATACTTTTTTTTTTATCATTTTGGCAAAAAAAAAAAAAAAAGATAACGCCTTCATGGACAATATTTTGTGTGTGTCATTATATTCTATAAATTTTCAGATTGTAAAATACAAAAAGTATAAATTATTGTTTAAATATTATTTTGGCAACAAAAAAAGATTTTATGCATTACACTCTTTATTTGCTGTTGATTAGATAATCGAGAAAAATAACATGTACTTGGACCTTTTTAGAATTTGAAGATTTAAAAATTAGAATAAACTACCTTGCCAGATGTTTGATAGTAACCGAATGGTACAGAAAAAAATATATATTATGTAAACATTTTTCTATGTACAATTTGAAAATAATGATAAAGAAGCAGTATTTACTTGGCTGTCTGATATTGACTCAACAGGACGTATAAAAATAGGATGTATAAAAATTAATTATTTATTTTGTAGATTTCAGAATTAATTATCTTAGTAAATAAAAAACTCCAAAGAATGATTTCATTCGAATATATTTTTTGCTTTTGCAAATTATAAAATATAGTTTTTTTTTTTGTTGGCTCTTGCAGAGCATCACTTAGACGAGAACGGAGTAGGTCCGATGCCCATCGGACCTACTTTTAGGTTCAACGAGCATCATGACCGTCCGATCAAATTTTTAAGATTTTTGTGCGCACGAAAATTGAAACAAATACGCACGAAGTTTAAAATGTTCCACACGAATCTTAAAGCAAATCGATGGTGATTAAACTCATTGACATCGGACCTACTCTCAAGTCTCAAGTGCACTTAGACACCTTTTAATTTGGAAATTGTGATACAGAACAAGTTTTGTCCTTGCTATTTGATGTTAACGAAATAGTCCAAAAAGAGACACGTAAAACTAACGTTTTCTTTTGCTTTTTATTTTTATATTTTTAGATTGCTGGTTCCATCTTTTTTTTATTAAATTAAAATCTCAGAAGGATGAGATTATGATATTTTGAACATAGTTTATCCATTAAAAATTGTTCCCAGTCATATTGGCGAAGAGAAAAAACATATAAGCGCTTTTGAGTTTTAAATAGAAAAAAAATATTGTCTGTTACTGAGACGAGAGCAGCTTGGGTCCGATGGGTTTAGGGACCGTCCGATTCACTTTAAAATTCGTGCTCATGAATTTTAAAGCAGATGCAAAAGTTACTGGTGCGAATTTTAAAGCTGATCGAACGGTCATCGAAGCCATCGAACTCACTTTGAGTCCAATGGGCATCAGACCCAAATTGGTTCCTACTGAGACTGGTTTTATAATAAAAGAACAAAGTTTAGTGTGCGTCGTATTTTTTATATTTGCATAGTGTAAAATACAAAAAGCATATATCTGTTGCTTAATATTGATTGGATTGTTAAAGATGACAACAAAAATTATGATGGTTTATACAATGCTGGTAAACAGTAAATGAAATACTTTCTTAAAAAACATTTGTTACCGCCTTTTCCATATTGATTAAGCGCAGGGGTTGAACCAGAAAATTATAATTGGGATATCCGAAAAAGTAAGTATCATGTAATTTATTTTATGAGAGGGACTAATATTGATTTTCCCGAATATGTAAAAAAAATCATTCCATTAGTTTGGATATATTATTCTTCAATGACCTAAAAAATGGAATATTTATAATTTCTTTTTTTTGTTTCCTTAATCCAGAGCCCCAAAAAATGATGTTGTAATTAAGATAAAACTACTTTTATTTTTTACTATAATCAGATCCTAAGTGTTAAGTACGTTTGATCATAAAATAGGTGATGAAATATAAAACAATAGAAAGGGGGCTGATGCAAATACTATTGTTTTCAATTTTTCATGAATAGCCAACATATTTATAACGAGAGCAGGTTGGGTCTGATGGATTTTGGAACTGTCCGATCTGCTTTGATTCGTGCGCACGAATCTTAAAGCAGACACGAAAGTTGTGGGTGCGAATCTTAAAGCAGATGGGACTGTTATTGAACCCATCGAACTCACTTTGAGTCCGATGGTGATCGGACCTAAATTGACCTCATTTATAACACTGGGAACGAGTTTAAAATGAATTGTTTGATTATCTTTAATTTATTTTTAAAAAAATAATTACAGGAAATTTGTACTAAATAATTACATTTTTAGAAATATCTTTCGGTAAATAACCATGGACCGGGCTAGAGCCTTTTTATATCGAATCCATTCGGCCCGGCTCACTACAACTCTCGAGACCAAGAGCCTTTTTTCTGATGGCAACCGAGAAAAGCCTGTTTTTGCGTGAAGAAACGTGGTATCAGTGACTGTACCCTTTCTTGATATTATATCCGTCTGATTGAGATCGGACAGGTGGAAAGCGGGCACACTTAATCCATGCCAAAAGTGCTCGTTTTTGTCCTTTTTATCTCGGGGAGATTCGTGTGATACTTGGATCTATTTTGACTGCATCTTTCCGTTTTACGCTCAAGGACAAATGCCTCTTGTCCTTTAAGGTGGCGGGAAAAAGTGTGCAAGAATGCTAGGAGAAGACGATCCTTCTCGAACTCCGCACGATTTAGGGTTAGCCCGATCGCCTCCTCCCATCGACTCCGGTGCCATCGATGAAGCACCGTCCAGTCTAAAGTTGCAAGAAGTACGAACAGTAGAGATTGTCGTAGGAGAAATGACGTCAGAGAGAAAGGAAGGAAGCGATGGGGAGCGAGAAGAAGCGTGGGATGGCGATGTTGAGAAGAAAGAAATCGAAGAGGGAGAAGAGGGGATGGATTCAGACATTGAAAAGGTAGAAAACGAAGAGCTAGTAGAGAGTAGAGATAACGACAGTAAAAAAATAGGAACCCAAAAGAGAGAAGAGGGGATAGATGGTGACAATGGTATTATAGAAACCAAAAAGCGGGAAGAAGGGATAGATGGTGACAATGGTATAGAAACTGAAAAGAGAGTAGAGGGGGTAGTTGGTGACAGCGAGAATGCAGAAAGCAAAAAAAGAGTAGAGAGGATCGATGGCGAGAATATAAAAATCGAAAGCCATAGTAACAGTGAGAAGAAAAAAAGCGAAGATAAAGAACAGGTGAAAAATGTGGACAGTGAGAAAGAAATTGGAGATATAGAGCAGAGGATCGATTGTGGCAGCGAGCATGAAAAAATCGAAGAGAAGGGAGACGTGAGAGATGTTGGCAGTAAGAATAAGGAAGTTGATAGTGATGATTATAGTGAGGATAGAGTAGAAGAAAAAGAAGAGGAGAGAGATTGGGGAAATGAGAAGAAAGAAGGAGAAAAATTGCTGAAAGAGCGGGTGAAATTCCCAATTCCTTACCCACAGAGACCATTTACCAAAGATTGCCCCTCTTATCTAAAAGCAGGTCATTGCTCTTTTGGCTTGATTTGTTGCTTTAATCACCCGCTGAGGAAATCAGGCAAGGTTTCTCCTAATAGAGATTGCAAAGACAGAGAAAGGGATGGTGATCAGGCAAAGAAAGAATTGGTTGAGAGAGTTAAGGTGATGTGTGCGCAACCTTACCCTCAGAGAGAAGGAAAGGAGGATTGTCTTTATTATATGAAAACAGGCTGTTGTTCTTATGGGGCAAATTGCTACTTTAACCATCCTCCGAGGAATCCCAATCAGGTATATATATTATATTTGGTTTTTGAAGATTTCAATAGTATGACTATGAATCCGGTGTAGAGACGTGCCTTTTGCACAATGGGTTGCTCCTGAGTGCAATCTGCATTCGATTATTTAGGCTGCTTAGGTTCTAGATTCTTGCAGATGCATTTGCAGGCAAGATTGATTTTATGAACTTTAGGGAGTGATGTTGGCTATTTGTAGCAAGGCATGTTTTGTAATAGATAGCTTTCATCTTCCTATTCCGCAAAAAGAAAAAAAAGGCAAAAAAAACAAAAAGACATTTCATGCAAGCTAAGCTGTCTCTTATGCATTGTTTTGAATTATAAACATATCTTATTTAGAGTATTATCAAACTTACTAAAGGCAGCCATACAGATTGAAAATTGAAGCTTGCAGTTATAAAATATACCTTACCTCTTTCATCATTTATTATTAGCTTGCATGTGGACAGTCATTACTATTTTTGGTTTGCATGCAAAAACTCATCTTCTACTTGGTTAAAATTGTATTCATTGTACGTAAAAAGTGCAAAATTGGTAAGTTGAGAGAATGTTGTAAGACAAATTTCTCACTTAATAACATTTTAACAGGTGACAGAGGGTAGAAAAGACCAAATTGTCCCAGATGATAAGAATAATCCTAGAGAAGCTGAGAGGAACTGGGCGGTGGGTCCCACTCCATCTCATATAAGGAGGCGTCCTGATTGTGTTCGCTATGTAAAGGAAGGTCGCTGTGATTTTGGAGCGGAGTGCAGATTTTTTCACCATAGAAGTACACGTTTTTATGAGGTTCTCTGCTTTTCTATTATTTGTTACTTTCTGCAGGTCCTGCTAAAGTTACTAAACTCTGCTTTTCCTTTCTTTACACAGTTTAACTTGAATCCAAGGAGTGACTGTCAAGAGAACTTTGAATTAGAAACTAACTTTCTAGGCCTTCCGCTTCGACCTGTATGTTACTTACAGTTCTTATCGTAATATATTTGCATGATCAATTTATTTTAAAAAATTTGTATAATTTATGAGAATTCATAAATTATAAGGAAGATGTAATGCATACTATTTGTTTCATAGTTTCTCCATAATATTCTTAAGTTGCCTTTTGGTTTTTATTGTTTGGATTCTCATCATAACTTCAGGGAAGCGATGATTGCCCAGAATACATGATACATGGTGTATGCGAATTGTCAACTGATTGTCAGTACAACCACCCAAATCCTGACCCTGTTATAGTCAAACAAGATACCGATAAGGAGTTGTATAAAGGTGATTCCCTGCCATCTTTAAAAGAGCATGCAGCTCATGTTCCTAGTCCTACCAGTATATTGCCTCCCAGCATTAAACCAATGTTTATACCGACGCCCAATACATCGCTTGCTTGTATAAAACGGATGCTTTTACCGCCAGAAAGACCGGACATTGGTGATGGCAACAAGGAATTACAGGTGAGCATAGCATTACAGTCTTGAATTTTTTATATTGTATATCATTTTTCCTGTTATGCGCTAAAGTTTAGCAGAATATCTAGAAGATTCAAACAAAACTTAGCATTTGAAATCTGACTTAATCTGTTATCTCTGACAACGTGTAAAGGCCCAGCAATCTTCTTCTTCTACTACTACTAGATCGAATAGCTCTGGAAGTGGAGGTGAACTGTTAGAGTATCCTGAGAAACCTGGTGAACCGCTATGCCCTGCATACATGAAATCTGGAGGCTGCAAATTGAAATCAGAATGTTGGTATGATCATCCAAGAGATCGACATCCAAAAGTATGTTTTTCTTTCGTGCTTTTCTTTTTTCCCTTTTAATTTATTTTTGTTTGCTTGGGATTAGTGGTTGAAGTAGATTAATATTCATGCTGAACAGTAAGCTTCAGTCAAAGCAGTTAGTTCAACACATGAAACAACAGATGGTATTGCTGTCTACCAATTTGATGAATGGTTCATTGTTGTAGTTTATAATGTATCGTGGATCTGAATCAGATCCAATCGTGAAGATACACCAAATCAGTCTTTAAATGAGGAAAATAATTGGTTACAGCATACGGTAAATTAAATTTCATTTGAAAATTGTTATACTGCTATATTATATCATAGGGTTTCAATGCTCGTCATACGTACTTTTTAACATGCCAAATCTTACAAATTAGTAATTAACAATGTAAAATACTAACGAAATATACAATTGGATTGCCAAATTCCTCAAAATGTTAACTTCTGTGATTTTAGACGGAAATATAATCTTTCCTATGCCCTTGTGGTAAGTCAACGAAATTAGTAATTAACAATGTAAACCACATGGTTGGCAGTGTAGTGTTTAACACTGAATCTGAAGTGATAAATATACAATTATTATTATTATTATTATAGCAAATCTGTTTTCAGAACATCACATCATTCAGAAAAAGGCAACTTATAATCCCTATCAACTTTATCCCTAGCCCACCCAATAAACCAAGTGTTTGACATGGTAATTCATGGTCAATGCTATTCATGGGTATTATAAGGTTTTTGGTTCTTTGAGACCCTAGAATGGGCAGAGGCAAGAAATTTTTCTTTGGGGGTTGATATGGGGGGGAGTCTATATGTTACATCCCATAATCACAGCTTAAACTAATATTTTTATGAGTATGGGGATCAATAGTGAAGAACTTTTATGAATAGTTTGAGTGTCCATGTATACATCTAATTTTTCTGAAAGAGAAATAAGAAACAGTTAACTACCCACATGGCCATGTGTATTTTAGAAACAACTGGGGTCAATACCCCCCATTCTTTCCACTTCCATCCACCCCCGCTTGCAAGCATTAGGTCATTGTGCATGCAGGATTGCTGTGACTACAGAGCCTTGTGTTCTCTCTAACAAATATTGAGCTTCATTGTTTGTTACTTAGGATCCAGTAAAACCTTTTGAACAATCAGACCGTTATAATAGAGAGTCTTCAGTAAAGGATGCCAAGAAGAAAATGGTTCCACGTGCTTCCGTTGTATCAGAAAATAAATTCATCTATCCTGAGAGACCTGGTGAGCCTGAATGCGCGTATTATATGAAGCATGGGGATTGTAAATTTGGATCAACATGCAAATTTCATCATCCAAAACATCTACACAAGGTTTGCTCCAAAGCCTAACAAAATTTGCAATTCAAGTTTTTTCAAACAATATGCATTACTGTGTATTTTGTGTTGAATTCACTAATTGATGCTTTTTATAGGCTCCAAAGTATTCATCGTTCTCACAAGATTCTAGAGTGATGTCAGGAAATGGCTCTGAAGAAATGGAATATCCTGAAAGACCTGGAGAGCCTGAATGTGCATACTACATGATGCATGGCAATTGCAAATTTGGATTAAACTGTAAATTTCATCACCCCAAAGGTCAAATGAGAAGGTATTGGCATTAAATTTTTATTTTCAACTCGTATATACATCAATCTATTTAATTTAGGGAATGTTAGGTTTGACCCATGAATTATTGTGCTTGGTCCAATTAGGTACCTGGACATTTTTTTTCTTCTTTTAGTTTGAAGTGTTCAACTGACCTTAATTATTGAACTTGCTCAATTTGGACCCTGAATTTCTTTTGGCTTCAACATTGAAAACTAGAAAGATTTTTCTATTTCCGTTGGGAGGTTATTTGCAATCTAATTGCTATTTTGCAGAAGAGTTCTCAATGGGCTTATAGAAAGTTAGTGCACTGAGGCCAAATGTCTGCTATTGATTTGTAAGTGACGGGTTTGAGCTTGTTTTAATCATTGCCTTTTGGATTCTTCTTGCTTGGTGTCAGCCATCTAATATTACTATATTATGCATGCTCTTTCCATGTGATTTGCCTTAATGATTTAAGGACCATCTAAGATATTACTTGGATATTTTCATCACTGTTAACATTTCAGTACATTTTACAACTGCTGTTGTTTCAGTGCATACCAGACACATACAGGGTGCATACCAGTTGCATGTTCAAATAATGTTTTTTCTCATCTGATTGAATATTCAATTGCAGGGGTGTTTACAATCAAAGAATAGAGCAATTTGTGTGACTTATCCCTTCTATTTGCTGTTAGTAAAATTTAGGTTTCCTATTTTTTGTGGAAAAAAAAAGTATGTTTACATTTTTTTATAGATTAGGTCATGAAAGCATTGGACTTGGTGGTGTTTGATATTTTGTTTTTGAGAAAGAAAGAGTAAGGATCAAGAGGAAGCCAGTTGTGGAAAATGGTTACTCGCAATTTTTGTTCATACTTTACCTGTGTTGGCTATAAATTGCGCTATTTTTGGTGTTTTCTAAATTGTATAACTCATTAGTTCTTAATTTTTTTTATTGCATTGGAGTAATGCTTTTGTCAGCCAGGAGTTCCCTCATCTCAGCTCGTCCACCTACAGACTTGCGCAATGTGGCCTGCAAGTGCTAATCGTGTTTGTAACAAGTGTCAATTATATATACAATTTCACACTTATAGGTAAACTTTAAAGTTATACACGATTCATACATATTTTAGAAAGAGTTTGCACTTGTAGGCTAAATAAGACCTGCCCACATGGTTTAGCAATGCCATGGTTATTTAAATGTTTTCTCTACTAAACGTACTTCCAAAAGAAAATGAGAGGGATTTTTGTAAACCAATGCTTTCCGGGTATTAGTGGGCGTGCTATATTCTGATGTTTCGTTCGTTAATCATTATCAATCATCTTAGGTCGATCTTATCAGCGTGTTTTTGTGTCAGAATATGCTAGTAAATTTGGTACGTGTTGGAACTGAAGGCATGTCAATATATTGCCATGAATCGTCTTTAGGCATTTTGGTGATAGTCTAGAGATTAGATGAAATATGGCATGAAACAGGAGTTAATTCAGTGCTTCTGGACTAGACATCCAGGAGTCCATATCCTCTGAGGTAACATAATATTTGAGTTTTAGATCCGACTGTCCGATTAGAATCCAGCCCGAGGTGAAATGCACGGGTTCCTTTAATATTTGTGCCAAAGCAGATTACCTCAGGTGATAAGAATTCGACATCCAGACCAGAGGCATTGCATTTCAGACGCACCAGTCAGAGCAGTGTTGTTGCAACACACAGGAAAGGAGTGCATTGTGACGTACTCTAAACAGAAAAGTGTAATCACATTTGTTCTGATATGATTCTCATCCTTAGAATATATATTTCGATTCTAAATTTTGGAACTCCAAGCATATAATTCAGGGTCTTTCACCATATTTCAATTTCATGCCAGTAGCTCTGAGATGAATTCAGCGAAAGTAGTACTGAGCTGTACTGATCTTACACTATCTATTTGCCTTCCCAATTATGCCAACTATTTCAAATAAAAATTAAGGATTTCTATCACTTTGAATAACGATTATTTCTTTTATTTAAGGTGTTCAACAGCTGAGAGACATGAATGAGATGCTGACTGAGAAGAATGAAAAGAATGTAAGCTAGAAATGGTGTTCGGGTTGAGATGTTTTATCCCAGGAAGATGTCACTGCTCTCACTGAAACCTAGCTTACAGAACACATTTCAGTACTAATAGTTTGAATTAGTTTGACATAATGTGATTAACCTTTAATGAAGAAAATTGAACTCCCGTTGATTTGTGCAAAAGGGAAAATCAAGGATAGGGACAACCAAGAAGAACAAAAGGAAAGTTAGAGAGACACTCTACAGGTAGAGAGCTTGGCAAGTGGCTTGGCTTTAAAAATTCTGTTGGTTAGAGCCTATGTTACTCAGATACGAATACGGGTACAAACATGATTAGAACCCAATACGGATTGAAACGGCCTGATACGGTCGAAACACCATGGTGCACCCCACGCATGGACGCAGTCTTGTGCACCGCGCATGACAAAATTTTCTTTTTGCACCAACTACCAATCAAACTTGGGATCCACTGACTAAGCAACGCATCACTTCCTCACTGCACTATAGCACTTTTGTTGTTTCAAACTACTAACATTTATATTTAACACATACTTAAGTTGATTTTGATATTTAATTATATAATAGAAGTGTTAAATTAATAATATATATATAGTACCCGTATTGTATCCGGGATTTTTTTAAAGTGACATATCGCCGTATCCATATCATATCCGATACAATACCGTATCCGTATCCATGCAACATAGGTTAGAGCCTTTAAAAACTTAGAACAAACTAGAGAGAGAGGCAGGGGTGGAGATGATGAAGGAGAGGAATTAAAAATAATAATACAAGCTTGAGGCAAGCAAGCGTTGCCATGGCCTGAGTGGTAAAGATGGGGAGAAAGAAAGGAAGAAAAGGAACAGACTGGAATATTAAGGATGTCAAAATTTCTCTTAAAAAATATATAAACACTTGCTTAAGAGGTCAAATGCTGGCATAGACCAACACCGCATAGAAATTTAATCAATTGCACCAATAAAGAAAAAAAAAAAAAAGATAACGTCGCATAAATTTCTCTCTAGCATATAAATACCCCCTTGCTTTTTGCTGTCTCTAATACTTAATTTTCCAGAACATCGACGAATGAGAGGCATCGACAGCATACTGTAGGTGATATGAGGTGCGAGACCATATGTTATACTTGTCAATATTTTCCCTCAATAGAAGCAGCAAATTTTTGTGCCGTGACTGTTTCCTTTTCAATATGCAGTAAAAAGCAAATAAACCCAGCCAGATTATTTCCTTCATCTTCAATCGAAGTACTGCACAAATGCCGAAGCATGTCTCAGCATCTCTTAACCTTTTGAATATCAGATTGTACATGTACCTTTCCAATAAAAACAAAAACTATCAGAAAATCAATTACTGACTACTGTGCAGGATTTCAGTAGATTTGGAAGATCAAATAATTAACACGACTAAATTTACCTCGGGCATGTTTTAACAAATCTTGAAAACTATCTTTCTTTTACAAAGTTTGACAATCTATAGTAAATCAAATGCCTTATTGAACAGATGATGATTACTGAGCCAAACTGGATTAAAACTGAGGCTAAACAGGAAAATTAATAATTTTTTTTTTTTGACTATGAGGAAAAATGAAGGTTAATGGTGGCTAAATCAATATGTTTTGAGACAGCCAGTGAAGTTACTGGTACCACAACCAAATATCAGTAATCTTTTTAATCATGCTGACCTATTTTAGACACTCATACCTGCACACGTGCACACAAAAACAAAAGCAGAAGATTGTACCTGCATGTTTTTTTAATTATCTTCAGTAATTGGTCTGGGCTTGGTACTGAAAGATGCATTTCACAAATGTAACAGTGGAATTTCATAGCACACAGTAGAAAGGCCTGGTACGCATTTAACCTAACTGTCGCAGGGGAGTTGATGGTGGAGTCGTATAGTATAACATAGCTCTTTGGAAGCATGTAGCTAAAGAGTTTGCTTTGGAGAAGATCACCTGGCTTATTGCCTCTGTGCACTGTGATTGTAGATCTGATATCAATATCCCAATACCTACCCAGAAAAAGAAAGAGAATCATGTTGAATGGGCGAAATTACAGCACCAGTATACACAACCTAACAATCTCATTGGAAAGGTTTTGACCAATATCACCTCAATACCATGGTACACTGGTACTAGACTGGTTGGTATGAGCCTAAATTGATGCTTAAATTTTTTTTAATTTAGTTTTAGTTTCATTTTGCTTCTGTCCTTCATTGAAATCTGAAATTTCTGCGAACAATTAGAACTAACATTTACCGAGTATAATCAGCTTGAATTTCCAGAGTAACACAATTCACCAACAATCCGCTCCAAGGTAGAAATGGGATGCCATCCTCCCCTATGTATCTTTTATTAGTGAAATTACCCATCTCGACTTCAAAATTAATCCCGAATTTCTTGCAATTCATATAACAATTGTATTCTCTAAAGCCCCTTCTCAGCCTCTCTAAAAACCCAAGGGCCTGCTGCTTAGATGTAGAAACAAAGATGAAATCATCCAAATACCGCATCAACAAGCTTTGTTGAGCCTGCCCATTTCCAGTAGTTCCTTCTAATTTTCCAAGATAAGGCTGTAATAGGGTTTCCTCTAAATGACCTAGATAAAAAGAGCAGAGGAGGGAAGATATGACGCTTCCTTGAGCAATACCCACCTTCTGCAGATATAAATCATGGCCAATTTTTACAATGTTCTGTTTTACGTGTTCAGTCAGAAGGCGGTGAAGATCATATTTCTTTCTTTTCTTGTGTGCAGCCTGGATTGAGGTCACAAAAAAAGAAAATCAACTTAGTATTATTCAAAATGACTTTAATTTATATTTAGGGTATAGAATTTATCCACATTTATACTTTTGTCAATTGTAAACCACAGACACTAAACCTTTGCAATATCCATTTGTTAATCCTTGGTTTCATTTACGTACCATCTAGTGTGCACTGGAAACTACAATATTTCATGCTTAAATCACGTAAGCTTGTCCTCAAAAGCAATTTCACTCTCTTTTTTTTTTTGAAGGTCAGTTAGCAAATCGCTTACTGACTATTCCATTAATAGAAAAAAAGTGCTGTACACAATATTTACACCGCATTTGCTCTGGAAAAGGAAATTCTTAAATTACAAGGCATACAAAACACCAATAAAAATACACAGAGAGTCGTAATTGAGAGTCAACCCTGTATACAAAACACCAATATTTACACTGCATTTCACTCTTACAAAAGGTAGACAATTAATCACTTTATATTTAATTTTAGTTAGGTCAATGAATCATTTATGCTTCAGTTTATATACAGCCACACGTTCTTAGGGGTAATTGATACAAGGAGAAATTTGAGATGTATTGCAGTACAAGTTGTACAACACTGTTCTCACTGGTACTATGCCAATGTTTGTACCAGCTCATAACCACACAAGAAATGTATGAATGGAAATTCTTCAGCTTTGGCCTTACCCTGAGTTTGTAATAAAAATTGAATAAGCACAGACTTTACCTAATACAAATGAAAACTATGAACTTGACTCAAAACCGGGCCAGTGGACCTTATTGCTCGTGCCAATGTAGGAGTGATCTTATGCAAATAAATAAAACACATACCTGAGCAACAAACAGACCAGAGCTTGATGAAAATTGCACCAATGTATTTGATGCATAACTCCCTTCATTATGCAAGCTAATAGAACCCAGTGATGCATTGTAAGCAGGGCAAATAATTTTTTTTCTACTCAGAACTTGCCTGTAGTTGCCCACAATATATTCATCATTTTGCATTATACTACCTTCCATGATTTTTAATAACTTGTCTTGGTCAATGGAGTCAAATGCTTTTGACACATCAGCAACTACAATGAATACCTCGGGCATAGAGACTGTACCATCCTTCACCTTGGAAATAAAACCATGGAGCTTCTGATACACGTCGTTATAGTCAAAAACCGTTGAACCTAACAAATTTGGGTTTTGAACCTTGATTGTTTTCAAAATTACATGCAATTCATTCAGTGAAGCATTCACTGATTGGTACCACTTGTTGAGAGATGGCAATATTGATGGCTTATTGAGGTTTGCTAAAGGTCTTAAGCAATCCTCCTTAGGGAGAAACCTAAACCTGGAAAAACCAAAGGATCTACTATCATTGAAAATATTTCTCAAAGAATCAGAATCCACAGGACAAAAACTCTGCATTTTCATCTTTTCTATACAACCCTTAACTACACTCCCCCAAATCGGCTTCATGTAATAAAAAACCTCATATCTCTTCGACTCTTTCTCAGTTGCATAAAAGTTGGAGCTGATTATTGGCACAATTACATGCATAAACAACCAATGAACCCAAGTAGACAATAACTTCTGTGCCAGAACTATCTGCTTTCCACCACCATAACAAGAGCATGATTTTTCAAGATTTGAGAAAAATTCAAAATTCGAAACTTCCAACCCCTCCAGACAATCTTTTAGGTAAAACTTCTCATGCCTCCGCAATTGCACAAATTTGTAGATATTCTTTCTCAGCACTCTCCAACTCTTTTTATTTCCCAAAAGTGGAAGAGGCACTATTCTTCTAAGTGTGGCGAAAATAAAGGATACAACTTGTTGGTGTTTGGAAAAAGATTGCGGTGAGAAGGGACGTGCATTTGACTTGGAATTTTCAAATGATGTTTTGAAAGTTTGGTCCTTGTTTCCTATACAGAATTTGATTTCGTTCTTATTTTGGTGCATCCTAAATGTAGACAAGCTTCGCTTTGCTACCTGTGATCAACACAATGAGTTTCCAGCAACATTAAAAACAGTCAATAATTGGCTTATACCAGCCTAATTGTTAAGTAAATTCAGTTAGGTAGATCCAAGTACAAGCTTGAAAAATTTAGTTAGGCAATATTTTTAACACATTTTTTTGGTTGTTTCCAACTTCATCAATTGTGTTTAAAAGACGGAGGAAATTCTGAGCCAGTATATAGATTAAATTGAATTAAGGCTCCATTTCAGTGTTGGGGGATAATTCAATGTAAATTTTGGTATATCTGAGGCTTAATTACAAAAAATAAGGGTGCATGTGCTAAGTTGGATATATTTTGGGCTTATTTGGGATCTAACTGCATTTATTAATGTTAGGACTGGACCATCTTGTGCTGTTCAAAGGACCATCTTGTGCTGTTCAAAGGACAGTATACAAACCTTGGGACCCAATTGACCATCTTTACTGAGAAAATTCACATAGCAATGCTTGTGCAGTAACATTCTGTGCCTGCATCTTTGGGCATCTCTTATGAGGGATTTGAACAAGGCCAGAGATGAATGGTACCTTCACAAACAATATAAAAAAGTAATAGTAAGAGCTCAAAATCAGTCAAATCTTGGTCACATCAGTGCCACAATTTCAATATAGCAATCCGCAATTGTGAAGAAAGTGATAACACCTGTAACACTATGTACAACAAAGGACAATACCTTCAAATAGACCTTGTATACCCATAAGATTTTAAAGAAAGAAGAAACTAGCACCCTAAACTAAGCCTCCTTTCGATATGAGTTAGAACTCAAATTATACAGAAACATAAGGGCGACGATGTCTCATAAAAAGACGAAGAAAATGTAACTTACAAGCACTTTGATCTAGATTGGGCATAATGACCACAATGAGTACACTGCACAAAGTTGTAATCTTTGGCATTTCCAAAGATTTTCTTGATTAAAGAAAAAGCACCGCTGTCATTGGGTTTCAACAGATTTAGCATATCTAAGCATCAATGGAGTAATGGAAGAAGAAACTGGACGGTAAAATTTATTTAACAGTAATTATAAACTAAACAACTGAACTTGGACGTACTTTATATTACCTTGAGGCGTTTTACACAACAAAGGGTTATATCGGGTTCAATTGTACTATTTTGGCTGATAGAAATGAAACTGTGCTACATCCAGGCTTAAGTAATAGAGCAACAATTGAAAAATTGGATTAATTTGAGTCTGAATTGCAAAATAAGGTGCTAATTGATGCAAATTCGGTAAACCGGGGGTTATATGCTTCACTGAAAGTTGAATGCCGTATTAGGTTAAATTGAGTCTTAGTTGCTAATCAAGGGAAATTAAGGTGAACTGTTTAAATTAACAATTAGTTAAAAATTGAGAATCAAGGCAAGCCCAGTGATTAATGAGTCTTTGTTGTGTCTTTCTTTGTGCTAATTGAGGCCAAATTGGGTACATCAAGCCTTAATGATGAACTGAGGGTCAACAAAGGGATGATTGAAGCTAAATGGGCAAAATTCTATTCCGGTACTCTGTACCAATTACTCTTAAAGTAGAAAACAGAGTCAGTAGTTTGTTCTAAAATGACAAGAAATGAGATACCAAAAGGATACGTTTCTTGGGGAAGAGAGATAGAGATGACCATCTGTTATAGAACACGTATTCTCTCTTTATCAGTACATCAGCTGGTTGATTTTGCACAGAGTGTGACATAAAGCAGCAGAAGCAAGCTCTACAGTCCTGTTATTCGGTGAGCTTGGTATTAGTAATCTACTAGCCTGTTCTGCGTACAGAAAAATATTGATTTGATTTTTGATTCATTGGTCAAACAGCAACATATTTGGATTTTTTATAATTGCCTGGTTACGCAACTTCAAGTACCCGTAACCATTATAATAGTGCCTCACTAACCCTTCAATGTATAGCATTGGATTGGTACTTAAAAATTTTAGTTTTTTAAATTTTCCGTGCTTATTGAAAATTGAGATTCATATCAGGCTGGTATTGAAAATTGTCAATACTGATGCATAACAGTCAGGAGTAAGTGTACCTTTCCTTTTACATATTGACTGCATGCTTTATTTTGATTATTGAACTTGTGCTGCTTCCTGCGCTGCCAGCTGTGCAATCTTTTTCTCTCGTGTGGCTGGCAAACACTAGGTTGTGAGGTTACATCTTTTGTGACTTCATCCCTTTTCCTTTTCAATTTTGCTTCGGAAATAACCTGCCCTATCCGTCGACATTTCTAAAATGGAGGATGAGACTGAAGTTAAGGGAAAGAAAACATCTACAGAAATACATATTAGTACTGCCTGTCTGCCTCTGACCAGCTCCATAAGCTTGGTAAAGAATCAGCTCATTGCAAATTTGCAATGATTAATTTAAACTCATCTCCTGTTGGGTTTCATTTCTAGCCTACCCCAACTTGCTTGGGACTAGAGGCTTAGTTGTTGTTGTTGCAATTTAAACTCATGTTTAACTATATAGGCTGCAAATAAGTTGTTTATATGAAACCAACTTATAACGCAAACCACTTTAAATCAATTAATCTCGTTTGTGCAATGAAAAACCTAAAAGCCAAAAGTAGCCAAAATAGAAAAGAAAAAGAATAGGATTTAAATACAAGAACTGCCTCAAACAGTAATATTGGAAAAGAAAAAGTATATACTTGAGATAGGATTTGGGTGCATCCTGATTGTGGAGGTGTGAATAAACGTGGCGGTGCTGAAAGATGATATGAAGGTTTTGACATGTTGAGAGATGTCAGTGGAGTTCCAGTTACTTGAATAAATCCAGTGATGCTCCTTCCATTTGGTACAAATATCGAACAGTGCTTCAAAAGATACTCCATCAACAAATCTCCAATCTAAAAAAACATTGAAAGATGTAGTACAAGAACATCCATACAAATACTTCACAAAATTAACTTTTTAATGCAGAACAAGTAGGAGCATGGCTTACCCTGTCCAAGAGGAGTGACCAATCTGATGAAGAGAGCAGCTCAATTGAGAGACTAGTACGGGGATCCTGAGATCGGATATATGAGTATCAAAAATGTTACATATAACAAACGTTTAGCTAAGAGCATATAAGTGAAGTTTGAACCTAAAGTCAACAAGGTATGAGGTTTCTGAATGAAGCAGTCGCTTTGCATCTGTTAATAAATAGTATCATCTGACAACATAAGTGGGTTTAAAGCAGCTTATTCATGTGTTTTCTGGCCTTCCGTGAAACTATAATTACTCATGAATGAAATTGTTGAAAAAACTGGAAATAAGCTTTTTTTTTTAGTACAATATTTGTAATTGTATGTTGTGATCTCTCAACTGAGTTTACTCACATCCTAAACTTATGTTACAGTAGATAGAATCACAATAAGGAAAGGACTGGGAAGTGAAGGTAAACAAAGTATCCCAGTATTCTACTTTGGTGAAATAAAAAGATGAGGAATAACAATTAGATTTAGTGAGACTGATCTGTGTAGATAGAAGTTTAAGTAAATAAAGGCGTTGATTTTGTGAATTCAAAATTGAGATCATCAATCATATTACCCCAGTGCCTTGTCAATGATCAAGATTGTAGTAAAGCAAAGGTGCAAGGAAAAGAAAAAATACTGTTCAAATAACAAGATTATAGATCAGGATGTCATCCTCATTCAAAAATTTAAACAAGAGATTGTAGAATACAAGGATTCTATCCAATTTTATCCTTTCAAAACTGGTTATGAACTTATGAGAACAAATTGAGCATGCTGGTTAGTATCTCTCTTGAGCAAACTATTAAATTTACAAGTTAATCTTGATTTTTCATTCAAGTCTATTGCACCTCCAATGCAATCACCTTTTGTTTTGCTATGCTAATAAGAAAACTATATAAGAATAGTTGATACCAATATTCAACTTTACTGAATGTGAATAAATCCAATAGCAGCTGCCATGTGCCATTATAGTACTATATTATGATCATCTTTTGTTCTAGACCCTCATGTCCCCTAAAGTTTGCTACTCAAAAGTAAGAATTTGTATAATCCATAATTTCAGCTTCAAATTTGAACATCCCTGTACACAGCTTTCACTCATACTGGCTTCTGCGAATAAAATTGGTGGTTTGCAGAGAACAAGTAATTCAGGAGACATGTGTGTTGTGACACTTAACTTAGATTTGTTTTTGCATACCATATCATAACTCTTGCACAGCAAATTACTGTTAGAAGACCTGTTTCTTCTCATCAGCTCCATTGTATTCCTTACAATCTGAAAATTGGATGCATTTTCTTATTAGATAAGTACCATTATATTGTAGTCAAATAGGTACATAAGCACACGGCAACAAAATTGAGCTCGGAAGTGATAATTGTAAACAGTGCACTGAAATTTGACAGAGGTACACAGTCCTGGCTTGCATTAGCATGGAACAGTTAATTCATTTTCTTTTATTATCTCATTAAGTTCTATCAAACAGTAGTTACAGTACTATTACTAGATTCAGCCTTACTTTTGAATGTTCTCGTCATCTATGGGCCCATATCATGCAACTAAATCTTAAATTTTCATGTGGCATAAAACTTTAAAAACATTCAAATTAAAAAGAAGAAATACAAGAGGAAACCACGATCCTTACCTGGCGTTGCGACCGCTGTGGAACTGAGTAAACGGCAGGTGGGGCTGGGGCATCAGAGGAGAGAGCACACTGTGCATAGCTGATGAGGTGGCGTAGGTGGTGGAGTCGCCTTGGCAGAGGAGGTGGTCTGCGCCACGGCAACACAAGCAGCCAGTGGAGTCACAGCGACAGCTGTGAGGTGGCGGAGGGAGGAGAGAGAGTATGGTGTCCTTGAGGTTCCGAGCACGGTTCCCGTACGCACTGCGCAGTATCGGGTGTACGGAGCCTTTGTTTGGCCTCTTTCGTCTCGCCATTGTTTGTTTGTTTGTTTGTTTGATTGAAATTTTTTTTTCTTTCCGCCTTATGGAATGAAACCGTACTAGGAGTCTAGGAGACACAATTCGAATTGTACCGAACGAACATCGGGACCCGCTTTCTTGGGAGAGAGACATGAAAAGAAGCACATCAACATTTATTAGTTACACTTTGGAGTTTTCTGAACTACCAACTCGTATTCACTGAAAGTGGGTCCGAAGTCGATTTCCGTTTCCAATGGAGGCGTCCTGGGAAGTCACGTTATAAATTTTTGCCTTCTCGAGATGAATTCGTATCCTCTGCATTAACTCAAATTTTGAGTTAAGATCTGAACCGTCCTATTGAGATCCGCACTAATATTAAAGTGCACGTGCACTATAGGAGTGGACAGGATTGGTCTGAATTCTAATCGTACGGTTCATAAATTAACTCAAATGGTGCGTTAATGCAGAGGATACGTATTCTTCTCGAGATGGCGTTAAGCACTGACAATACTTGAAAACCTCGAAATTTTTATTAATACCCTAAAAAAAACGAAATTTTATCAAATCTGTCCTCAGTCCAAAATTATTTTTAAAACTACCCCAACCGGCCAGCCACTGGGTGGTCCAGTTTTCATAGCTGACCGCCCACTCGCTCGGCGGTCCACTATGCATAACTGACTGCCCAGCCGCTGGGCGGTCCGCTATTGAATTTTTTTTTTATATGGGCGGCCCGACCCCTCTCTCTCTCTTCTCTCTCTTTTGCTCTTTGCCTCCCCGCCGCCCGAAACCAATCCCCCCACCTTGCTCTCTCTCTCTCTCTTGCTCTCTCTCACTGCCGAGGTATCTCTCTCCCTCTCTTCCTCTCTCTCTTCCTCTCTCTCTCCCTCTCTTCTTTTCTCTCTTCCGATCTGCCTCTCTCTCTCTCTTCCTCTCCCTTTTCCTCTCTCTCTCTTGCCCTCTCTCACCCAAACTCTAATTTTCGGGTAAGTCTCTAAATAACTTTTTTAATTTATATTTTGTATCTTGATTGGCATTGGAACGATTGGTAGAAATTGAATTGTTAATTATCTTGTGCGGGTTGTTGATTTTCCCGACCCGATTGAATTGTTCAAAATTAGAATTTCCAAAATTAGAGTTTGTAAATTATGATTTAGGGTTGACAAAACTGGAGTTTATAAATTAGGGTTGAATTGTTAATTATCGTGTGCGGATTGTTAATTTTCTCGTCGCGATTTAATTGTTAAAAATTAGGGTTTTCAAAATTAGGGTTTGTAAATTAGAATTTAGGGTTGACAAAATTGGAGTTTATAAGTTAGGGTTGAATTGTTAATTATCGTGTTAGTTAGGGTTGAATTGTTAAATTAGAATTTAAGGTTGACAAAATTGGAGTTTATAAGTTAGAGTTTATAAATCATGATTTATAAAGTAGAATCTTCTGTTTATTGAAATGTAGTATGGTCAGAACTAGACGGGGATGTGCATGGGATACCCCTCTGGAGACGGAGGAGAGTTCACATGATCACAGTGTAGAGGCATCCGGTGCAGAGGCTCCCTTTGGAGATTATCCCATCACCATCCTAACACATTTAGTCCTCTTCTGTGGACCCCACATGTCAGTTACAGTGTCTCACTTGCATCTATGGAGGTACGTTGGTTTGTATTTCTAATTTAAATAGCATTATTTAGTATTACAGATAATCAGTCGTTTAATTTAAAATCATTGTAAAATGCAGGACGAGAAGACGATGATTACAGTGAGGCATCGCACCCCCGAGATACCATACCTCGCTCATCCGTTGATGGAAGCGGTGCATCATGTATCTCGGCTTGTTATTCAGTTGGCCACCATGACTCACAATATGGTAGACCAGGCTCTCTTTTGCAATCTAGTGGCGAGATGGCGACCGGAGACGCATACATTTCACCTTCCGGTTGGGGAGATGACAGTCACACTAGGTGACGTCAGCGCCTTATGGGGTCTACGGATAGATGGCGACCCCATCAGTGGTGTTCTCGACCATTTGGAGCTGACGGGGATGATACCAGAGCTGCTGGGGGCCGCTCCGACGGACTTGCAGAAGAAGAAGAAGAAGAGAGGAGAAGGAGGAGTACGGTATTCTGGGTATTGCATTAGTTTTGCAGCGCTCCGCAGGTTCTTCCACCGGCGTAGGATCACCCACGATACCGCTGACGAGCAGGCCGTTTTGAGATTATCACAAATAGTTGAAAATTAAAATATGTTATGGAGTCAACAATAATTGTAGTTATTTATGTTGACTAATTTATATTGCAGGTATGTGAGGGCGTTTGTCATGGATTTATGTGGCAGCGTCATGTTTGTCGATTCCAATGAGACGCAGTTCCGATTATGTTCCTTTCTCTGCTGAGAGACATTGAGCTGCAGTCGAGGTGGAACTGGGGTGGAGCAGTGCTCGCCCACTTATACCGGGGCTTGTGTCATGCTTGTCTGATAAGTTTGTACAAATATTTTAATTTTTTATTACAAATATTAGAGTTCAATATTTACCAGAATTGCACTGCATGTCTAAAATTTAGGTGAAGAACAAGCAGATTGCCGGGCCACTTCTTCTACTCCAGCAGTGGTCATGGTCGCATCTACCAGTATGTCGGCCTGTTCCTCCAGCTCAGGAGGGGTTATGGACAGGAGATGACCCCGAGAGACGTCCAGCATACGGTGTTATATGGAGTCCTCCCTACACATACAAGAACACGGGCAAGGGGAGGACCGTGGGGATTTCGTATGTCCGGGGTTAGCTCCAGATGCTTCACGAGACGAGCGTCACCTGGTACCCCTATCGGGTGTTCTACAATAGGAACCTTCTGTGCCGGCTGACATTAGAGCAGAGATATCTCTCGTTTTATCGGGGGTCGTGCGTATGTTTCTGGATAATTGAGTATCACTATCCTGATCGAGTGCCCGTCAGTTTGGCTTGGATGCATATGTCCCGGATTTTCCAGAGTTGGGCGAGCAGCAGACCACCCAGCTGCACAGGTAACTACCCACCGCCTTATTGTTTGTCTATTTTATTACTTGTTCAGCCATACACGTTACTAATTAATTTATATTGCAGCACTAAACACAACAAGCCCAAGGTCGACTGGAGCATGCATTTCTTGGAGCATACCAGCTTGCCCGATCACCGGAGGATCACTTATGGACCCCGTCTTCAGCTATTGATGCCTCTATGTCGGTCGGGCCTTGGAGATTGCGATATTTAGTCTGGTACTAAAGATGGGGCATGCATCGGTTTATCTACAGGAGGA
>JAJGRW010000904.1:1309863-1395290 GCA_025461045.1 Carex parvula | reverse complement strand
AAGGGATGAAGTCACAAAAGATGTACCACAACCTAGTGTTTGCCAGCCACACGAGAAAAAGATTGCACAGCTGGCAGCGCAGGAAGCAGCACAAGTTCAATAATCAAAATAAAGCATGCAGTCAATATGTAAAAGGAAAGGTACACTTACTCCTGACTGTTATGCATCAGTATTGACAATTTTCAATACCCCTGATATGAATCTCAATTTTCAATAAGCACGGAAAATTTAAAAAACTAAAATTTTTAAGTACCAATCCAATGCTATACATTGAAGGGTTAGTGAGGCACTATATAATGGTTACGGGTACTTGAAGTTGCGTAACCAGGCAATTATAAAAAATCCAAATATGTTGCTGTTTGACCAATGAATCAAAAATCAAATCAATATTTTCTGTACGCAGAACAGGCTAGTAGATTACTAATACCAAGCTCACCGAATAACAGGACTGTAGAGCTTGCTTCTGCTGCTTTATGTCACACTCTGTGCAAAATCAACCAGCTGATGTACTGATAAAGAGAGATACGTGTTCTATAACAGATGGTCATCTCTATCTCTCTTCCCCAAAAACGTATCCTTTTGGTATCTCATTTCTGGTCATTTTAGAACAAACTACTGACTCTGTTTTCTACTTTAAGAGTAATGGTACAGAGTACCGGAATAGAATTTTGCCCATTTAGCTTCAATCATCCCTTTGTTGACCCTCAGTTCATCATTAAGGCTTGATGTACCCAATTTGGCCTCAATTAGCACAAAGAAAGACACAACAAAGACTCATTAATCACTGGGCTTGCCTTGATTCTCAATTTTTAACTAATTGTTAATTTAAACAGTTCACCTTAATTTCCCTTGATTAGCAACTAAGACTCAATTTAACCTAATACGGCATTCAACTTTCAGTGAAGCATATAACCCCCGGTTTACCAATTTGCATCAATTAGCACCTTATTTTGCAATTCAGACTCAAATTAATCCAATTTTTCAATTGTTGCTCTATTACTTAAGCCTGGATGTAGCACAGTTTCATTTCTATCAGCCAAAATAGTACAATTGAACCCGATATAACCCTTTGTTGTGTAAAACGCCTCAAGGTAATATAAAGTACGTCCAAGTTCAGTTGTTTAGTTTATAATTACTGTTAAATAAATTTTACCGTCCAGTTTCTCCTTCCATTACTCCATTGACGCTTAGATATACTAAATATGTTGAAACCCAATGACTGTGGTGCTTTTTCTTTAATTAAGAAAATCTTTGGAAATGCCAAGGATTACAACTTTGTGCAGTGTACTCATTGTGGTCATAATGCCCAATCTAGATCAAAGTGCTTGCAAGTAACATTTCCTTGGTCTTTTTATAAGACATTGACGCTCTTATGTCTCTGTATAATTTGAGGTTTAACTCATATCAAAAGGAGGCTTAGTTTAGGGTGCTATTTTCTTCTTTTTTTAAAATCTTATGGCTATGTAAGGTCTATTTGAAGGTACTGTGCTTTGTTGTACATAGTGTTACAGGTGTTATTTCTTTCTTCACGATTATGGATTGTTATATTGAAATTGCAGCACTGATGTGACCAATATTTGACTGATTTTGAGCTCTTACTTCTTGAAATTATTTGTGAAGGTGCCATTCATCTCTGGCCTTGTTCAAATCCCTCATAAGGGATGCCCAAAGATGCAGGCACAGGATGTTACTGCACAAGCATTGCTATGTGAATTTTCTCAGTAAAGATGGTCAATTGGGTCCCAAGGTTTGTCCACTGTCCTTTGAACAACACAAGATGGTCCAGTCCTAGCATTAATAAATGCAGTTGATCCAAAATAAGCCCAAAATATATCCAACTTAGCACATGCACCCTTATTTTTTGTAATTAGCCTCAGATATACCAAAATTTAGATTGAATTATCCCCCAACACTGAAATGGAGCCTTAATTCAATTTAATCTATATACTGGCTCAGAATTTCCTCCGTCTTTTAAACACAATTGATGAAGTTGGAAACAACCAAAAAAATGTGTTAAAAATATTGCCTAACTAAATTTTTCAAGCTTGTACTTGGATCTACCTAACTGAATTACTTAACAATTAGGCTGGTATAAGCCAATTATTGACTGTTTTTAATGTTGCTGGAAACTCATTGTGTTGATCACAGGTAGCAAGCGAAGCTTGTCTACATTTAGGATGCACCAAAATAAGAACGAAATCAATTCTGTATAGGAAACAAGGACCAAACTTTCAAAACATCATTTGAAAATTCCAAGTCAAATGCACGTCCTTCTCACCGCAATCTTTTTCCAAACACCAACAAGTTGTATCCTTTATTTTCGCCACACTTAGAAGAATAGTGCCTCTTCCACTTTTGGGAAATAAAAAGAGTTGGAGAGTGTTGAGAATGAATATCTACAAATTTGTGCAATTGCGGAGGCATGAGAAGTTTTACCTAAAAGATTGTCTGAGGGGTTGGAAGTTTCGAATTTTGAATTTTTCTCAAATCTTGAAAAATCATGCTCTTGTTATGTGGTGGAAAGCAGATAGTTCTGGCACAGAAGTTATTGTCTACTTGGATTCATTGGTTGTTTTTGCATGTCATTGTGCCGGTAATCAGCTCCAACTTTTATGCAACTGAGAAAGAGTCAAAGAGATATGAGGTTTTTTATTACAAGAAGCCGATTTGGGGGAGTGTAGTTAAGGGTTGTATAGAAAAGATGAAAATGCAGAGTTTTTGTCCTGTGGATTCTGATTCTTTGAGAAATATTTTCAATGATAGTAGATCCTTTGGTTTTTCCAGGTTTAGGTTTCTCCCTAAGGAGGATTGCTTAAGACCTTTAGCAAACCTCAATAAGCCATCAATATTGCCATCTCTCAACAAGTGGTACCAATCAGTGAATGCTTCACTGAATGAATTGCATGTAATTTTGAAAACAATCAAGGTTCAAAACCCAAATTTGTTAGGTTCAACGGTTTTTGACTATAACGACGTGTATCAGAAGCTCCATGGTTTTATTTCCAAGGTGAAGGATGGTACAGTCTCTATGCCCGAGGTATTCATTGTAGTTGCTGATGTGTCAAAAGCATTTGACTCCATTGACCAAGACAAGTTATTAAAAATCATGGAAGGTAGTATAATGCAAAATGATGAATATATTGTGGGCAACTACAGGCAAGTTCTGAGTAGAAAAAAAATTATTTGCCTGCTTACAATGCATCACTGGGTTCTATTAGCTTGCATAATGAAGGGAGTTATGCATCAAATACATTGGTGCAATTTTCATCAAGCTCTGGTCTGTTTGTTGCTCAGGTATGTGTTTTATTTATTTGCATAAGATCACTCCTACATTGGCACGAGCAATAAGGTCCACTGGCCCTGGTTTTGAGTCAAGTTCATAGTTTTCATTTGTATTAGGTAAAGTCTGTGCTTATTCAATTTTTATTACAAACTCAGGGTAAGGCCAAAGCTGAAGAATTTCCATTCATACATTTCTTGTGTGGTTATGAGCTGGTACAAACATTGGCATAGTACCAGTGAGAACAGTGTTGTACAACTTGTACTGCAATACATCTCAAATTTCTCCTTGTATCAATTACCCTAAGAACGTGTGGCTGTATATAAACTGAAGCATAAATGATTCATTGACCTAACTAAAATTAAATAAAGTGATTAATTGTCTACCTTTTGTAAGAGTGAAATGCAGTGTAAATATTGGTGTTTTGTATACAGGGTGACTCTCAATTACGACTCTCTGTGTATTTTTATTGGTGTTTTGTATGCCTTGTAATTTAAGAATTTCCTTTTCCAGAGCAAATGCGGTGTAAATATTGTGTACAGCACTTTTTTTCTATTAATGGAATAGTCAGTAAGCGATTTGCTAACTGACCTTCAAAAAAAAAAAAGAGAGTGAAATTGCTTTTGAGGACAAGCTTACGTGATTTAAGCATGAAATATTGTAGTTTCCAGTGCACACTAGATGGTACGTAAATGAAACCAAGGATTAACAAATGGATATTGCAAAGGTTTAGTGTCTGTGGTTTACAATTGACAAAAGTATAAATGTGGATAAATTCTATACCCTAAATATAAATTAAAGTCATTTTGAATAATACTAAGTTGATTTTCTTTTTTGTGACCTCAATCCAGGCTGCACACAAGAAAAGAAAGAAATATGATCTTCACCCGCCTTCTGACTGAACACGATAAACAGAACATTGTAAAAATTGGCCATGATTTATATCTGCAGAAGGTGGGTATTGCTCAAGGAAGCGTCATATCTTCCCTCCTCTGCTCTTTTTATCTAGGTCATTTAGAGGAAACCCTATTACAGCCTTATCTTGGAAAATTAGAAGGAACTACTGGAAATGGGCAGGCTCAACAAAGCTTGTTGATGCGGTATTTGGATGATTTCATCTTTGTTTCTACATCTAAGCAGCAGGCCCTTGGGTTTTTAGAGAGGCTGAGAAGGGGCTTTAGAGAATACAATTGTTATATGAATTGCAAGAATTCGGGCTTAATTTTGAAGTCGAGATGGGAATTTCACTAATAAAAGATACATAGGGGAGGATGGCATCCCATTTCTACCTTGGAGCGGATTGTTGGTGAATTGTGTTACTCTGGAATTCAAGCTGATTATACTCGGTAAATGTTAGTTCTAATTGTTCGCAGAAATTTCAGATTTCAATGAAGGACAGAAGCAAAATGAAACTAAAACTAAATTAAAAATTTGAGCATCAATTTAGGCTCATACCAACCAGTCTAGTACCAGTGTACCACAGTATTGAGGTGATATTGGTCAAAACCTTTCCACTGAGATTGTTAGGTTATGTATACTGGTGCTGTAATTTCCCCCATTCAACATGATTCTCTTTCTTCTTTTTCTGGGTAGGTATTGGGATATTGATATCAGATCTACAATCACAGTGCACAGAGGCAATAAGCCAGGTGATCTTCTCCAAAGCAAACTCTTTAGCTACATGCTTCCAAAGAGCTATGTTATACTATACGACTCCACCATCAACTCCCCTGCAACAGTTAGGTTAAATGCGTACCAGGCCTTTCTACTGTGTGCTATGAAATTCCACTGTTACATTTGTGAAATGCATCTTTCAGTACCAAGCCCAGACCAATTACTGAAGATAATTAAAAAAACATGCAGGTACAATCTTCTGTTTTTGTTTTTGTGTGCATGTGTGCAGGTATGAGTGTCTAAAATAGGTCAGCATGATTAAAAAGATTACTGATATTTGGTTGTGGTACCAGTAACTTCATTGGCTGTCTCAAAACATATTGATTTAGCCACCATTAACCTTCATTTTTCCTAATAGTCAAAAAAAAAAAATCATTAATTTTCCTGTTTAGCCTCAGTTTTAATCCAGTTTGGCTCAGTAATCATCATCTGTTCAATAATGCATTTGATTTACTATATATCGTCAAACTTTGTAAAAGAAAGATAGTTTTCAAGATTTGTTAAAACATGCCCGAGGTAAATTTAGTCGTGTTAATTATTTGATCTTCCAAATCTACTGAAATCCTGCACAGTAGTCAGTAATTGATTTTCTGATAGTTTTTTATTTTTATTGGAAAGGTACATGTACAATCTGATATTCAAAGGTTAAGAGATGCTGAGACATGCTTCGGCATTTGTGCAGTACTTCGATTGAAGATGAAGGAAATAATCTGGCTGGGTTTATTTGCTTTTTACTGCATATTGAAAAGGAAACAGTCACGGCACAAAAATTTGCTGCTTCTATTGAGGGAAAATATTGACAAGTATAACATATGGTCTCGCACCTCATATCACCTACAGTATGCTGTCGATGCCTCTCATTCGTCGATGTTCTGGAAAATTAAGTATTAGAGACAGCAAAAAGCAAGGGGGTATTTATATGCTAGAGAGAAATTTATGCGACGTTATCTTTTTTTTTTTTTCTTTATTGGTGCAATTGATTAAATTTCTATGCGGTGTTGGTCTATGCCAGCATTTGACCTCTTAAGCAAGTGTTTATATATTTTTTAAGAGAAATTTTGACATCCTTAATATTCCAGTCTGTTTCTTTTCTTCCTTTCTTTCTCCCCATCTTTACTACTCAGGCCATGGCAACGCTTGCTTGCCTCAAGCTTGTATTATTATTTTTAATTCTCTCCTTCATCATCTCCACCCCTGCCTCTCTTCTCTCTAGTTTGTTCTAAGTTTTTAAAGGCTCTAACCTATGTTGCATGGATACGGATACGGTATTGTATCGGATATGATATGGATACGGCGATATGTCAATTTTAAAAAATCCCGGATACGATACGGGTACTATATATATTATTAATTTAACACTTCTATTATATAATTAAATATCAAAATCAACTTAAGTATGTGTTAAATATAAATGTTAGTAGTTTGAAACAACAAAAGTGCTATAGTGCAGTTGGGAGTGATGCGTTGCTTAGTCAGTGGATCCCAAGTTTGATTGGTAGTTGGTGCAAAAGGAAAATTTTGTCATGTGCGGTGCACAAGACTGCGTCCTTGCGTGGGGTGCACCATGGTGTTTCGACCGTATCAGGCCGTTTCAATCCGTATTGGTTCTAATCATGTTTGTACCCGTATTTGTATCTGAGTAACATAGGCTCTAACCAACATAATTTTTAAAGCCAAGCCACTTGCCAAGCTCGCTACCACGTAGAGTGTCTCTCTAACTTTCCTTTTGTTCTTCTTGGTTGTCCCTATCCTTGATTTTCCCTTTTGCACAATCAACGGGAGTTCAATTTTCTTAATTAAAGGTTAATCACATTATGTCAAACTAATTCAAACTATTAGTACCGAAATGTGTTATCTGTAAGCTAGGTTTCAGTGGGAGCAGTGACATCTTCCTGGGATAAAACATCTCAACCCGAATACCATTTCTAGCTTACATTCTTTTCATTCTTCTCAGTCAGCATCTCATCCATGTCTCTCAGCTGTTGAACACCTTAAATAAAAGAAATAATCGTTATTCAAAGTGATAGAAATCCTTAATTTTTATTTGAAATAGTTGGCATAATTTGGAAGGCAAATAGATAGTGTAAGATCAGTACAGCTCAGTACTACTTTCGCTGAATTCATCTCAGAGCTACTGGCATGAAATTGAAATATGGTGAAAGACCCTGAATTATATGCTTGGAGTTCCAAATTTAGAATCGAAATATATTCTAAGGATGAGAATCATATCAGAATAAATGTGATTACACTTTTCTGTTTGGAGTACGTCACAATGCACTCCTTTCCTGTGTGCTGCAACAACACTGCTCTGATTGGTGCGTCTGAAATGCAATGCCTCTGGTCTGGATGTCAAATTCTATCACCTGAGGTAATCTGCTTTGGCACAAATATTAAAGGAACCCGTGCATTACACCTCGGGCTGGATTCTAATCGGACAGTCGGATCTAAAACTCAAATATTATGTTACCTCAGAGGATATGGACTCGTGGATGTCTAGTCCAGAAGCACTGAATTAACTCCTGTTTCATGCCATATTTCATCTAATCTGTAGACTATTCACCAAAATGCCTAAAGACGATTCATGGCAATATATTGACATGCCTTCAATTTCAATACGTACCAAATTTACTAGCATATTCTGACACAAAAACACGCTGATAAGATCGACCTAAGATGATTGATAATGATTAACGAACGAAACATCAGAATATAGCACGCCCACTAATACCCGCAAAGCATTGGTTTACAAAATCCCTCTCATTTTCTTTTGGAAGTACGTTTAGTAGAGAAAACATTTAAATAACCATGGCATTGCTAAACCAAGTGGGCAGGTCTTATTTAGCCTACAAGTGCAAACTCTTTCTAAAATATGTATGAATCGTGTATAACTTTAAAGTTTACCTATAAGTGTGAAATTGTATATATAATTGACACTTGTTACAAACACGATTAGCACTTGCAGGCCACATTGCGCAAGTCTGTAGGTGGACGAGCTGAGATGAGGGAACTCCTGGCTGACAAAAGCATTACTCCAATGCAATAAAAAAAATTAAGAACAAATGAGTCATACAATTTAGAAAACACCAAAAATAGCGCAATTTATAGCCAACACAGGTAAAGTATGAACAAAATTGCGAGTAACCATTTTCCACAACTGGCTTCCTCTTGATCCTTACTCTTTCTTTCTCAAAAACAAAATATCAAACACCACCAAGTCCAATGCTTTCATGACCTAATCTATAAAAAAATGTAAACATACTTTTTTTTCCACAAAAAATAGGAAACCTAAATTTTACTAACAGCAAATAGAAGGGTAAAGGTCGTAAACTTCTTCAAACATTGTATAAGTCACACAAATTGCTCTATTCTTTGATTGTAAACACCCCCTGCAATTGAATATCAATCAGATGAGAAAAAACATTATTTGAACATGCAACTGGTATGCACCCTGTATGTGTCTGGTATGCACTGAGACAACAGCAGTTGTAAAATGTACTGATATGTTAACAGTGATGAAATATCCAAGTAATATCTTAGATGGTCCTTAAATCATTAAGGCAAATCACATGGAAAGAGCACGCATAATATGGTAATATCAGATGGCTGACACCAAGCAAGAAGAATCCAAAAGGCAATGATTAAAACAAGCTCAAACCCGTCACTTACAAATCAATAGCAGACATTTGGCCTCAGTGCACTAACTTTCTATAACCCCATTGAGAACTCTTCTGCATAGAAAGAATAAACAGAAAAATAGCAATTAGATTGCAAATAACCTCCCAAAGGAAATAGAAAAATCTTTCTAGTTTTGAATGTTGAAGCCAAAAGAAATTCAGGGTCCAAATTGAGCAAGTTCAATAATTAAGGTCAGTTGAACACTTCAAACTAAAAGAAGAAAAAAAATGTCCAGGTACCTAATTGGACCAAGCACAATAATTCATGGGTCAAACCTAACATTCCCTAAATTAAATAGATTGATGTATATACGGGTTGAAAATAAAAATTTAATGCCAATACCTTCTCATTTTGACCTTTGGGGTGATGAAATTTACAGTTTAATCCAAATTTGCAATTGCCATGCATCATGTAGTATGCACATTCAGGCTCTCCAGGTCTTTCAGGATATTCCATTTCTTCAGAGCCATTTCCTGACATCACTCTAGAATCTTGTGAGAACGATGAATACTTTGGAGCCTATAAAAAGCATCAATTAGTGAATTCAACAGAAAATACACAGTAATGCATATTGTTTGAAAAAACTTGAATTGCAAATTTTGTTAGGCTTTGGAGCAAACCTTGTGTAGATGCTTTGGATGATGAAATTTGCATGTTGATCCAAATTTACAATCCCCATGCTTCATATAATACACGCATTCAGGCTCACCAGGTCTCTCAGGATAGATGAATTTATTTTCTGATACAACGGAAGCACGTGGAACCATTTTCTTCTTGTCATCCTTTACTGAAGACTCTCTATTATAACGGTCTAATTGTTCAAAAGGTTTTACTGGATCCTAAGTAACAAACAATGAAGCTCAATATTTGTTAGAGAGAACACAAGGCTCTGTAGTCACAGCAATCCTGCATGCACAATGACCTAATGCTTGCAAGCGGGGGTGGATGGAAGTGGAAAGAATGGGGGGTATTGACCCCAGTTGTTTCTAAAATACACATGGCCATGTGGGTAGTTAACTGTTTCTTATTTCTCTTTCAGAAAAATTAGATGTATACATGGACACTCAAACTATTCATAAAAGTTCTTCACTATTGATCCCCATACTCATAAAATATTAGTTTAAGCTGTGATTATGGGATGTAACATATAGACTCCCCCCCATATCAACCCCCAAAGAAAAATTTCTTGCCTCTGCCCATTCTAGGGTCTCAAAGAACCAAAAACCTTATAATACCCATGAATAGCATTGACCATGAATTACCATGTCAAACACTTGGTTTATTGGGTGGGCTAGGGATAAAGTTGATAGGGATTATAAGTTGCCTTAGAATGATGTGATGTTCTGAAAACAGATTTGCTATAATAATAATAATAATAATAATAATAATAATATTGTATATTTATCACTTCAGATTCAGTGTTAAACACTACACTGCCAACCATGTGGTTACATTGTTAATTACTAATTTCGTTGACTTACCACAAGGGCATAGGAAAGATTATATTTCCGTCTAAAATCACAGAAGTTAACATTTTGAGGAATTTGGCAATCCAATTGTATATTTCGTTAGTATTTTACATTGTTAATTACTAATTTGTAAGATTTGGCATGTTAAAAAGTACGTATGACGAGCATTGAAACCCTATGATATAATATAGCAGTATAACAATTTTCAAATGAAATTTAATTTACCGTATGCTGTAACCAATTATTTTCCTCATTTAAAGACTGATTTGGTGTATTCACGATTGGATCTGATTCAGATCCACGATACATTATAAACTACAACAATGAACCATTCATCAAATTGGTAGACAGCAATACCATCTGTTGTTTCAAGTGTTGAACTAACTGCTTTGACTGAAGCTTACTGTTCAGCATGAATATTAATCTACTTCAACCACTAATCCCAAGCAAACAAAAATAAATTAAAAGGGAAAAAAGAAAAGCACGAAAGAAAAACATACTTTTGGATGTCGATCTCTTGGATGATCATACCAACATTCTGATTTCAATTTGCAGCCTCCAGATTTCATGTATGCAGGGCATAGCGGTTCACCAGGTTTCTCAGGATACTCTAACAGTTCACCTCCACTTCCAGAGCTATTCGATCTAGTAGTAGTAGAAGTAGAAGATTGCTGGGCCTTTACATGTTGTCAGAGATAACAGATTAAGTCAGATTTCAAATGCTAAGTTTTGTTTGAATCTTCTAGATATTCTGCTAAACTTTAGCGCATAACAGGAAAAATGATATACAATATAAAAAATTCAAGACTGTAATGCTATGCTCACCTGTAATTCCTTGTTGCCATCACCAATGTCCGGTCTTTCTGGCGGTAAAAGCATCCGTTTTATACAAGCAAGCGATGTATTGGGCGTCGGTATAAACATTGGTTTAATGCTGGGAGGCAATATACTGGTAGGACTAGGAACATGAGCTGCATGCTCTTTTAAAGATGGCAGGGAATCACCTTTATACAACTCCTTATCGGTATCTTGTTTGACTATAACAGGGTCAGGATTTGGGTGGTTGTACTGACAATCAGTTGACAATTCGCATACACCATGTATCATGTATTCTGGGCAATCATCGCTTCCCTGAAGTTATGATGAGAATCCAAACAATAAAAACCAAAAGGCAACTTAAGAATATTATGGAGAAACTATGAAACAAATAGTATGCATTACATCTTCCTTATAATTTATGAATTCTCATAAATTATACAAATTTTTTAAAATAAATTGATCATGCAAATATATTACGATAAGAACTGTAAGTAACATACAGGTCGAAGCGGAAGGCCTAGAAAGTTAGTTTCTAATTCAAAGTTCTCTTGACAGTCACTCCTTGGATTCAAGTTAAACTGTGTAAAGAAAGGAAAAGCAGAGTTTAGTAACTTTAGCAGGACCTGCAGAAAGTAACAAATAATAGAAAAGCAGAGAACCTCATAAAAACGTGTACTTCTATGGTGAAAAAATCTGCACTCCGCTCCAAAATCACAGCGACCTTCCTTTACATAGCGAACACAATCAGGACGCCTCCTTATATGAGATGGAGTGGGACCCACCGCCCAGTTCCTCTCAGCTTCTCTAGGATTATTCTTATCATCTGGGACAATTTGGTCTTTTCTACCCTCTGTCACCTGTTAAAATGTTATTAAGTGAGAAATTTGTCTTACAACATTCTCTCAACTTACCAATTTTGCACTTTTTTACGTACGATGAATACAATTTTAACCAAGTAGAAGATGAGTTTTTGCATGCAAACCAAAAATAGTAATGACTGTCCACATGCAAGCTAATAATAAATGATGAAAGAGGTAAGGTATATTTTATAACTGCAAGCTTCAATTTTCAATCTGTATGGCAGCCTTTAAAGAGTTTGATAATACTCTAAATAAGATATGTTTAGAATTCAAAACAATGTATAAGAGACAGCTTAGCTTGCGTGAAATGTCTTTTTGTTTTTTTTCCTTTTTTTTCTTTTTGCGGAATAGGAAGATGAAAGCTATCTATTACAAAACATGCCTTGCTACAAAATAGCCAAAATCACTCCCTAAAGTTCATAAAATCAATCTTGCCTGCAAATGCATCTGCAAGAATCTAGAACCTAAGCAACCTAAATAATCTAATGCAGATGGCACTCAGGCGCAACTCATTGTGCAAAAGGCACCTCTCTACACCGGATTCATAGTCATACTATTGAAATCTTCAAAAACCAAATATAATATATATACCTGATTGGGATTCCTCGGAGGATGGTTAAAGTAGCAATTTGCCCCATAAGAACAACGGCCCGTTTTCATATAATAAAGACAATCCTCCTTTCCTTCTCTCTGAGGGTAGGGTTGCGCACACATCACCTTAACTCTCTCAACCAATTCTTTCTTCGCCTGATCACCATCCCTTTCTCTGTCTTTGCAATCTCTATTAGGAGAAACCTTGCCTGATTTCCTCAGCGGGTGATTAAAGCAACAAATCAAGCCAAAAGAGCAATGACCTGTTTTTAGATAAGAGGGGCAATCTTTGGTAAATGGTTTCTGTGGGTAAGGAATTGGGAATTTCACCCGCTCTTTCAGCAATTTTTCTCCTTCTTTCTTCTCATTTCCCCAATCTCTCTCCTCTTCTTTTTCTTCTACTCTATCCTCACTATAATCATCACTATCAACTTCCTTATTCTTACTGCCAACATCTCTCACCTCTCCCTTCTCTTTGATTTTTTCATGCTCGCTGCCACAATCGATCCTCTGCTCTATATCTCCAATTTCTTTCTCACTGTCCACATTTTTCACCTGTTCTTTATCTTCGCTTTTTTTCTTCTCACTGTTACTATGGCTTTCGATTTTTATATTCTCGCTATCGATCCTCTCTACTCTTTTTTTGCTTTCTGCATTCTCGCTGTCACCAACTACCCCCTCTACTCTCTTTTCAGTTTCTATACCATTGTCACCATCTATCCCTTCTTCCCGCTTTTTGGTTTCTATAATACCATTGTCACCATCTATCCCCTCTTCTCTCTTTTGGGTTCCTATTTTTTTACTGTCGTTATCTCTACTCTCTACTAGCTCTTCGTTTTCTACCTTTTCAATGTCTGAATCCATCCCCTCTTCTCCCTCTTCGATTTCTTTCTTCTCAACATCGCCATCCCACGCTTCTTCTCGCTCCCCATCGCTTCCTTCCTTTCTCTCTGACGTCATTTCTCCTACGACAATCTCTACTGTTCGTACTTCTTGCAACTTTAGACTGGACGGTGCTTCATCGATGGCACCGGAGTCGATGGGAGGAGGCGATCGTGCTAACCCTAAATCGTGCGGAGTTCGAGAAGGATCGTCTTCTCCTAGCATTCTTGCACACTTTTTCCCGCCACCTTAAAGGACAAGAGGCATTTGTCCTTGAGCGTAAAACGGAAAGATGCAGTCAAAATATATCCAAGTATCACACGAATCTCCCCGAGATAAAAAGGACAAAAACGAGCACTTTTGGCATGGATTAAGTGTGCCCGCTTTCTACCTGTCCGATCTAATCAGACGGATATAATATCAAGAAAGGGTACAGTCACTGATACCACGTTTCTTCACGCAAAAACAGGCTTTTCTCGGTTGCCATCAGAAAAAAGGCTCTTGGTCTCGAGAGTTGTAGTGAGCCGGGCCGAATGGATTCGATATAAAAAGGCTCTAGCCCGGTCCATGGTTATTTACCGAAAGATATTTCTAAAAATGTAATTATTTAGTACAAATTTCCTGTAATTATTTTTTTAAAAATAAATTAAAGATAATCAAACAATTCATTTTAAACTCGTTCCCAGTGTTATAAATGAGGTCAATTTAGGTCCGATGCCCATCCGACTCAAACTGAATTCGATGGGTTCAATGACCGTCCGATCTGCTTTAAGATTCGCGCCCGCAACTTTTACGTCTGCTTTAAAATTCATGCACACGAATCTTAAAGCAAATCGGACGGTCCCGAAATCCATCGGACCCAACCAGATCTCGTTATAAATATGTTGGCTATTCATGAAAAATTGAAAACAATAGTATTTGCATCAGCCCCCTTTCTATTGTTTTATATTTCATCACCTATTTTATGATCAACAACATTTTTTTGGGCTCTGGATTAAGGAAACAAAAAAGAAATTATAAATATTCCATTTTTTAGGTCATTGAATCAACCCCGAGACGAATCATTTTAGAATAATATATCCAAACTAATGGAATGAATTTTTTTGCAAAATCAGGAAAATCAATATTAGTCCCTCTCATAAAATAAAACTACATGATACTTACTTTTTCGGATATCCCAATTATAATTTTCTGGTTCAACCCCTGCGCTTAATCAATATGGAAAAGGCGGTAACAAATGTTTTTTAAGAAAGTATTTCATTTACTGTTTACCAGCATTGTATAAACCATCATAATTTTTGTTGCCATCTTTAACAATCCAATCAATATTAAGCAACAGATATATGCTTTTTGTATTTTACACTATGCAAATATAAAAAATACGACGCACACTAAACTTTGTTCTTTTATTATAAAACCAGTCTCAGTAGGAACCAATTTGGGTCCGATGCCCTTCGGACTCAAAGTGAGTTCTATGGGTTCGATGACCGTTCGATCTGCTTTAAAATTTATGCCTGCAACTTTCGAGTCTGTTTTAAAATTTGTGTGCACGAATCTTAAAGTGGATCAGACGGTCCCTAAACCCGTCGGACCCAAGCTGTTCTCGTCTCAGTAACAGCAATATTTTTTTTCTATTTAAAACCCAAAAGAGCTTATATGTTTTTTCCAAGGTTCTAAATAGCGTTTATAGCGTCGTAGCGGGAAGGCTAAAAAAAAAGCTATAGCGAATAGCGTCGCTATAGCGGAAGCTATTCCAAATAGCGTTTTTTTTTTTTTTACATTTCGTATATTCAATATTTGTACTAAATATCAACATTATCTAAAGTCTCATAGAACAATAAATAACACCAAAGTAATTAAGAAATTATAATATTCATATTGAACCAGTACAAAGTTCAAATTGCGGTTCAAAATATCCATAGTAATATCATAAACTATCGATTTTTCCTATTAAAAATATCTTAAGCATCATGATTCATGACATAATTTTTTTTTTCTATTCAAATTTTATTTTCGATTTGGACTTTTTTTCTATTCAAATTTCAATTTCTATTCCCAATTTCAAATTGATTTATCTGTAGCAAGTAGCAACAAATTCAATTTCGGTTTGAGATTTTTTTTATCTTTATTTAAAACCCATATAAATTGCTTTAAAAAAAAAAACCCATATTGTATAGCGCAAATAGCGCGAATAGCGGACCGCTATAGCGCTGTAGCGGTTGCTATAGCGGCCGTAGCGCAAATAGCGCATTTTGATGTCATAGCGTAGCGTTTGGGGTCCAAAAACGCTATAGCGGCGCTATAGCGCCGCTATAGCGCGCTATTTAGAACACTGGTTTTTTCTCTTCGCCAATATGACCGGGAACAATTTTTAATGGTTAAACTATGTTCAAAATATCATAATCTCATCCTTCTGAGATTTTAATTTAATAAAAAAAATGGAACCAGCAATCTAAAAATATAAAAATAAAAAGCAAAAGAAAACGTTAGTTTTACATGCCTCTTTTTTGGAATATTTTGTTAACATCAACTAGCAAGGACAAAAAAACGAACTATATTTTATAATTTGCAATAGCAAAAAATATATTCGAATCATTCTTTGGAGTTTTTTATTTACTAAGATAATTAATTCTGCAATCTACAAAATAAATAATTAATTTTTATAATCCTATTTTTATACGTCCTGTTGAGTCAATATCAAACAGCCAAGTAAATACTTCTTCTTTATCATTATTTTCAAATTGTACATAGAAAAATGTTTACATAATATATATTTTTTTCTGTACCATGCGGTTACTATCAAACATCTGGCAAGGTAGTTTATTCTAATTTTTAAATCTTCAAATTCTAAAAAGGTCCAAGTACATGTTATTTTTCTCGATTATCTAATCAACAGCAAACATATAGACTTCTGCATTCCGCACATCTAGAAAATAAAGAGTGTAATGTATAAAATCTTTTTTTTGTTGCCAAAATAATATTTAAACAACAATTTATAAATTTTGTATTTTACAATCTGAAAATTTATAGAATATAATGACGCACACAAAATATTGTCCATGAATGCGTTATTTTTTTTTTATTTTTTTTGCCAAAATGATAAAAAAATAAGTTTATAAATATATTATTTTGAGAACTATATCAATTGCATTCTACGAAGATTTTTAATTTAATAAAAAAGAATATGCAATATGCAAGAAAACGTTTATTTCACACCTTCTTTTATTGAAATTATCAAATAATATTAAATGACCAAGGCAGTGTATTCTCCGACATTTTATTAATATCCAAAGTCAATTAGAACTTAATATTTATGCTCAGAATTTCCGACTTTCACCAAAAATACCCAAATCGGTCATAAAATGGCCGGTTTTTTTTTTTTTTGAACACTATGAAAAGCAAAATAATGAAATCTAACACTGAAAATTTGAATTTTTGTTTAAATTATTTGTTAGATTACTTATTTTGATTTATAATTAACATATTTATACTAAAATACACTAGATTACTTGAAATTATGTTGAATTAAACTATATTACAATAAATTATGTTGAATTACACTAAATTACGTTAAATTACAGTAACTTCGCTAATTATGATGAAATACGGTAAATTACGCTAAACTACGCAAAATTATGCTAAATTAGACCGATTTTGTGTCATCTTTCGTGAATCATAACAAATAGTAAAAAATTTCGAAAAATAGTAAAAATTGGTATTCTTAAAGTTCATTATGTAACTAATTTACTGAGCTACTTAGATTGAATAATAGAAATAAAAATCTTAATCGGAAACTTCAACTCAAGTTTTGAGGCACTTCCCTTAGTTTTTTTGGCAATTTTGATTTTGAAATCAGGTGTAGTGGGCACGGATGCATGTGTCTTTTCGCAAGCTTTCCGAAAAGTGGTCATTCGCTGAAATCGAACACTCGAGCACCGTTTTATGGCCGTTTGAAGTTTCGTCGTCGTTTTTCGCCTTTTCAGTGAAGATATCATCCCTATTCATATGTAATTTAGCGTAACCGAAATTTTTATTAATAACATTTTAAAAAAAATAATAAACCAAATAACCACCGTTTTCTGACAATTATAAATCTAGCACGGCCGCAGAACACCAGAGCGGACCCATTTGAGGGCCGCCGCAGAATGCCGGAGCAGACCCGCTGCACTATGCCGGAGCGGCCCCTGTTATTTTTTTTTTATTTGAATGTGAAGTTGATTATGATTTTGTTTTAGAAGTTTTTATCAAAAATGTAAAGTTTGTACTGGAAGTTGTGTGTAATTACTTCTGTTTGAAATGTCGTTTAATCTGAAATTGTTGTTCGTCGTTTGTTTGATCAAAAGAAACATTACAATAGAACAAGGAGCCATATAAAGAAGCATACAATAGAACAATGCTAATGTTATCGGAAATTACAAATACGTCTAATTAACCGAAAATAAACAATATTTTTACGAATACAATTAAAAAAGCAACATTAACTCTCAATCTCGTGCAGCTCGAGCAGCTCTGTTTTGTCTTTCTTGTGTATCTCGGCCGGCTTGGTGTCCTCTTCTCCTATTATTTAGAACGTCCATCCACATCGGAATTCGGTTGTGCTGTCTTCTGCCCACAGAAATATTTTTATCCTCTGGAACAAGGACCGGGCCATCGTGTTGAGGCCATTCCGACTGATTTTCATACACATGCCATTGAGCGCTCCATGTGTTGATCAGTGTATGATGTAATAGTAGTGACTTACAAAGACGCTAGGGTCGATGCCTCCTGTGTGGAGGTTACCTCGAACTCGTTGTTGTTTCCAAAGCCCCCCAGCGTCTTCATTTTATCGGACCTCTCGAACCGTTTATTGATCAGCTACGAAAAATTAAAAAATAATGAAGAAGTCAGATTTTTTTAACAAAGTTCATTAAAAATTATGAAGAAAGAACTACAAATAAAAGTACCTGATGCACACGACAAGAGAATTGTTGACATTGACTAGCTTCCCATTCCGCTTTGGCCCTCCTTTGCGCAAACCATGTCATACATTTGTAAAATGTGTCTTCAATTATTGTTGCAACCGGTAACTTACGAGAGGACCTGAAGACATTATTAAGCGACTCGGACCCGTTTGTAGTCATGATGCCCTAACGGTAACCACCGTCCAGTGCTTGGAATATCTTTCATGGTATGGGACACTCGTTCTCATCTTGATTCAAATATTTACCCACACCGTCCAGCCAATTGAGGGCAATGTCACATGCCTGCCCCATTGCTTGCATTCCTTGCTCGTATCTCCTCATCTTCCTCTTAGCCACACATATTCTAAAAAAACGGATTGCCTTATCACTGCAATCGTTCTTCTTCATGTTCTCGGCTATGTGAGTAGCACAAAGACGGTGAACACATTGATCCTCATCCTCCTCGTTCCACCCCATATCATCTGGTTTGAACACCTTCTTGATACCCTTTCCCTTATCAGTGATGACACACATGAATCTGGAGCGGATTACATTACGGCGCAACCATTTTATGAACCACGCACAATCGTCATAACTCTCTGATTCTACCAGTGAAAAAGCCAACGGGAGGAGCTGGTTTTCAGCATCGTACCCGGTTGCAATCAACAGCTTGCCTGTGGTAAAACAATCAAATTAATTTTGTAAGAGTCGAAATCAACTAAAATAAATAAAGTGAAAACAATCAAATTAGTTACATTTATACCGGCCTGACAGGAAACATGCATCAACGGTGATGACCGGTATGATATGTTGAAAACAGCTATGCACGGTCCAAATGCCCAAGCCGTCCTATGAAAATACTTGTATAGTCTAGGTTTACCGGTGGGATATGAGGTCACCTCAAACAATATTTCTGTCAATAAATTTTAAACAATAAGTTCAATTGTTGATTGATAATGAAATGACGTAAAAAATGAAGGAACAATGTAGTACTTGGGTTGTTTCTTTTGATTGCCTCCAACAATGAAACTACAAGAGAGTATGACCCCTCCCAACTATCAAATTGACGGGCTATTGCCAACTCACGGCCACGCCACAGTTTGTTGTACGCCGGTATATGACCGTTGTACCTTTCAGCAACAGCAATCTGGACAGCTTGAATACTCAAGTCGACATCGTTCCTGTTCTTGCCAAATGTAAGAGAACAAAGCTTCACTACAGACGAATCTGTAGCTTTTAACCCTTGTTCGACTCTTGACTAGGACTGCAAGTGCACAGTCCCGTCGTGTAGTCTATTCAGGTATCGATCCACAGAGACGACTCAAATTCTGAACCTTTACTCTACCTAGTTAGGTACTAGAAGTTTAAAAGTTGTGTGTTTGTCTATTCCTAAGTTTTGTAACAAATGTATGAACAAATATAATGTCAGAAAGTAAAACTATTGTATAAAAGGCATTTCAAGGGTTTCAGATTTCATCTTCAACTTTGCTGCTATGGACCTGCCTTGTGACTCGCATACTCTCGTATGCGACTCTTGTGACGCGACCCGCATGCTTTCGCATGCGACCCGCGTGGCCCTCAAGCACTCTGGACCTGTCACGCGACTCGCAAGCTCTCGCTTGCGACCCTTGTGATGCGACTCGCGTGCTATCTCACGCGACCCGCATGGCCCCTTGAGCTGAGTCTGCACATGTCAGAAACTGGTTGTTTAAGTCGTGTAAGGCTAGATTGACCGTACCTAATGTCACTAAACCTCAACTCTCGTGTGTTGGCTTAGCAGACCTGGTTTGGAAATGCAATTTCACCTTCCTAGGTTTAATCAAGCTGTTTGATCTAAACCTAAGTTCTCAGTTCTGTTTACTAAAGGTATCCACAAGTGGAACAAGTGGAAATTTCACCTCTCGGCTACTATTGACCTAACCTTTCGGATCTCAGACCTACCTCAAGTACTTAACCTAATTTGCAAGAATGTCAAGGCCTTATTACAAGAAGAAATACCAAAGGCATTCAACAATAGACAATCAAGAATTAATCAAGCAATTTAGATCAAGCAATCTCAAATAATACAAGAATCAAAGAAACACAAAATAACAATCAGAATCAATCAATGTGCATAATCAAACAAAGTATCAGACTACAACCCAAACCCCTGAAACTACAAGACTACTCAGACATGAGCAAAATCAAAGTAAAAGAGAGAAAGAGAGTGCAAATCATGGTGAGAGATGAAGGATCGAAGAGGATCGAAGCTTCTGGCCGAATCTTCTTCTCCAAGTCGAATCCTTCTTGGCTCCAGATCGCCTCCCTCTTCTCTGTCGCGCCAAGTCTCCTTTCAAACCGATCAGATCCCCTTTCTGCGAAAATATCGGGGGTCCCCTTTCCTGTGCCAGGCCCTCTGTATATATAGGTTTCTTAACGGGCCTCAATTGGGCCTTGGCGCAGTTAAGTCGACGCGACCCGCGTCAGGTAGAACTGATGTGTGCAATGAGGGTCGCGTCTGAGGTCGCGTCTGGGCTGCGATGCGACCCGCGTCAGGTGGGACGCGACTCGCGTGGGGGGAGGTCAGAACTCTTCATGTTTTTGCCTATTTCCTGCCATGTTTTCGCCTATTTCCTGCAAATCAACCACAAAATAGCAGCAGTACCATATTCTATTGATATTCAATTTAAACAATGCAATTTAGTGGTTAAAAACATGATATCTGGTCTGAAAATAGATCGAAACAATAGATCAAATATAGACATATCAAATTCCCCCAAGCTTATCCTTTGCTTGTCCTCAAGCAAATATGTACTTTCATACCGGGTTTGGATTCTAAATGCAAGCTAAATGCCTAAAATGTGAAAATTTACTCGATTGCTTCAATAAAGAGACTCAAGAATCTTTTTGCTATGATTTGAACTTCCCTTGGTCAATTTTGATTCACCTCACAAATTGATTAACAAAACCTCAAACTCTAAATGTTTCAAAACTTGCAAAGCTGATTACTCGAATTTATCGATTTTTCATTCTTTCACTGAACTATGCCTTCGTGTGTAGGAGATTTTTCCTTTTGGCACCCCCAAGCTTGAAACAAACTTAGGTCAGAAAGTTGCGGACTTCGTGTGTTGATATGCGCAAAAGTTTTTTTTTTTTTTCTTTTCTAATTTGGGAGACGAGCTCAAAGGCGCCCATTCAAGACTTATTGCCAGTACTCTTATTTTCTCCGTCTTTTCATTTTCTTTTTCTCTTTTGATTTCTTGTTCTCTCTTTTTTTTTATTTGTTTTGTTTCGCACATACCATGAATACACACATCCATTAGTGTTCATTCACACCAACGGATATCCCAACCTTTCTTTATTTGAAATCCCTATTTCCATATTTGAAAGGCACAATTCGGTTTCTAAATGCTATCTCGACATTCAAGTTTCCAATTTTACAAATCTCAAACCATTTGTTCCTAATCAGTTTTGTTTGGTCAATTATGAGGTTAGTTCGAATTTCCCAAAGTCATCTAAATCATATAAAAATTTTCAAACAGGTCCCTAATTGAAACAATCAAGCAAATTTTTCACCTGAAAATGCAAAATTTTTGAAAAATAAACATGTCTAAATGCAGATACAGTTTTCTTCTATTCCACCCCCCAAGCTTGAATGAAGCATTGCCCTCAATGCTTGAATTTACACAAGGAAAAAGTAAATAGAAGAAAATATGAAAACTTACTAGATTGTGAGCGAGGAATGAGGCGGGCGCGTCTCACTGGTTGGTGGGAGGTGGATCGGGTGGCACTGGGGGGAGCACCCACTTCTGAGGTACACGAACCACGCGGTCAAACTCTTGCATCAGAAGAATCCGCAAGATTTCTTTCAAGTCCTTGATTGAGCACCGGATCGCGCCTTTGTGAGCTTTCAATTTCTCCAAGAGCATAGCAGTCCGATCAGGTGTAAGATCTGCACTTATGATCACAGGACAAGGTTTATCTGGGTCCAGGAACTCATACCTGAGGTTAGCATGCAGAGGCTTGATCTCAGGAGTCAGCAGCTCTGTTTGGGCCTTGACGCGTCCCGCGTCTAGTGCACTCGGCTCGCGTGCAGACCTCGCGTCAGTTTCATCCGACCCGCTTCCTCTATTCACCAGGGTCTCTGACTGTGGCACGCGGTCTATGCAAGATGCATGTGGTCCGTGTGTCAGTTGTTCCAGGTTGTCAGCCTCTTTCTTCTTCCCTTTGTCAGATTCTTCCACGCGGGTCGCGTCTGAGGTGATGCGGGTCGCGTCCAAAGGCTCTTCAGGTGGTGATGCGGGTCGATTTGGCTTGATGCGACCTGGGTCCACATGTTCTTTCGTGGTTGACGCGGGTCGCGTCTCAATGATGCGGGTCGCGTCTGATGGAGTCTGATCTGGTGGGAAGGCTGGTTCTTCGTATTGGGTCTCACTTCGCAGTGTAATCGCCTTAGCTTCTCCTCTGGGGTTGGGTTCTGGCTGAGCTGGCAGCTTTCCAGGTTGAGGTTGGCTTGAGGTGACGATGTGAGTCAACTGCTCCAACAACTTGTTTCGAGCAGCCATTTGAGTGGACATGCTCTGCATCTGTTCCCACAGCATCTGGTTCATCTTTTCTTGCTCGTGTGTGAAGTCGCTCACAGCGGGATCAATGTACGGTACGGGTGGATCAGATTGAAATGCGTGATTGTCCGAGTTATTGAATGGTGCAATGTTGTAGAAATTGCAATTGTTGTTGCTGAGATAGCTGTCCTGCTCGGGTTCCTCATCCCATCCCGCCAGTGGACAATACTCGTAAGAGTGTCTTCTGTCCCCACACATGACACATGGCTGTGGTTGACGGTTACTGGCTGCCTTCATGCTCATTTTGATAACATACTTCTGCATGACCTCCTCCAGCTGGGCAGCTCTAGCATATAGAGCTGCGATCTGATTAGCTTTGGATCGGCCGCCTCCTCCAGATCGAGAACTGTCGCGGCCAAACCACTGTTGGTTTGTCGCCATGTTGTACATCAGATCCATGGTGTCTTGAGCTCCTCAGATGGTAATCGCCCTTGAGTTTGAAAGCCAAAGTGTTCCTGAAAAAGAGAAAAGAAAAGAAATAAAAAATAAAAGAAAAGATACAGATTAAAATCTAGATTAACTACGAAAAGCAAAAATTCAGAAAATGATTGGCGTCCCCGGCAACGGCGCCAAAAACTTGTTCGTGCCAAATGGTAGAACAAAGTTTCAGTACAGACGAATCTGTAGCTTTTAACCCTTGTTCGACTCTTAACTAGGACTGCAAGTGCATAGTCCCGTCGTGTAGTCTATTCAGGTATCGATCCACAGGGACGACTCAAATTCTGAACCTTTACTCTACCTAGTTAGGTACTAGAAGTTTGAAAGTTGTGTGTTTGTCTATTCCTAAGTTTTGTAACAAATGTATGAACAAATGAAATGAACAAATGTATGAACAAATATAATGTCAGAAAGTAAAACTATTGTATAAAAGGCGTTTCAAGGGTTTCAGATTTCATCTTCAACTTTGCTGCTCTGGACCTGCCACACGACCCGCATACTCTCGTATGCGACCCTTGTGACGCGACCCGCATGCTCTCGCATGCGACCCGCGTGGCCCTCAAGCACTCTGGACTTGTCACGCGACTCGCAAGCTCTCGCTTGCGACCCTTGTGATGCGACCCGCAGTGCTATCTCACGCGACCCTGCATGGCCCCTTGAGCTGAGTCTGCACATGTCAGAAACTGATTGTTTAAATCGTGTAAGGCTAGATTGACCGTACCTAATGTCACTAAATCTCAACTCTCGTGTGTTGGCTTAGCATATCTGGTTTGGAAATGCAATTTCACCTTCCTAGGTTTAATCAAGCTGTTTGATCTAAACCTAAGTTCTCAGTTCTGTTTACTAAAGGTATCCACAAGTGGAACAAGTGAAAATTTCACCTCTCGGCTACTATTGACCTAACCTTTCGGATCTCAGACCTACCTCAAGTACTTAACCTAATTTGCAAGAATGTCAAGGTCTTATTACAAGAAGAAATACCAAAGGCATTCAACAGTAGACAATCAAGAATCAATCAAGCAATTTAGATCAAGCAATCTCAAATAATACAAGAATCAAAGAAACACGAAATAACAATCAGAATCAATCCATGTGCATAATCAAACAAAGTATCAGACTACAATTCAAACCCCTGAAACTACAAGATTACTCAGACATGAGCAAAATCAAAGTAAAAGAGAGAAAGAGAGTGCAAATCATGGTGAGAGATGAAGGATCGAAGAGGATCGAAGCTTCTGGCCGAATCTTCTTCTCCAAGTCGAATCCTTCTTGGCTCCAGATTGCCTCCCTCTTCTCTGTCGCGCCAAGTCTCCTTTCAAACCGATCAGATCTCCTTTCTGCGAAAATATCGGGGGTCTCCTTTCCTGTGCCAGGCCATCTGTATATATAGGTTTCTTAACGGGCCTCAATTGGGCCTGGCGCAGTTAAGTCGACGCGACCCGCATCAGGTAGAACTGATGTGTGCAATGAGGGTCGCGTCTGAGGTCGCGTCTGGGCTGCGATGCGACCCGCGTCAGGTGGGACGCGACTCACGTGGGGGAGGGTCAGAACTCTTCATGTTTTCGCCTATTTCCTGCCATGTTTTCGCCTATTTCCTGCAAATCAACCACAAAATAGCAACAGTACCATATTCTATTGATATTCAATTTAAACAATGCAATTTAGTGGTTAAAAACATGATATCTGGTCTGAAAATAGATCGAAACAATAGATCAAATATAGACATATCAGTTCCTCATGTGAGCGGATATACACTCGGCAACCATAGTAGCTGACAACTGGGCGTGATCTATTCTTGTCACATCCACGTGGCATGAATGTTATGTTGGGCACTTGGAGACACGCCATTGTGTTCCATAACCGGTGGCCTTTGCGAGTATGTATCACCCACAGTAACTGTCTTTGCACTTGAACCTAATTCTTGTGCTGTCACTGTGCGTATTCGTTATCTCTTTGTTGCAAAGGATGTGAAACCTGGCAATTGCGCTCTTCATTGCCTCTTTTGAGTCATATGTTTGTCCCTCAGACAATTCATTCTCATACTCTGCCCTCCTTCCCCACAAACCTGAATTTGCTTCCATAAACCCTGATGTGTCATTGAAAGCATGAATCGGGTGCTGAAACCCGCGATCCATCTTGAAAGTCCTTGGTAGTCCGAGCACAGGCCCGTATCTTTCTCGTCAGACCGTCGCTCATACCCTCAGGATCACTATCAACCCAATTTTCCTCTGCCTATAGTATTTCCGGATCCACTTCTTCATCGGTTTCATCCAGATCACAAGTTTGACCCCAATAAGCGGTCCGACTAGATGAAGGCTGGTCAGTTTGGGATGGAGCCCGACTGGAGGGCCGACTACTGGAGGGTCGGTCCCTCTGAACTGGGACCCGACTACTGGATGGTTGGTTTGGACAGGGGACGGACTGGAGCCGGATGAGTTACCCTGACTACGACCCTGGATTAACCTCATAACTGGGTTGGAACGCCGGGCTCTGATAACCTCCACATATAGGTCAATTATCTTGTATGCACTCTTAGAAAACTCATGGTTTGGTTGTACAATACCTGCCAGACTCCCTCATTTTGAATTGGAAATAGTTGGAACCAGGTTTGTGCCGAACTAGTCGGCATGCTAATTTTGGCATCAATTTTAAGGTCATACTGACCCTGATCCAATCCTAAATTCTGACATATATTTGATTTAAGTCCCACATAATCAGTACCCGGCAATACCGGGATCACAGTAATAGGTCAAATACTATAGTAAACCCCATTAGGACCTGTTAAAACATCCCCACCAGTGTAGATGGATACCATAAGAGCCATTTTTTCAATTCAATACAGAAAATTCCTATAATTAAAAATTAACTAAATTAATTATTCTAAATTAATTATTCTAATTTAATTATTGATCTACTAAAATAATAATAAAAAATTTAAAAGAAGAGAGAAAAAACTTACAGATCAGAGAGCTAACACAGGAGAGAGAAGGTGTTAGAGTGTGAAATGAAATTTCGCTGTCATTTTCGGGCTATAAAGAACAGGGTCCGCTCCGGCATTCTGCGGTCTCCCTCATATGGGTCCGCTCCGGCATTCTGCGGCAATGCTAGATTTATAATTACCAGAAAACTGTGGTTATTTGGTTTATCATTTTTTTTAAAATGGTATAAATAAAAATTTCGGTTAGCGTAATTGACTGTATTTTAGTGTAATGTAATGTAATTTAGTGTAATTTAACTTAATATAGTGTAATTCAATATAATTTCAAGTAACTTAGCGTATTTTAGTATAAATATGCTAATTATATATCAAAAGAAGTAATCTAACAAATAATTTAAACAAAAAAATTTAAATTTTCAGTGTTAGATTTCATTTTCTTGCTCTTCACAATGTCTCTAAAAAAAAAGAGTAAACCGGCCATTTTATAGCCGGTTTGGGCATTTTTGGTGAAAGTCAGGAATTCTGAGCATAAATATTAATTTCTAATTAACTTTGGGTATTAATAAAAATGTCGGTGTATTCTTCATTTGAGGTGGTTGAAGAAGAGTAATGTATTCTTCATTCGAGGCTGCAAGGAGATCTCCATTTCATTCCTTAACAAAAAGGGGAATTTCACGTATACCGCTCAAAAACATCAAAATTACGTATTTCCCCCTCTAAACTTCATAATATCATATTTACCCTTCTAAACTTCAAAAACTCACAAAATTTACCCATTTTATTGTCTTTTCTATTAAAACTCATTTTAAATTTATAAAATGTCTATTTTACCCTTTGTATATAATTTAGGAACAGACCTCACAGCCCGTAGGCCTTTAGATTACTTAAAATTTGAAACATTTGAGTACATCAGACCTTATAGCAAAATAATAGAAAACAACTAACATGAAAAGTTCATTTTTAAGTTACATAATCATCATAAGAATACTAATTTAAACTAAAATAAGTGTGGCCAATCTCCATTTCAATGCTTAGGCCATGATGGTACCGGGGCTATCAATACTAGTACCAGTAACCTCCTTTTGAGCAGTCTGTCCAGATGTTCGCGTCCAATTGGCCAGTCGATGAGGTGTTTGCAGCGCTTCTCGTGGCACATGCCAGATATGCAGCCGGCTCTGATTGGATTGGTATATTTGCACACACCTCACCACTGTTTAAATATACTTGTTCTTGCAAGATCCAACAGAGTATGTGTTATGTCTTAGACGTAACGAAGCAACAAAGAACACGAATTGAACACGAATAGTGAAGAAATCGAATCAATTTAATTGAAATTCAAAGAAATGAGATACCACGGCCTTAGGCCAAACCTTAGTTCAAACTACAAAATTACAGTATGATAGTCTGATTTGAATCCATAAATCTATTTGCCATTTATAGGCGAAGCTAATACCAAAGAAATTATCTAAAATCACTATGTAGATTGCTGTATTCGTTCTACGGACGGTACATCACCTCCAGGTCATACTTTGGCTCAGTAGCTTTTTTGGAGAATTTTGTCTCCAGTTCGTGAGTCGTGACTTCATTACTGAACTCAGCTGATCCACACGTCAGCGTCCGTAACCTTCCCACAGTCATGGGCAGATCATTAAAGAGGGGCCCAGTCGCAGTGTTATGTCTTTTAAACAATTTTCTGAGTGTGCATCTACCCCGCCTGCCCAAGAGCTTGTCTCTTTCAATCAGAACTTTGACGGAGTGAAAATTAGAGCCTAAACGGGTCGATCGCAACCCGGGTCGTGACAATATATGCCACTGATCTTATCGGAAACAAGTATTCAGACAAACCCAACCCAAGAGAGCTCGGTGATAGCTTCTATCTATACATTTGAGACATGGGCTGATCAATTCAACGGCTTCTGCTTCTGTTCTGACGCGCTAAGAGAAATACCTGTGACTGTGAGAATACCTGATGTGTCATGAAATTGCTCGAACAGGTGCGACCTCTTCAAACTCCGATGTGTCATGAAATTGCTCAAACTGGTGTCTTTCCTCACGACCCGATATCAGCCACTTCCACCTACTAAGCACAGGATGACCATAATTCTCATCACTGTGATTAGGTGCCTCACCGTCGTCACTAACATCTCAATTTTCTCCTGTCTCCCGTTCTTCGGGATCTGTATTGTCAGCATAATAAAGTGGTTCCGGGATTTTAGATCTGTCCCGGTCAGATTGGCCCGGCTAGAGGTGGAGGATGGAATTCGGAATCGGCCCCAGTCAGATTGGGCCCGACTAGAACCACCCCTATAGATGGAGACCGACTAGTATCCGCTAAAGTTAGAATCCGAGTAGGACCCGTCACAAAATGCTCACAGAAATTCCATATCAGTTCTTGATACATTATTAATCAATATTTAATTGCATTAAATTTGATTGGTAGACTATCTATGTGTCCGATAACATATACATATTTTTTTTTAATTTTTAATTTTATTTAATTTATTGAGAACTCCATTATTAAAATTGTGTAATCAATTGTGAAATAAGCAACGAGAGCGACCAAATCAGAAATCAATTCGGAACGGGCAAGTAACCGTTGTGCAACATTAAAATTACTGAAGCTGATCTGGTACCAAGCATAATTGAGAGAATTAGAGACGCAAACCCAAATCCAGCCTGTAATGACATTAACAGCTCTAAAATTTTGGATCAGAAAGGACCCACAGATTCGGATCTCTTGGAGGAATATTTCCAATCTCAAATAATTTGAAACTTTAAACTCCTGATTAGTCAATAGTCAATACTAATCGATAAATCCAGCTGAGGGTTGAGAGACGCTGATGCTATTACTGGCATAGTACAATGTGTGGCCTGTTCCTGACAGGATTTCTAAGCTGTATTTAGTACTGACTTACATTAACAAGTACATTCATGGTCAGAAACGATCAGACGCATAGCTATCCGGGTGCCACATTGCCAAATGCTTATACGCCATGGGCCAGGAAGTGGGCTCCACCAATCTGCATTGGTTTATTTTATTTATTCATTTAAAATCTACATTGATTGCCAACGAGGGAGGTCGTGCCGAGTCCGGATCCCCTAAAGTAACCCAATTTTTGAGTTTTGACGTGTACGGTGCCTATTCGGTGGTAGCGCAGGGGGCCAGTATTATTTGTGGGGTCCAGGTTCTTTAAGATTCGTGTTAGAGCACCTTGGACGGTTTGAATCAAAACTCAAAAATTGGGTTACTGTACTGGATCTGAATTCGATCGTGCCGCCCAGCCCGCTAGTCGCCTCTAGCCTGTTACCGGGTCAGTCGGAGCGCGAACCAGCTCGGGGTACGCCACGGTTTCAGATCCAGTGCAATATCTGACTGAGTACAATGAAATCTGAGTCGCCAGTTTTAATCCGACACGAATCTCAAAACGGATCCTATATCTAAATAGGCACCGAATTCTAATCGCGGGCTCTGCTTCTCTCCCTCGCATTTATCTTTCGTCTTACCGCCAGGATCTGTACAAATACATTAGACAGCCTAGCATAGCTAAGGGGACAGTGCTTCAAGTTCCCCCTTCACCCATTTTTAAAAAAAAAAATTGGATCGGAGAGAGAAAGAGAGACAGAGATAGAGAGAGCTAGAGAGAGAGAGAAGGGAATCTTGGCAGCCGCTGCCAAGAATTTCTGAAGGAGAGAGGGAGAGAGAGAGAGAGAGAAGGGGGAATGGCGGGGCTGGAAGCGATGGATGTCGTATTGGCCTCGTTAAGCAACGCTTTCTCCTCTCCTCTCGCCATTGTAGCTCTGATCCAGGTTCGAATTTCTTTTCTCTGACTTGTTCAATCTAAAGAGTTGCTTGTGCACCCTCATGAGTTTGTAATTTGAATGTGGTTTTTGTTTTTGCTGTATGCGTGCTTTATTCCTCAATGCTAATTCATGTTTCCTGGGAAATACATCCCTAAAAAACTGTATTAATTAAGGGATCAGACGTAGGAGTGTTCAAATGGTCGGTTCGGTTGAAACCGAAGTAAAATAGTCAAACCAAATATTTTTTCGGTTTTCAAAAATAGAACCGAACCGAACCGAACAAACTGAAGTAAATTTCGGTTTGTTCAGTTCAAACCGAAGTAAACATACTAAACATATTGGTAGCATTATTAACGAAAAATATACATTTTCATACACAAGTTGTTCAACTCCATACAAAATATGTAGATATTCTAAAATATTTAAACCAAAATGAAAGTAAAAAAACGATGATTGAACTAAACAAAATATAAACCATACTTGAACCATTATAATTTGGTCGGTTCGGTTTAGTCGGTTTTGAAAAGTCTAAACCGGACCGATCCATTTAAACTGAAATAATTCAAACATCCAACCGAACCGATCCTTTTAAACCGAAAAACCGATCCATTTAAACCAAAAATTTTCATTCGGTTGAAAACCGAACAAACTGAACCGAAATTTTTTCAGACGGATACAAATTTTTTCCTCTCTTTATTTCAGCTTTGGTTATCTATATTCTTAAGGAGTTTTCATAATAAAAAAAAAGTCCAAATTGAAATGGGATCGGCAAGTGAAATTATAACATATTATTTGGCAGCTGTACTTCTTCTAGTCCAATGGTTCGTTCGTCATTAAGTTATTGTTCACTTGATATGATGAGTTGTTGCCTTTTATGAACAATTTTGTTGGCTAAACCGCAGGGATGCATAATTTGCTTATTTCTTGCTACAGGATGGGCTTTTGCTGCCTTTGTCAGGTACTTGAATAATCTCACTCTTAAATTGTACCAATGTCATCAGAAACTAACTTTTTGGGCCCCTTGATGTTTAGTTATTTAAACCGAGGCTCAAGTAAGACTTATGGGTTTCAACGGAGCTTATACACTGCAGCAACATAAACCACATTGACATACATGGGGTTGACTAGATATTCATGATGTACTGGCTAGTGCCGTAGTGCGATTAATGTTTGTCTCATATAGAATTGATGGTTTTTCACCCCCACAGGAACAAGGTTATAAGGCAAATGAAACGAAGAAAAGAAGATGGTCATAGTTTTGCATTTTTGTGTGACAACATAAATGACCTGGAACACTCTGCTCAATCGAATTTACCTATGGTGTCAGTGGTTATGCCTCTGAAGGGCTTTGGCGAGCACAATTTAAGGAACTGGAGAAGTCAAGTGAGTATAATTTCAAACTGATACAATTTCTTATCCTTCATGCAATGCGTTGATAAGCCATCAATCCAAACATAAATGATACGGAAAAAGATAGTACATGTGTACTTGTTTTTTACAAATAGCTGTAACTTTGTAAGTGTCTGTGCAGCTTTTGGATCAATTGAAGTTTGGTATAAAAAAGCATATAAAATCTCATTAGCCATACCAACTAAAATGCCCATAGCATATACAATTAGTAAAGCGAAATGTTTTATAAATTAGAAACAAAATTAATCACCAAACAATTAACTATTACAACTTATCAACACAAGAACATTGCTGAAGGATCATAATGGAGGGCCCTGATGCATTAACAGCAACTGTCATGCATGTGTCTGACTTGAGCGATATAAACTTCCATCCTGACGAGAAATTCTTAAACAAGTTCATTTAACTTTTTTACTTCTTTTTTGTTCTTAATTGATTGGTTATCAATGCAAAACTATTCTTAACAGATTTCTACAAAACTTTATTTCAGATAACTTCTCTCTATGGAGGCCCTCTTGAGTTTATTTTCATAGTGGAGAGCACTGAAGATCCAGCGTATCATGCCATCCGTAAGCTGATCTCAGACTTTCAGGTTCAAACCCTCTTACCTGTGACATTGTGGCATATTCTTAGTTCAGTTAGTTAAAATTTGATTTCTCATGTTTTTTCACCTTTTATTTTTATCAGGACAATGTCAATGTGAAAATCCTTGTGGCTGGTTTGTCAACCACATGCAGCCAAAAGATTCACAATCAGTTAGTATGTGAATGAATTATCCCTCCTTGATCTTTCTAATTTTAATGTTTTCTAAGTCAATCATTTCTTTTTTAGGAATATTTTTTTTAAAATTTCAAACTATTTACCTTTCTTTCTTAATTCTTAAAATACAAGTCTCTATAGCATATGGAGTTTTCATATTGGTAGAAGCCTCATTGGAAAAGTTCTTCTCATCTAATAGGTTGGAGTAGAGAAAATGCACAGAGATAGCAAGTATGTTCTGTTTCTTGATGATGATGTCAGGCTCCATCCTGGTTCAATTGGAGCTCTGACAGCTGAAATGGAGAAGAATCCTGCGGTATACTGCAAAATTATTTGTGATTCATGCAGATTGTAATCTGATTTGTATTCTTAGAAATTAGTTAACTATTTTAAGGGCCAGCAAGGCAATAGGCAACTTCTGATTTGTTTTTCCAAAGACTGCTGTGCTTGTTTGTTTATTGTTCAAAGCAATCTTTTAAGTCCTATTTAGCTTGTTGATAATTAAGGTAACTTAATTTTGTTTTATACATTGCAGATATTTATTCAAACTGGTTTTCCACTTGATTTGCCTTCGTCAAGCTTTTGGAGCTATTGCATATATGAATATCACATGGTATGATTATCTTCAGTATTTAGTTCTTAGTCCTTGGAATATCATTTTGAATGATACAAGGGATGCACATCTAAAAACACATGTCTTATTTTAGCCCATTTAATGTACTACCTCTGTCTTGAGAACTTTATGCTGAACCATTGAAAAACTTGCTCATCCAATTTGTTTCTGATTGGTTTTACACAGATTCCTTGATATACATGTGTTAATATCTTTTTCTTATCAATCTGATTTCAGCCTTGTTCTTTGGGATTTGCAACTGGCGGAAAGACCTTCTTTTTGTGGGGTGGTTGCATGATGGTATAATCTTTTATCTTTGTCTGGCTATGTTCATACTTTATAAATAGTAATTATAAAATATATGTTGACATTTATAAAAAATTTCTTTATTTAGATGCATGCTGATGATTTTAGAAAGAACCAATATGGTGTTGTTAGTGCGCTGAGAGATGGTGGTTACTCAGATGACATGACCCTGGCAGCTATTGCTGGTATTGATCCTTTCTAAAGCTTTTGAATATCTTTTGTGGGCTTTTGGCAAACATAATTCTGAGATAGTATTTTATAAAATGGAACCCTTGTCTTTTGCAGAATGCAAGTGGCAAACATTTCTTTATTGCAACATAATTTAAAGCAAAACCCATCTTTTATGATAGTGGGATTAAAATGTGTAGATTTTAATTCTAAAATCTACTTTGATGGATACAAAGATTGACATTAAGTCACTGTGAATGAATCCTAACCGACTGCATTATTTGGTATTGACAAATCTGTATTTTACTGTGTTTGTCCATGCTCCAGGTAAAATCAATCCATCCTATCGCTTTGATGTGCATCTTTTATTTTACATTATTTATGAACTATTATGATTGAGTAGCTCTAATCTATTGAGGTATCATTGTGCTTTATAGGGCAACATAAAAGACTTATAAGCTCACCACCAGTTGCAATCTTTCCGCACCCTCTTGCAAGTGATCTAAGTTTCTCAAGGCATGCCTAAATTTCACTTTTAAAATAAATTAGGAGCACTAACTTGCAACTTTTTTCAAAAGTTTTTTTTTTTCGGAAAAATGAACTATTAATTCTCATACATCTATTTTTGTTTCCGGCTCTTTTCAAATTTTAATACAGATACTGGAATTACCTGAGGAAGCAGACATTTGTTCTTGAATCGTACGTGACAAAGGTCAATTGGTTTATGAACCGTGCACTGTTTTTGGTACACTGCTACCTCTCTTGGGCTTTTGTTTTCCCTTATTTTATGGCAGCGGTACATGTGGTGGTGTTACTCCGAGCACCGCACACTAGTGAAAGCTCATTAAAGGAAGCCTCTGCCTCCTCATGTGGTTAGTGTACTATAATTATATGAATAGAGCTAAATCATGGGTGTTACAAACTTCATTTGATATTTATGTTGCTGCATTGTTGATCAGGTCTGTTTCTGGCTAGTCTTCTGTTAATCTGCACACTTTTGGAGCTCATATCAATGTGGAATTTAACAAAAGTGGAAATTCAACTGTGCAATTTGTTAACTCCTGAAGGTCCACGAGTCTGCCTGAATTCATTTAATTGGGGACTTGTAAGCACTTTTATATGCTACATTCTCTTCTCAAGTATATAAAGTGGCAATGTGCTCTGAGCCTAGAACTAAAGATTTGGTAATACATGTCAGACTCAAGTATTGGTCGGTATCAAGCCTATTCTATTAACTATTTAATTGATTTGGTATAGCTTGATTTCTGTGTCTTCTTATGAATGCTTCGAGCTTCATTCAAGCCCAAACTAAAATATTATCTAGTGGAATAGTGGTTTTTCAAGGGACATCTCATATCTGTTCTTACATAATTCACTGTCTGCAATATTTCTTAACTGTCTGATATTAAACTATGCATGTGTAGGTGTTCCTTGCTGTATTAATTGACAATTTCATGTTCCCGGTATCCGCTTTTCGCTCTTACATTACACAGTCAGTAAACTGGTCGGGTATACGGTACTATTTGAAAGACGGAAAAGTAAGCAAGGTACGCTCTCATGAAATAGTTTCAAAATGTGTTCTTTATATGCATATTAAAACCAGAACTTATTTCTGTTGCCTCTAAAACTGCTGTCAGTTAGGTGCTCTTACCTTGTTTGTTTGATCCATAACCTAGTCATAGCATAATTGAGGCATAATATAATCTTGTATACTGATAATTTTGGTTTACATTGCAGATTGAAAGACTAAAGAAGACTGGTTCAAATTATACCTACCTTGCAGGGAAGCGTCTTCATGGGAAAATTATACGCCCTCCTAGAAATTCATTTTTTAGCTCTTTGTGTAGAGCTTTGGCACAATGGCACCAGCCTAAGAAGAATGATATCTTATAGATGGGATTTGGGAAAATATAAATTTTGAAGCAAGGCTTCTATCTCCATTCTTTTATGAAGCATTTTGTATATTATCTGTCGTTTACATTGGGCATATAGGTTGTAGATTTAGTCGGATTAATTATTGAGGGGCTACAATTGCATTTACTTCATAGTGCTTGTAGTGTGTAGTCTCTGTATATATATATATATACACAGCAAAATTGTATATTTCTTTTTTTGATTCGTTAATCTTTCATGAAATTTGTCAGATGTTTCTTTTATATATACACAGAAAAATCTTACAAGGTGTTTTCTTATAATAGATTTTTTCCCTTTTCTTTTATTCTTTTGAAACCTTGCAGATGTACCCTATAATTAACAATAATTTAGTAAAAGCTATTCAGAGTATAATTACAGATTGGTACTATGACACAGTGAGGTCACCAAAGATATAAACATATACAAAAGTGTATGTGCATAAGTACGGAGTAATGGAAAAGAGACAGGCGTTTGATAATTGTGGGAATTTTCTTGGAATATATTTAATTATGAAAGATCATGTCGATAGATATTTGAATACGGTACACTGCGTTATTTTGATTAATTGATTATGCTTCTTGAAAACCAGAATCCTAAATAAAATATATCCTCTTCATTAGTGATTTTCATCACAGGTATTGTTCTTCATATGAACTTAATTTGTTACATCCATTGATTTTTATTATTGATATTTAGTACATGTCATTTCAGTTATTTAAATTTTTTATTCTTAATTATTCATTCTAATAAGTTATTAATTAACTTTAAAACGCATTGAACTTTGTTAACATGTACCTCTGGTCTATCTGGTTAACATGTATTTCTAATTATTATTTTCAAAGGAACGTTTGCAGGACAACTTTACTACTTGCTATTTTTTTTTTTTGGAAAAAAAAAACATATGGCCATTTGGTCATTTCATTACTGAAATGATTAGATATATTATACTAGGTAAGCAAGGAAAATTAAAAAAAAATCAGCTAACACATCAAATAACAAGTACTGGTACCAAGTAATATTGAGCCTCAAATAAAAGAACCCTATCCTTTGTTGAAGAATTGGTACCAAGTACTGGTACCAACCAAACTACTTGTTACATTCAAAACTTAGTCTTTAAGTAATCCTTCATTGACCTTTTGAGAAAACTGCTACAAAATTGGCAAACTGATGTGCCTGCTGATTTTGCTTTAATGAAATAATGCAAGATGATACTGGTAAATTTTCTGATGCAGCTCCAAAATTATAGGTTTCTCTGTATACCCCTTAATTAGTATACTGTTATGGGCAGAGTAAATTGTTTCGTTTAGTACAAAGATAAAACAAAACATTATAAAGATTGGTTCTTGATATACCAGTTGTAAATGATTAATTATGCATGAATCAACATATATACTAGTTCTACAAATTCAAATATTTATGAGAAATTAAAAAAAAAAATGATGGATGAGATCTACCTTCAACTGCAAATGCATAAATGCTGCTATATATGAAGCTGACCGAATACTCTTAAAATTATTACATAATAAATTGAGTTCACCACACCACTTCTTTTTCCAGAAGTCTGATGCCAAAAATTATTCTGTTTAATAACATAATAGAATGTTCTAAAATTAAAATACTCCAGAGTTTGAGACGGCCCCGTGGCAGTCAGTCCCTATTGAGACGGTTCCGTGACAGTCCTAACTTGCTAGGGCTTGCTCCAGCCGAAATTTTTATTAATCGAAAAAAAATAAAAAAATATCACGAAACGGTATCATCTTGACGGAAATTCTATATATAGGTAGAATGGGATGCTTAATTCTGTCCCACGGGACGTGAAAGTTTAACCCGTTCAGATTAGCAAATCGCTAACCAGCTCTGCTCCGCTAATCATTAATCAAAAGCTCGGGACGTTACAGATTGTCCCGTTTGACCTCCAAAAAAAAAAAGAAAAGCTTCGAACGGTAGGGATCGTCCCGTCCAAGGAGCGGAAAAAAAAAGAAAAATTCTAGTCAGACGGGTTGGATTGTCCTGTCCAAGGAGCGAAAAAAAAGAAAAAATCTCTCCAACGGGAAGATGGAAACTGTGGGTCTTTGGTCTCCATCGCTCCATGAGACCAGCGAGGAGTGATGGGTCAATATTTATGTTATCCATTTGAGAAACCTGATACAAACCGAGTCTAAGCAAGAATGGTTTGCAACGGGGGTGGTACGCAATCCCAGTCCGGAGGTGTCGAGGATCCACTCCTATATCTCTGTAATCCTGTCAATGTTAAACAAATTGATTAAAATAAAATATTGTAATTCAAATTTTTATATCATTTTATAAAAAGAATATATTATATGATTCATTGAGCAACTTACATCATCATGAATCCGTGAGACCTTATGTTGGTCATACGGCATCCATAATAAATCGCTAAAATTATTTGCTGACAATTTTGGATCAAAACATCCGTGAGACTACGACTGCTTGACATTCTGCATGCATAACATTTTGAAAGAATTATATATAATCCTAGAATTAATAACAATCTAAATTTACTAAACACTCACATGATTAAATAAATTACTAAATTAAACAATTACCTATAAACTCTAAAACTCACATGAATAAATAAATTAAGGGATAAATAAAATAAGAGATGAATAAATTATCTAATTTATCAATTCTTGCAAACTAATAAATAAAACCTAATCAATTCAATTCAATTTTATAATAGATTCTAAATTAATAAATTACTTAACTAAATTACTTACATCACCAAAAATCCAAAATGAATGAATTATATACTTTATTTTTTTAAGAACTTTAGGCTAAAATAAAGTCAAAATAATGATATGAATTATTCATATCATAGATGATGGTTGCCAATTCGGATAAATTATGCATACATGAACCATCTAATAAATTATTCTAATAATTGAGAGTAAATTATTGATCTCAACTATAATTGAATACTCTCAATTCTATGCTATGGACTAATCAAAATAAATTAATTAAACGAAATTGATTATACCATATCAAATGAGCCTAAAAATAGATAATCGATTCTTCTAAATCCTAATCTCTAATTTATCAATTCTTCTAAAATATAATTAAAAAATTAATAAAATTAAATTTAATCAGTTATTTGATAACAAATTATATAAAAAATTATTCTAAATTAACTGATTTCTACACGAATTCATCTCATTTTTATTTTAAAAAAAATACCTAAGCCGTTAAGCCGTCCTGGTTAGGTTGGTTGTGAGTTATAGTTATGATAGAATAAATTATTTATTTCAAGTTATGACGGTATAAGATATTCTTGTTTAGTGGTCGGTTAAAGTTAAGTCATGAGTTAAACTAATTGGTGTTGTTATATTTTATTGTTGAATTAAGAAATTACAAAATAAATTTAGAACACAAGAATTTATATCCGAAGGTTTTAAAAAAATATTATATAATTTAGAAATAAAATTAAAACTGAAATAAAATTAAATTGCAACTGTACTTAATTTAGAAAGTCAAATGACAAATAAATTGTCCATCACATACAAATGCTAATACAAATAAGTTGTCCATCATATTAAAAAGCTAATACAAATAAGTTGTTCATCACATATTACGTAATTTCAAAAGAGGAGAAACGCAACATAAGATATGCAACTTAATTAAATAATGGGTTAATTTACGACAGTGGTTTTTTATATCACAATCAAACATGACCTATATTATTTTATATTAATTTCTATAAATAAAAATTTCTGATGTGCAACCTACTAACACCATCCTATCATCTTTCAATTTCAATATAAAATTGTTATAATGATCACCACAAAACTTAATTGGACCCTACGTGGGAAATGGGAATAGAATCAACACTGGATATTCTACGCCAGGTGCTTAGATTTGGAATAATTTAGAAAGCAGAATAGCATCTCGCCAGTCGCCACACTGACCACTGGGTCCGGATCCCCTAAAGTAACCCAACTTTTGGGTTTTCGATCGGAACCGTCCGATTCGATTCTGTCGCTCGAGATTGTTTCGGAATTCGAATCTATCGTCAAGATGTGTGTGCTCCACTTCGGAATGGATGGTCTCAGATAGAGAAGGAAAAACGTGCCGTGCCGTGACTAACACGCCGTGACTTTGGTCTGTTGCCATGCCGTGCCGTGACCAAGTTAATTTTTCACGTGCCATGCCGTGCCGTGACCAAAATGTCAAGGAGTGGTCACGGCACGCGAATGGTCACCCCACGTGAGTCACGCTGTGCCTAAACGTGCCGTGACCATACGTGACTCGCTTGACTCACGTGACCATTTAATCATAATTTAAGTTAGTTTATTCAAGATTCACTATTAAATCAATATCTAATAGTCATAATTACACGTGACTTGCGTGACTACGTGCCGTGCCAAAGTTTCAAAAGATAGGCACGGCACGTGAATTGTCACGGCACGGGACACGCGAGTCATGGCATGTAACTGACATGCGTGCCGTGCCGTTCCGTGACGGAGCCGGCTCTGCCCTACTATTTTTCCCACTCTAGTCTCATATCCGAATTGGACGGTCCCGATTTAAAACCAAAAAATTGAGTTACTTCACTGGATCTGAATTCCTGACGGCTGGAGCCTAGTAGAGTACAGAGCAGCGTATGTCATATATATATATCTATTGAAATTAAAAAAAAAAAAATTCTTCCGGATTGACAAGGGTATAAATAATTTGTGTTAAATTTCGAAATCAAATAAGAGCAAGTTTGTTCTAGTGGCAAGATATATAGTCTCTAATGTAGGAGATTATGAATTCGAAATTCAGATAAAAAGAATTAATTATTAATTTATTATAATAACAAAAATATTAAATAGTTGGATGACTTAATCTCCAATATTTACTCAAAAGAAAAATAAATAAAAGCAAGCCGTTATACTCAGAAGAGTGCCAATGATTGCCAATAAGACTGATCGAATTTAGGTTGAATTAATATTATTTTATTATTTCGATTGGATGGATGAGATATGTTGACATCTAATATCTCAATTGTCAAATATATAATTAAATATAACAATTTGTGATAATTTCTTCTAAATAAAATTATTAAAAAGAAGAAAAAATATTCTTCTTCTCTCTCATCGTTCATATCCATCTTCTTAACTATTTTTTTATTTTTAGTACACAAAAATTAATTTTTACTCTAAATAATAAAAAAATACTATCTTTTTAACATTTTCTCCCTTGCTTCTTTTCTTTAAAAGAAATAAAACATTCATTATTTATTGTTTATTTATTTCTACAGTTGCGAGGTGAAGGGCCTGTTTGGCTGTACTTTCATTTTTACTGTTTACGTGGGAAAAAAAATTACTCAGACTGAATTTTTTTTTTCACGTGAACAGTAAAAATCAGTTCAAAATTTTTCTGTTCCTGTGCCCATTCTCCTGCCCATGTGTCCGCTGAACAAGCTCGTAGGGAGAGCTCTCACCGAGAATTTGCCTCATATATCTGAGGTACACTTACATTTTGTTTGGATGGAGAGTAGGAGGAAGGGGAGAGAGAAAATTTCATGACTAATTCTTGTTTGGTTGGATGTTTAATAATAAAAGAGTAAGATTAATGTGTGTTACTCTTTTAACCTCCTATAACCTCATAAAACTTCTATTTTGTTAATATTCAAATTTGAGTGTAACAAAGGTAAACACAAGGGAAACGAATCTGCTGAAATTCTCAGTCGTGAATAGTGTTTCTGAAATCTCTGTTTTTCAATCCAGCCGTCAAGCTATTTTTAGATACGTGCACAGAAAAATTAACTATTTCGAGATGCGTGCATGAAAAAAGTTAGACGGCTGGATTCGGAATTTCAGAAATTTCAAAAACACTGCTCGCGAATGATGAATTTCAGCAGATTTCAATTCAAACACGAGAATGTAAAATATAGTAATATTTCTTTCTGTTTCTTTCTCTCCCCTTCTGTTCTGTATCTCCTTTTCTTTTCACCTCGTGTGAACCAAACAGTGTTAGAAAAGAATAGTCTGGATTTAATATCTGCCGGACAAAAAAATTCTGTACCTATTGTGTAGATATAGGAGGTTCATTTTGAGATTCGTGCCAGGGTTAAAAGAACATCTCCGGATTTTCTAATTACACCCCCTCAGATAATTGAATCCATATCCTTTGCATTAACATATTGCTTAAGTTAATTTTCGAACCGTACGATCATAATTCGAACCAATTTAGTCTATGTCTATAATGCACGAAATCCTTTAATATTAATGTGGATCTAAATTGGATGGTTCAGTTCAAATCTTAACTTAAAATTTGAGTTAACTCATATAATACAAATTCAAGATAACCGGAGGGATACGTCTCACCAATGACTTTCACATTAGTTCGCTATATGGAGCCATCTGGGTCTGATACGTCCTATTTCAGGGAGAGTAGGCCTTATGGGAAATGGGTTGGGCTCACTCTGTCGCGGAATGACAGGCTGAGATGTGTGTGGAGCTTGGAACTCTGATTGGAAATAAATTATAAACATGTTAAAAAATAGCATGCTTGTTTAATATGCTAAGTTGTTTATATTTAGTATGTAAAGTGTTGAGAATCAGTCTTTGGTCTAGTGACAAATGTAATGCTCTTCTTCTTGAAAGATTGCATGTTCGAAATCCGTATAGAAATTATTTATGGATATTAAATAGTTGGATGTCTTGACCTTCAATTTTTATCAATGTTTTAAATAGCGTTTATAGCGTCATAGCGGAAAGGCTACAAAAAAAGCTATAACGAATAGCGTAGCTATAGCGGAAGCTATTCCAAATAGCGTTTTTTTTTTAAATTATATTATATATTTGTATTATATATTAACATTATCTAAAGTTTCATAGAACAATAAATAACACCAAATTAATTAAGAAATTATAATATTCATATTGAACTAGTACAAAAGTCCATGGTTCAAAATATCCATAATATATCATAAATTATCGATCTTTTTCTATACAAAATATCTTAAGCATCATTGATATCTCTATATTTGATCTATTGTTTCGACCTATTTTCAGACCAGATATCATGTTTTCAACCACTAAATTGCATTGTTTACATTGAATATCAATAGAATATGGTACTGCTGCAGTTTGTGGTTGATTTGCAGGAAATAGGCGAAAACAGGCAAGTTCTGACTTCCCCCACGCGACCCGCATGCCACATGACGCGGGTCGCATCGCAGTCTAGACGTGACCTCAGACGCAACCCTCATTGCTCACATCAGTGCCACCTGACGCGGGTCGCATCCAATCTGATGCGGGTCGCGTCAGACCCTGAGATTTCAGCACCGAACTTAAAACAGTCATAACTTTTGACTCGTAACTCCGTTTTGAGCGTATGACTACTTTTCGGAAAGCTTGCGACAAGATCTACAATCTGAGCCAAACCTCACTGCTCACTTCCACTCGACGCGACCCGCATGAGTTAGCACGCGACCCGCGTCGAGTTAATTGCGCCAGGGCCTGATTAAAGCCCGTTAAGATGCCTATATAAGGCCTGGCGCAAATCAACAGAAGGACCCCCCGACATTTCACACAAAAAGGGATCTGATCGAGCGCGATAGAGGGAGGAGGCGATCTGGAGCCAAGGAGGATTCGGCCAGGAGAAGAAGATTCGGCCAGAAGCTTCGATCCTCCTTCTCTCACAATGATTTGCATTCTCTTTCTCTCTTTTACTTTGATTTTGCTCATGTCTGAGTAGTCTTGTAGTTTCAGGGGTTTTGATGTAGTCTGATACTTTGTTTGATTATGCACATGGATTGATTCTGATTGATATTTCGTGTTTCTTTGATTCTTGTATTATTTGTGATTGCTTGATCTGAATTGTTTGATTCTTGATTGTCTACTGTTGAATGCCTTTGGCATTTCTTCTTGTAACAAGGCTTGATGTTTCTTGCAAATTAGGTTAAGTACTTGAGGTAGGTCTGAGAACCGAAAGGTGAGGTCAATAGTAGCCGAGAGGTGAAATTTCCACTTGCACTTGCTCAGCTTGTGGATACCTTTAGTAAACAGAATTGAGAACTTAGGTTTAGATCAAACAGCTTGATTAAACCTAAGAAGGTGAAATTGCATTTCCAAACCAGGTCTGCTAAGCCAACACACGAAAGTTGAGGTTCAGTGACACTAGGTACGGTCAATCTAGCCTTACACGACTTAAACAACCAGTTTCTGACATGTGCAGACTCAGCTCAAGGGGCCATGCGGGTCGCGTGAGTTAGCACGCGGGTCGCATCACGAGGGTCGTAAGCCACAGCTTGCGAGTCGCGTGCCAGGTCCAGGGCGCTTAAGGGCCAAGCGGGTCGCATGCGAGAGCATGCGGGTCGCGTGGCAGGTCCTGAGCAGCAAAGTTGAAGATGAAATCTGAAACCCTTGAAACACCCTTTTATACAATAGTACAAAACACAAATATTTAATTGATTTCATTTCTGTCAATACATTGTTCATACAATTGTTCATTCATTCGTTTATTTCATTTGATTTGTTCATACATTTTAGGAATAGACAAACACTTAATTTTCACACTTCTAGTACCTAACTGGGTAAAGTAGAAATTTAGAAAGTGAGTCGTCCCTGTGGATCGATACCCGACTAAACTTCACGACAGGATTGTGCACTTGCGATCTGAGTCGAAGGTTTACATGGTTTAAACTCTACAGCTTGCTGTAGTGAAACTTTGTACCTCACATTTGGGAGCGAACAATCATGATTCATTCTATTTTTTTTTCTATACAAAATAACTTTTATGGATCTTTAATTAAGCCCATATAAATTGTCTAAAAAAGTCCAATATGCATAGCGCGGTACACGCTATGCGCTATAGCGGACCGCTATTACCGCTATAGCGGCCGTAGCGCAATTAGCGTATTTTCATGCCATAGCTTAGCGTTTAGGGTCCAAAAACGCTATAGCGGCGCTATAGCGCGCTATTTAGAACACTGATTTTTATTCAAAAGTATGCAAAATGTTCACTAACTTTTTTTTCCCCAAGTGATAGTAATAAATTTTATGTTAAATATTTTATTAGATAAATACAAATATAATTTTTTGATTATTTTTATTCTAGCACTAAGAAGGTATAAATATTTTCGTAAAACAATATCAACATATTTCGGGTGCAATAAGCCAATAGGGGATGCTAAGAGTGTAAGCGGGTTGCATCAATCTAACTAATTACGAATAAGAATCATTTAATCTGGATTTTATGTTATGTCGGGTTTTGTGGATTTTGCGAAATTTTATTTATTTAAAAAATTATTATGAAAATATAAGTAATAATTAGGATCTAATTAAAAAAAGAGAAAAAAAAAATTTATACTCGAACAAACAAAAATGAAGAGAAATTTATCAAAAATTTAAATTCGCTAAGATGTCGTATTACTATATTACTATGTATTACTATTATTATAAGGAGAGTTTAAATGCATCTTTTTTTTGGTTATATTATGTCTTCACTTGTTAATAATATAAATTCTAAAATTCATATGTCAAAAAAATTGTTGCATGCGATCTATATTATTTTCACTACATGCACATATAAATTATCACATTTTGATTTTGTTTTATGTGAATCAGTAAGTTGAAAATCAACTTTAGAAATTATTCACGTTAGTATATTTTCACAAGATTTTGATACACATCAAACAAAGTCAAAATGTCGTAATATTTTATATTGTGCATAAGACAAATCAAATCTAATAATTTTATTTGAATATTTGAGTTTTAAATATTTAGTTACTAAAGTTTTAAAAATAAAGCACGATAAATACATCAAAAGTGAAAACATTTGCTGTGCTCTTCTATTTATTTGTGCCTCAAGTTCTAAGAAAATCATAAATGAAGAAATTAACGCGGAAGAGTTTTGGATCAACTTTCCAAAAAACTTTTGACAAAAAAATGAAATTAAACTCCATTGCTATTTAACTGTTCATGTCAGTAAATATTTTTATTAGATCAGCTCACATATCAGATCATCAGCATTTTGAAAGTAGCTATAAGAAGAGATCCGCCATAGTGCGTGTCATTGTTAATTCTTCTTTTGTTACACAATGTGAGGAGTCTATAGAAGGGATAGTATTACGAGGAATCGTAAGTGGGAACTTTGATTCGGTTGTTTTTCTTTCGGAACTGTCTATAGTACAACAAACTGATTTTAACTATAGTACAACAAATTTAAATTAAATCGTAATCATTCATTTTATCTTTCGAACGGTGTAGATTAAATCGTGAATATTTAACTCTCCGTTTCATATATTGTACACTAATGTGCGTGATAAAAAGCTCGTTCCATTTCTCCGATCAGGCGACGAGTGTCAATTCTCATTCCATTTCTCGTTTGAGTGAGAAAAGGCTCGTTCCGATCAGAGTGTAATTAGCGGAAAAGGGTATATGGATTCGTTTAGAATGCCATCCTTCACTCTCCAAGATGTGTATCATCCTTTTCTTTAGCGAAAGATTAACATATTTAACTTCTTTGTGTTTGGATGATTAATGAGGAATAAATTTAACTTGGGGTAATTGGATCCATGCCACCTCAAAATTTGAAATTTAGAAATATGCCACCCCAAAATTTATGTTTTGCTAAATGCCACTCCAAATCATAATTATTAAGAAAAATGCCACAATTAACAAATTATTATACATTTGTAATAAAAAATGAATAGAATATGTTGTATTTTGAAATGTATTTTCGTATATCCCCAAAATGCCCCTCACAGATTAATGGGTCCGATCCGATAATGGATCCGATAATGCACTATTTCTGAATCCAACTTCGTCTCTTCGTCTACTCACCCCAGGCTATCAACCCTTCTCCTCTCTTCGTCTCCTCACCCGGCGAGCCTCTCCTCACCCGGCGAGCCACACCTTGCGGCCCGCGTTCCACACCTTGCGACCCGCGTGCAGTCCCTTGTGGCTCGCGTTCAGTCCCAGTACTTGCGTTCAGAACCCTTCTCCTCTCTTCGTCTCCTCTCTTCGTCTCTTCACCCTCACCCGTCTCCTCTCTTCGTCTCACCTAGTTTGCCCCTCTTGCGATTTCTTTGGGTTGTTGCTTGCGGGTTGGTTCTGTTGCCTTACTGGTACCGTTACCAGTACCAGCCTTTTTGGCTTGCCTTTTTCTTCCTTTGCTGGTTCGGGTTGATTTTGGGGCTGTTCCGATTGTACTGGTACCAATGTTGGTACCAGCTTTGTGTGTTGATTGTGCCGGCTGTGTGACCTGTTTTGCGATTTTACTGATGCTGGCACTTGCCTTTTTCCTTTTTGGTTTTGCTCGGCTGTTATTCTGGCCGTGCGCCTTGTTTCCTTTGTGTGCTGGTACCGTACTGGTACCAGCCTTTTTGGTTGATTGTTGGCAGTGCACTGTCTTTTTGAAGAGAATGAGAAATTTTGAAGAGGAAGGGTATTTTGGTCAGTTTCTGTAACTGTAAATTGTAGAATTAAAATTATACATTAATTTGTAATTTGTGGCATATTTCTTAATATATGTGATTTGGAGTGGCATTTATCAAAAGAAAAACTTTGGGGTGGCATTTTTCTAAATTCACTACTTTGGGGTGGCATGGATCTAATTTTCCCATTTAACTTTTCTTTCTGTCTTATTTCTTGTTTTGTTGATTAATATTTAGAAGGTTAATGAGAAATTCGGTGGTTGTTGTAGGTTTGAGATAAAAAACTTGTATGAGAATTATATAGGTAAGATATAGAGTTGGACATTTGTATTTTTTGTTCTAACAATATTTATAACAAAATTTTTTCCATCCGTTACACTCCAAATTGGAAGGGAAACTGATCTATTGATTATAATGATATAAAGTTAAACCTTTCACTTCTTGTACCATTCACCTCCGACATAATTTTGTCAACCAAACACAATTCGATGAAAAGTTTTTTTTTCTTTCCATTCCCTCCCTTCTTCTGCTCTCGATCCATCCAAACAAGGTGTAAGTAAATAAGTTGACCTCTGAAAGTCAGATCTTCGAGAGACTCCGGTTCTTTTTTTGGAGACCCTAGTGCCATTGACCATAGAGAATCTCACTCCTTCCATTTCCTTTCTGAACGGTTCTTTTACTCAAAACCATTTCTTACGTCTATGACCCGGGAACCACTCTTTTGACTCTGACAGCGAGCTCCTACCGTGAAGCTTTGCTTATTTCATCATTCCTCTACAACAGTGAACAAATTCAAGAGCTTATATGACCCGGGCAATTGACCCGCATTCTTTGAAGGTTGATCCGCCCCTGCTTTTACAACATCCGTATCCAAAGTTTATTTATCAAATTAATCAAAATTCAATCCATACTTAGCCAATGAATTATAAATCCACAATTTAAAAAAAATATATAAATCCACAATTTTTTTGATAAAGAGTCAAACCAGTCATGTTGATAGAGTCGGTTTGGTCGTAAGAGGGTGTTCGGCAAGGGTCACAAGATTAAACTTTAAGTTGCACTAAAGTTAGCTCGTTCGGTAATAAAGTTGAAGAGTTATTTTTTTAAGGAGACTTTAAACTAGAAAAAAAAAATACTTTAAGTCATGTAGAATCAAGACTTAAAATTTTAGACAAGCTTAAAAAAGTGAACAAAAGAAGAATTAAGAAAATAATTATAAATTTTGTAAAGAAGCACTTGTTCGACAAGTTTAAAACACCTTGGTATTCTAAGGAGTTCAGATAAAGGACCATATTTATTCTTCTTCTTTGTTTTAAATAAGAACATCATGTGAATATTTGTCCCAAGGCAGAGGTAAATTTTAAAAAGAAGACATGCAAGATGAACCTCAGTATATTATTAGACGTAAATTCAATGGAAATATCTTGATTCTTTAATTTTCCAATTAGATAACGACGTAACGTGAGAGATGGACAGTAATAAATGATATAACTTTTTATAGGGCTGTGCTGTCAATGGATTGGATTCGGATTACATATGAATTCAGCTCGAATAATTAGATTATATTAATTGATAACCACAAATTTTTACAATAAGGATTATATGGTCACAACTCACAACTGAAAACTGTGTGAGCCCTCTGCCAAACGAGTCCATATCCTCCGAGGAAACATACTATTTCTATTTAGATCTTGACCGTCAGATCAGAATCAAATCAATCTGGTCCAGGTAGAATGAACATACCTGTTTCATAATCGTGCAGATTCTGATCAAACGGTATGGATCTAAATATAAATATTATGTTACCTTAGACAGGGCTGGTCCTGGTGCAGGGCACCCAGGGCAACTGCCCCGGGCCCCAAGATCCAAGTGGCCCCCCCCCCAAAAAAATAGCTTGTATATATAAAAATAATAATATGTATATATTAAAAATAAATAAAATATTAGAGTTCAAATTTTGTATATATAAAATGCTCAAATTTTTCTATAAATAGGTATGATCTATTGGCATATCAATAAAAAATTAGACCGGCTAATACACTTCCATAAGTACTTCAACATCATATGCTTATAAATCGTTTTGCGTTTTAAAAGTCCAAATAGTTGATCCAAACCGTTCAACATGATATCCATATTAAAAGTAGGTAGAAAATCATTTGAATCATTGAATTTTTTTACTATTTTTTAAGGTAGGTAGAAAATCATTTTTTTTATGGTCTATAATCTTTTGAATCATTGGATTTTCTATCTATTTTAAAAAATAGTAAACAAATTCAAAAAAAATGTAAAATTTGGTCACCAAATACTTTTTAATATGGATATCATGTTGAACGGTTCGGATCAACTGTTTAGACTTTAAAAATGCAAAAACAACTTATAAGCATATGATATTAATGTACTTATAGAAGCGTATTAGCTGGTCTCGTAAAAAAAATTATATATATAAAGGTCTAAACTTTTCTCTCGCTCGGATCTCAAAATCTCCAAAACCAGCAGTGACCTGAGTCCGCATCTTCTGCATTAACTCAACTTTTGAGTTAATGAATCTCAGCCGTCTGATCAGGATCCGAATCAATCTAGTCCGAGGTGAAACTCACATGATATCTTTAATATTCGTGCCAACACAGATCCTCAAAAGTTGAGTTAATGCAGAGGATACGAATTCCAGTGACCTTAGGTGATACGAATTCATGCCAAACTGCCAGACCCGTCCGTAGCCATTTATGTCATGTGCATGCCATGCGTCAGAAATGGGCCCCACCAACTTGTCTCCACCACCAGTCAGAGAACGTGCCGCCAAACCCCTCAGGCCTTCACCAGGTTTGTCGGAACAAACCAGCTCGGGATCGGCTGGTGAGACAGTTAAACTCCTCTCCAATTGTACGGGTCGTATTGGATGGTAATTAAAAGTAGTGACACCGTCTGATCTAGATCGGACGGTATATTAAATCTGATTCTCAGCTCCTTATTTTCTGGCAGACAGATTAGCGCGCACAGTGAGAGACCGTTCTACCTAAATCATACGGCCCAGATTTTTCGTGGAAGTTCCAAACAAAATCACAGTCAATGTGTCAAATATTCGTATTACGCCGTCGTGTTAGGATTCTGTAGTACAGATACATCGCCTCATTTTTTTTTTAAAAGGTAACATTAATCAGGAAATTTAATAAATACTTTTGACGAAAAGGAACTTTAATAATCAATTCATTGGTGTAATTCATAATTTTCTCTCGCTTTCTTCTATTTTTTCGCCTTACCGCTAAGATCTGAACAGAAGCATAAGACAGCCTAGCACATTCCTGTAGCCTCTTCTTTCCTCGTTTCTCAGTTTCTATGGAAATTTGAGGAGGGAAGGGCTTGGTCTTCTTCCATTTTTCAAAAGGGAAGTAGCTTTCTAGCGAGCGAGAAGGAGAAATGGCGGGGCTGGAAGTAATTGATGTGGCATTGGCCTCTTTAAGTAGAGCTTTCTGCTCTCCTTTCGCCCGTTTTGTTCAGATCCAGGTTCGAAAATTTTCTGTTGAATTTTTTGTTTTTCTCAAGATTTGCACGTACACCCTGCTAAGTTTATGAATTCTAATTTGTATTTTTTGCTCTTCTGTGTGGTTACTATCATCTGGGATCAGATCAAACAATAGTTTTCTAAGTGAAATTATGTTTTCAAGGAATTCTATGCATAGGTATTCCTCAATTCTAGAGGAACATACTCTGATTGCTTATTTTGCTTCAACTTATGGTGTTTTTCTTGATTAGTTGGCGCTTAAAGTTGAAAATGATTTTATTATTAAGCTTTGTATCAGTTTTATGGAGTGTATTAGCAGTACCCATTTATGCTACTCATTATTTGGTTCTGCTATGGTACCAGTGAAAGGTGGTCACCCCAGAATGAGGGCTGGTCTGACAGTACAGCAGTACATATGATCGTACCAGTACAACTGATAAATTCTTCCAATCCAATATTCTTTTATTAAGTTAGATGAGTTATTGATGATGGATTTTCAATGTTATTTTATCACTTCTTAAATTTTGAACTCGCATACTTTCTGTTTCTAACATTCATTCACTATTAAATTTCAGGGATGTATGATTTGTTTAACCCTTGCTATTGGGTGGGCTTTTGCTGCCTCCGTCAGGTATTTGTTATAAGACTGCTAAATTGGTAGTTTCTCTACTTCATCTGGTAGCATAAACGGAATCAACGGATCCTGTACCAGCATGTAAGGATCTGAATCAGCTAGTTGCATACTGTTGACCCCACTTTCATCAGAACATTTTTGTTCTAGTTTGTTGTTTAATAATGTAAATTGAGGCTCAATGAAGACTCATGGCGCTCGTTTGTGCTTAAACATTGAATCTCAATCAAGAACCGGTGGCAGAATCTATTGAGTATTTACCATATTGTGGTAATTATTTGTATGATATAAAATAATTCTTTTCTGGCAGGAACAAGGCTCGAAGACGTATAAAACAAAGTATAAATAATGGTAATAGTTTTGCATTCCTATGCGACGACATAAGAGACCTGGAGCATTCTGCTCAATTGAACTTGCCTGCGGTATCAGTTGTCATGCCTTTAAAGGGATTTGGTGAACACAATATGCAAAACTGGAGAAGTCAAGTGCGTAATGTTTTACTTTCCATAATTTCACTAGAAGACTCATATAAATATATCGTCCACTAAGTAGTAAAATAGGTTTCAAATAAGAACCCTGGAATTGACCAACAATATATTGGCACTAGGACTCGAGATGAGTAAATCCCTGCTGGTATTGGATGAAAATGCACTCCTAACCCCTTGATGCATATGTCAAACTTGATAAATATTGTACTAATTGTAGCAGCATTTCATATTTCTCCTGTTCTAATCTGGTGATAAATCTTAATTCAGATAACTTCTCTTTATGGAGGTCCTCTTGAGTTTCTCTTTGTAGTGGAAAGCACTGAAGATCCAGCGTATCATGCCATTTCTAAGCTGATCTCAGATTTTCAGGTAAGATCCTTTGTGCCCCCCTCTTGTGGTATATAATATTTTTTTATTCACTTGTGTAAGTTTGATTCTTCATGGTATATTGTATTGTATTTATATCAGGACAATGTCAATGCGAAGATTGTTGTAGCTGGCTTGTCAACGACATGCAGTCAAAAAATTCACAATCAGTTAGTATGTAAATGACTCATCCCTGCTAGACCTAGCATATTTTACTGTTTGTTGGAGTGCTTGATCCACCTCATTTAATATCTGGATTATTATCCAATTTCAGATCGCATAATTTAAATCCATATAGTGGGGTTTAATAATATTGCAAATTTGCTGGTAGGATCTCTGCTTCCTGGGTAAACCAAATTTAGAAAAAAGGGAAAAGAACTATGTGTATGCATGATATTGAATGACATGCTTGCCTAAATAAATGTTTAAAAATGATTGTACCGTTTATGCTAGTGCTGCTTAGCTGGGTTTAACAATTGCTAGATTACCTTTACTTTAACAATTTTGTTATCATTATATTGAAAGGTATTGTTCTAGCAAGACATCGCCTTTTCTGGTATCTGAACAGCTTTTCTTTTTCTGACAGGTTGGAGTTGAGAGAATGAACAAATATACCAAGTATGTGCTTTTTTTAGATGATGATGTCAGGCTTCATCCTGGTACAATTGGAGCCCTGACTGCTGAAATGGTGAAGAAACCTGAGGTACACAGCATTATTTCTCATGAAATATGAGCAACAGGCCAATGAGCGACTACTTTCTGTTCTCATTTATTTATTTCTCGTACAGAGTATACTATTAAGATTTATTAGTTTAATTGGTAATTCAGTAGCGTACTTCTCTTCATATGTCGCAGATATTTATTCAAACTGGCTATCCACTTGATTTGCCTTCTGGAAGTTTGGGCAGTTACTGCATATATGAATATCACATGGTATGAAAATCTTGAGACTTCCATTCTCTGTCCTTTGAATAGCATTTTGTATACTTCAAATAATATATACTGTAGTTTATGAGAAAGCATGTCTGCTTGTCAAAATATTTTGGTCATGCATTGATTAGAGGATGGCACAAAATATCCTATCTTTTTTCGAGATGTTGATGCTTGCTTATTAAACAGCACAACCATATCTAAATATTTATTATTTTATCTGTAATCTGTTGTGACTACAGCCTTGTTCGATGGGATTTGCAACTGGAGGAAAGACATTCTTTTTATGGGGTGGTTGCATGATGGTATATCTCTTATCTCTTAGAATGTTTAAGTTCATACTCTATTATCATAATAATCTAATTTCCCTGGTTCTTTTGTACTAATTATTTTCTAACACTAGTTTTTTATGTAGATGCATGCTGATGATTTTAGAAAGGATCTGTATGGTATCATGAGTGGATTAAGAGATGGTGGTTACTCGGATGACATGACCTTAGCAGCTATAGCTGGTATGTTCATGAATACTTTATTAATATTGGGGGCTATTCTGTCATCTTTTTCTGCTAAACATTTCGTCATTATAACCCAAAAATTTAATTTCTAATTTTATACGAGACAAGTACTATTTTTGTGTTTCTTTATTAGTACCTTCAGATACTGGGAATGATTTATGAAACTTGTTTCCTGTACTGCTGCTTGAAAATATTTGGTCCCAGATTGTTCTTTGGAATATGTTCCTTTGCGCTTACTATTTATTTTGGTAATCAATATATACTTAAGTAGCTCTGATCTCTTGAGATATTATAATTATTTTCTTAGGGCAACATAAAAGGCTTATCAGTTCTCCATCCGTTGCAGTCTTCCCGCACCCTCTTGCTAGTGATCTAAGTTTCTCACGGTATGCCAGTATTTCATCTTCAACAGAGATTGCTCAAAGTAGTCTCCATACACATTTCCCTTATTTTTATTTTCATCTCTGTTCAATGTCTTGATACAGATACTGGAATTACTTAATGAAGCAGACATTTGTTCTTGAATCATATGTGTCAAAAGTCAATTGGTGGATGAACCGTGCACTGTTCACTTCACACTGCTACCTCTCCTGGGGATTCTGTTTGCCTTATTTAATGGCAGCAGTACATATTGCAGTTGCCCTTCGAGCACCATCCACTAGTGAAAGTTCACTAAAGGAAGCTGCTGCCTCATCCTGTGGTCTGTACAATATCATTGAATGGTTAGACCTAGATCTTAGGTAATTTGACTTCTTCTAGAAAAGTATTTATTGTTGCATTAATTGGTGATCAGGTCCATTGCTGGCTAGCTGTTTGTTAATTTGCACACTTGTGGAGCTCATATCAATGTGGAACTTGACAAAAGTGGAAGTTCAACTATGCAATTTGTTATCTCCAGAAGGGCCACAGCTCTCCCTCGAGTCATTTAATTGGGGACTTGTAAGCATTTTCTTACTTTCCCTTTCCGAACATTTTTTTAGTGCTAATTTGAATTAACCCTAGAACTAAAGATTTACTAATGAGTGGGCTTACTAGTCAGAGCCTTTATTTCTAATTATTTATACTGATTTATTTTATATTTCAATTTATTTTAGTCGGTTTACCTTCTTTATGGGTCCGAGAATTGGCATTATTTTTTTTTTTTCATGCATCATTACTGTTTACAATTTATTCAGGATGTGACCTTGAGTTTAAACATTGCTTGTAGGTGTTCCTTGCTTTGTTAGTCGACAATTTCCTATACCCGGTTTCTGCATTTCGTTCCCACTTTTCACAGTGTATAAATTGGTCTGGCACACGGTACCATTTGAAGGATGGAAAAATAAGAAAGGTATATTGAGTCAGTTCCTTTATGTACCTGTTAGCAAAAATCTATTTGCATTTTATCTACTATTGCTCCTGGTCAGGTACAGTACCATCCCACTACTTCTAGATGTGGCAAAATCTGACCTTCATACCTGCCCAACCCATGTTAAACCCAATTCTGATTTGACCCGATCAACATGCACTGCAATTCAACTTTACTGAACCTGAGGTGGCCCAGAGCAGACTTGGAATACTAGCTGACACATTCCTGACTAGATATCAAAAACCTAAACAAACATGTTTGACATGACACCCCAACCTGCTCAACTGATTTGACATGAATAAAATGAACCATTCAATCACTTTTTATTAAGCGATAACCTAAGTCTCTACTATGATTTATCTGATGCCTGAAATCTGAATCCAAACCGAACCATCCATTCGCCACCCACTAATATTTCCCCTTTTTCTATAATTTGTTTGCTTAATTGAATTCTACAAATAGAGCATAAAGAGGCATGTTCAAGTCTTGACATAAACAGATATTTTGGGCTTATTTGGCAGATCGAAAGACTAAAGGAGAGTGGTTCAAACTATACTGACCTTGGAGGGAAGCATCTTTACGGCAAAAGGATGGGCCCTCCTACAAAATCATTTCTTAGTTCTTTGTGCAGAACGTTGGCGCAATGGTATCAACCTAAGAAGTATGACGTCTAATAGCGAAACGTGCGTTGCTGTTTCAATAGATGGTGCAAGTTTTCAGAAACTGATCCAAGCTTCTATTCTCCATTTATTTTTTCAGTCTGGCGTTGTTCTACTATTTGTTCTGATTAATTTTCAGAAACATGCAGAATCCGTTAGATTCAGTTTTGACTAATTCTGGTGGGGTTGGGATGTGTTTGCTTGTAGGTGCTTGTAGCATGTCGTCTCTGTAATATTGTTATTATATTATTACATAATGTGGTGTCATTGATGAAAGTCAGTTTTAATTTAAGGTGGCTTTAGCTGCAAAATATCATTATTTTTAAGGTTTAGAAATGCTATTATTTTTTTATTAGTTCACTTTTGTCTTAGGATTTTGTTGGTGGAAGCTTAATTTGAACATGAGATGGATAGTTTGCTTGAAACTAGTATGTTAAGTTACAAAATATGCCTTTTGTTCTTAAATAAAGCTTAATTTTTCCGAGGTCTTAATGTTATATAGTTTAAAGGACTTTGTTTGCAGCCTGTACTTGTTAAGAGTGAGATATAATTTTTCTTTTCGATGCATGTTAAGTTTTAGTTGCCACAAGTATCATTAATATGCCAAGATACTATTTAAGGATCTATTTTGTTAGACTATTCATACTTTTAGAAACAAAAAAAGAATCCATGTCAAAACATATCTCATAATTTCAATGGATGTGTGCTCAAGAATAAGGCCCATTAAGGCAGTTAGGTTCTTCTTGGGACCTAGAACGGTGCTTTGTTAGCAAGTGGATGTGATTAAGGAGAGTATTTAGTTTTTCTTGATTGTCAGAAGTAGACATGACATGTCATAAATTGACCTGGACATAATTTTAAGGTGCCCTAAGATCAGCTGATCTTCATTTAGATCGAACGGGGAAAGTTGTTTTATCGTTCAAGTAGAAACTCTACTGTAGAATTCGACAGAAAGGGTCATGAACCATTTGTTGCGACTTAAAATGAACTTGTGGCGAGGGGCGGATTGAAAAAGGCATAATGAATTGACCCCATTATTTTTAGATTTTTTTATTTATATATAATTTTCTATATAATTTAGAGTAAAATATCACGGTACTATATAATTGATCCCATTCTCTAAAAAAAATTATATATAATTGATCTCCATAGTTCAAAAGTCTGACTCCGTCCTGCTTATGACTTACAAATAATGATAACTGCACTCTTATAGTACTCTAAAATATTTATATTTATTTTATAAGTATTTATATTTGATTTATATTTATAGCACTCTTACATCAAAAGTTACATCAATCCTTTTTCACTAAAAAATGCACGGAACAATATTCTAATATCTTATATGATTTCCGACTCTAGATAACCCAGCCAACACGTTCTTAGGCCCAAAGTCCATTACCGAGCTTAGGTCATGTCCAGTGATCTGTGATTCTGCGTGCGTGATTTAAGTCAGCTGCGGATCCGACAAAGGTCGATCTTGGTAAAAACCCTACCATTCATTTTCGGTAACAACCTAATCGTCAGTTTCACACCAGTCACCATCCATCTGATCTCCTCTCCACCTTGATCTCCCCCTTGATCTCACATACATTTCCCAAACTTAAAGACTATGAGTACATCCGCGATTCAATTTCTGAGGAGACTCCCTCGCCTCCGTCCATCTCTTCCCCTTATTAATCTCACCTCCTCCTTTTATCGCCTTCTCTCCACCGCTACTTCTCAAGCGCCACTTCCAAATCCCCACTTCTCAGCAGCAGATTACCTCATTCAATCGTGCGGACTTCCTACCGACGGTGCAGTTCGAGCATCCAAGTTGATCCAGCACCGCAAATACCCTGATAAGCCCGATGCAGTGCTCCGCTTCATGAGACAGATCGGTATAAGCGAATCGGACATAAGAACTGCCGTGTCCCGGGATCCTCGCCTTCTTTACTCCCATATGGAGAAGAACTGGAGACCTAATGTGGCCAAGCTACAAGAAATCGGCTTATCCATTGAAGACATCTCTGGTATCATTTCCCGCTGCCCTAAATTGTTTCAATCCAATATTGTGCCAAAAATTGATTTCTGGATGCGGGCTCTTGGTTCGTTAGAGAATGTGTCTGTGGTCCTCAAAACGAGGCCGAACATTCTTCGTTCTAACTTGGAAAAGGTTATTGTGCCCAACCTATCGTTACTTCAAAAGCAATGTGGTTTATCTGTTCGTCAAATTGTTCAATTAATTAAGCCAGCTTCTAGATTGATCACATCAAGTCCTGAAGCTATGAAGATAAAGGTTAAGAGAGCTGAGGAATTGGGGTTCAGCTGTTCATCACCAACGTTCGTATATGCATTAATTACAGTTAGCTGCCTGAATGAAAGCACTCTAAATTCAAAGATTCAGTACTTGAAAAGTATGGGACTTTCAGAGGAGGAGGTCACCTCCGTGGTTGGTAAATCTCCTAAGGTGTTGATCAAATCAGAGGAGTTGTTGGGCCGCAAAATGGAGTTCCTGATGAAGGAAGCGGGTTGTGGTAAGATTTATGTGGTCCGAAATCCAGTTTTGTTAAATCTGAGCTTGGAGAAGCGGCTCATCCCCAGGAACCTTGTACGGAAGCTTCTCAAGTCAAAAGAGTTTCCAGTGGCAAATGAAGCCTTTTCTTCTTTAGCATTATCAACAGAACAACAGTTTGTGAAGAAGTTTGTACTCCCATACCAGCATGCTTTTCCTGGGCTCCTTCAAGCATATGTTGATGTGTGTGCTGGAAAAATTGCTGGTACAGAATGGTTTAAGAGTATCTCAAGTTGACTGTAACTTTGTAATGGAATACGAAATTGATATAAACCATTGAGTGAGGCTATGGTACTATGCAAATCCTTGTACTGGTTGTAGAAGTTGGTCATGTCCACCGCCAAATCCTTAACGACGAACATGTGCGGCAGTGGCGATATAGTGCTTGCTAGTGCGGTGAGATCAAGAGTTAGTAACATGGTAGAAATTCATGTAACAGTTATAAGGATAATTGAACTGATCAGTGATTTTTCTTTAATTTCCTTCTATTTTATATTCTTCTTCGCTGATTTCATTGTTCTTTGCGACAAGTGCGACAGTTTTATTTATGTGTCTGCTTTTACAAATACAAATTGATAACAATTAACAAGCATATCAATAAAGGTCTTGTTTAATCAAAGAATTCAATTTAGGACTCAAATGTGCATGTTTGATTTGAAGGAAGAGAGATATTTTAGGAGAAAAAAAAAGATTATATTTGAGTTATAACTTATAAGAAGAGAGTTCAAGTATCTTTATTTTATGTATTTTTATCATATTTTTACCATTTAATTTTCTAATAACAAAATTTCTAAATAGTTCTTCAATCTTCGTCTTCTCGGTCCAACTTGAACCGAACACGAACCTAATATTTCCGCCTCTCATATCTTACATCTATCAGAAAGAAAAGTGTGAATGAATGAACGAAAAGTACCTGAACTCTCCTTGTTGATCTTGGTGAGGCAAGCAAGGCCATTATCACCATCGACATTCATGGCGCATGAGCCGCAGATGCCCTCACGGCAGGATCGGCGGAAAGTGAGTGTGGGGTCCATCTCATTCTTGATCTTGAGCAGCACATCCAGCACCATAGGCCCACACTCTGACAAGTCGACCTCGTAGTTCTGAAGCTTTGGTTGGGATGGATAATCGGTGTCCCACCTGTAAATGGAGAATGTCTTGATGATCTTTTTCGTTGTTGAGGTGGCGGTGGCTGAGGTTGACGAGTGATTTGTCTGGAGAAACCGTGCTGCATTGATGGCGCTGTTGCCACGGTGAAGGAGAGCACGCACTGAAGCCATTGATGGAATGTTTGTTTTACGTGGGGTGAAGGGGGGTTTCAGTGTTCGAGAAAAGATTTTCAGAAAAAAAAAAAAAAAAAAATTGGAATTGTTTGGAATGCACGACCTAGCAAGGTTGCCCACTTGTGATGGCATACTGCCCTGGTTTTAGCTAAAGTACTTGACTTGATTCCAGGTTTAAAAGAGCGGATTCTGTTTTTAATTTATAAATAGAAAGAAGTGAGCTGATCCGAACCAATATCATGGCAACTAGCTCGATAGACAGAACGACCTATCGAAGGAGCATTTTTTGGAGCTGTTTTAGTGATTTCTTAAATTATTGCAAATTTAAAATTCTCTTGTTGTTTTGCAACTTCTTTTTTTATTTTTGCATGACCAATAACCAACATAGCGATTATGTTTCATGGATGAGTAGGAAAGCAGGAACCTGTTTTTCTTCATTCCAATCATTCAAATATTTTCAACGGTCCATTTCTTATTTCCTTTTCTCGTTCTATTATAATAGAACAAACAAATCTAGACTGTTGAAAGCATTTGAATGGTAGGCATATTTTTTTTTAACGTGTAGTAATTCAAATATTTATTTGTAAATAAAAAGTACGGTTGTACTGTTTATCTATACATTAGAAGGAAGTAACAGTAACATTGTTACGATTCCTTCGTAGAAGAATGTCAAAGAAGTTAGGGAAAATGTAATGCGAAAGTTAATAGAATATTTGAAAATTAAAGTAACTGTAATGATACTACGGTTCTCCAGAAGACTTTTAATGGAATTGTTCCTTTATTACATCGAATAAATCATGCAGTTGCATCTGTTATTAAAAACAAAAACTGCGCGACTAGGGGGCCCGTTTCATTAATTTAGGAATATTTAGGCACTTGGTTTTGGGTTATCATTCCAATCAATTGCTTACCCCGATTAGAGCTTTCGCTGTTGTCTGAAACAGGGGGCGGAGGCTTCAACAGAACATTTACCCTATGTTTCTATATTATTATATGACAGAAGATTAGTTTTTAATGAGAAATGATACCTTAAACTGATATCTTCCCGTTATTGGTGTCTATGAAGTCAACTTTGCTCCATTAAAATTTTGTTCCTTTCACACAATGTAAGCGATCAGCAACCAATCCACTTAAGATAACAGATATATAATTCTTAATTTAGAATTAAGTTGACTCTACTACATCACAAAGTTAAGGTGGCGCCCCAATTATATATTACAAATTGGATTAAAAAATACTCCCTTTAAAGTTCTAATCACTAGTTACCGTAAATAGGAATCCATTCTAAAAACGTAAAGGTACTAAATTACACAGAATCTAGAAACAATCCACAGACGAATCATGATATACTACAACCATCTATTAGCACCACAGAAGAAGGTTATCTTGTTTCGGTTTTGCCAACTACAAATTGATACAAACATAAACTAAGCAACTAAAAATCCTTTAAAGTGCATATCAATAAAATCAATGTACTGTACAACAACATATTGAGAAAAGTGAACAAAGCCCAAAGGTATAGTTCGGCAAGTGGTTGCGCCTTGAGTATAAATCGCAACAAAATAATCAATGCCATGAGAAAGTAGTGTTTGTGCATGCTAACAACTGTAGGTTGCATGATATTTGACCTGGATGAGTCAACTTTGGCCTCCAAATGTGTTAATGATGTGTGCAACAGTAGCAACCACAACACCAAGTATAGCACCCGCAAAGACCTAACAAAATTCACAGATAGTAAGATAGCCTTATTGGCCTTCTCGCAAATTGGACAAAGTTTTATCATATTGCACATGATGCCCAATAATTCTCTTTTCTGGTACTTGCAATTAGCATCACACATCTTTTATTTTGGGGTTATTTGCAGATAATGCAATCCATTGAAAACAAACTCAATTGAAGCAACACATGACGGATGTACCACTGGTTCTCATTATCTAAAACCAGAATTCTTCAGTTCATACGAAGTTGGAACCCAACAGTCAATAGTTAGGGATTAGGAGAAGAAGCTATTAAGTTAGCTGCAAGTTTGCAAATAATTGATGCAGTTGAATTATCCATCATATGAATATCGAGGTTGGGTGTTATTTGAAAAATGATAATTATACACTTTGGGCATCTGTTGCAACTGAGAGAAACCCTTGGTGGCATTGGCAAAATTCCCTACACCTGCCAGTACTCAGAACTTTCAGATTTAGCACAAATATTGTTGAACCACCAATAATGCTCTCTGCTGGGTATTTTAGGCCAACCCAACCCGTATTAGACTTAGTTATAGGCTTATAGCAACTACAGCTGAAAGCACAAGCTGAGTAAAATATATGGGACTGATTTCCGCTGCATTGTATTCATACAAAATAGCTAATGCTGGCTACTCTTTGCATTACAAATTTATTATTTTTTTATTATGTGTTTTTAGCAATATTAAATTATCAGTACCTTTTAGTTACCCCTTTACGTTATTCTACATTTAGTGCCCTTTAAGGTAAAGCTACAATTTTAGTTAGTAATAATCAAAATCATCCCTGAAGTAAATAATGAACAGACAACAACTAAGATGGTGGTGTAAAGTATAATGAAAAGTAAGCAAGCAATATATACAAGATATTATGTTGTGTGAAAATTTTCAACATAAAGCACCAATAATAATTTTCAAAGAAGGTACAGGATGCAAACCTCAGGAGGTGTATGGCCAAGGAGTTCACGCAATGGTCTTGTGACAGCCAAAGGATGCTCAGTTGGAAGTTCAAGTACTATCTGATTCAACACCTGGAGATGGAAAAGGTTCAAAATGAGATATACTTTCTACTGGCAGTATCTAGGAAATAAAGAAGCTAAAATCTTGAGATTAAGGATTGACTTATAGTTACAACAGCTTGTAATGTAATATTCATAATAGCAGATAATATGGGATAAAGCATTAAGAATTCAAAGAGATGAAGGATTTACTAATAGTAACAGTAGCTTGTAATGAAATAGTTACAGTAGCAGATAATAGGGGATAAGTCATTAAGAATTTAAAGAGCTAAGTTTTTAACCTCTGCCTGCCTCCCAGCATGTAACCTAACACCAAAAGCATCGTACATCACCTGCCAAAGCCGAAAGGAAAATTTAGTCGTGATGGATTACGGGAGGAAAAAAAATCTTAAATAAACAAAATAGGTACTCAATCACCTTTACTAGCCACCCAAACTTCTATAAAAATTTTACAACTCTATATTTTACTTTAAATCTCAGATACAATATTACTATTTTCTTCAAAGCCTTTATTCCCAAACAAGTCGGGGTAGGCTACAAATGAAACCCAACCGGAATCAGCAACACAGGAACTTCCCAGGAGGTCACCCATCCTAGTACTACTCCTGCCCAATTCTTGAGAGTTTCATTTCCATAAAGAGGCTGCTTTTTTACCGCTGGCTCGCCAAACCTATCATGAACCCTCTTCCTTTTTTCTGGCTTGGGACAGGCTGTGTAGAAACTACACAGTATTACTATAATAATGAATCTAATTAATTTTCTCAACAATCAGCCATCATGTGACCTTCTTATTACCACGTAACCAGATTCTTTTTTTTTTGTTTAAAATGTACCGTTACCTAATTAGAATAATGCACAAAATAACTTATTTTGACCCGTGGGCAGCATGTATATTGCATAAGATAAGGATCTTCAATTGGATAATTACAGCTCTAGTGAGACAACACATTAACGTCAGTGGCTGTGGTTGCGATTGTGATTATCTGTATAACAAAACTAAGAGATACTCACAACAGCAGCCAGTATCACAGCTGTAGCAAAAAAAGAGCTGCCAAAACCCTCACTGAACCCGACAGCCATGGCGAGTGCAGTGACTGTAGATGAGTGGGAGGATGGCATCCCTCCTGACCCCACAAGTCTCTTCGGGTCCCATCTGTTCTCCTTGTACCTAAAGATCGTAAAAAAATAATGAACAATGTCCCACTATTTTTCAATAATTGGTATGTTGTCTGTCGAATCAAGGCTTTCAAACCATCAGCAAACAACCACTCATTTTTTCATAATTGGCTAATTGCAAGTTTGCAACAGCATCTTTTGTACTTCAGAACAAAACAAGAAGAATGCCTATGCAGAACAAACATTAAATCGTGATTTTCACCACAGGATCTTCTCTATTGCCAGTTAGGTAAAATTCTGTTGCTGTGTTCATAATAATAACCTGACACCAACAAGAACACTGGCACTATCTTTTCTTTAATGTAAACAATGCACACTACTTGACATGCTAAAGTTAATTATTTTTATTTTCGTTTTTTTTTTTGGCTTTTAATTTGGTTTGTTTCCCTTTTCTTCGTGTTTACCGATGGTACACCTTTTGTTTTCTCAGACTTGGTTATATGTATGTTATCATGCACAGTTATCGGCTAAAAAAGGTAGCTATATCTATTGAATTTCTCCCCTTGACTTTTCTTTCTTGATTTTCATTTGGTTGGCTATTCAGGAGCAAATTTAGTTGAACTACAAAATAATTGAGCTTCAATTACGGTTACTTCGCTTCAATTCAATGGAAAACCAAAAAGTACTCACAGCAGGTATGTACTGGTACGACAGGTATCAGAATCCTCGTGTAAACACCTACCATGTGATGATGAACTTGCCAGTCTGAGCGATTGCGAAGGCGAGAAAAGCTGAGATGAGAGGATAGTTGTGAAATATTCCGAAGTGGGAGAAGGAAGAAGAAGAGGCGGAGGTGCTGCCTAGCTCCGAGTCGACCATCTCTCTCACCATTTTTCACAAATCCAAAGTGCAGAGAATTGTAGATTCCAGAAAAGGGAGGAGGTCAGGAGGATGTTGCGTAGTCGTATTGGATCGCTTTCGAATTTGGAGACCGCACCAACGAAGAATATGCCGATACAGAGAATTTAGAAGTGCTTATTTGCGTTCTAACCCCCATGAAGGTTTGTTATTATTTACGATATTGCATACATCCGTAGATCAGGATTTGGCTAATTCGGTCGTGGTTAAAGGTAGAGTAGTGAACTAGTGATAAATATTTTAGTTAAAAAGTCCGCAGATAAAAGCTTCATTAACGGATACTCATTAGGGTGTATACGGATATGGATATCCGGGCGGATATCCGCTCCGAATCCGCATATAATCCGTATTCGGATTTAAACGGATACAGATAATTATCAATTACCCACAGAAGATGCGGATACGGATACGGATACGGATATGGTTTTAAATTTTGATATCCGTTTACTATCCGTATCCGTTTCCGTAACATGTGAGATTTTAAATTATTTTACCTTCAAGGGGATTTGAACCCATGTAATGTGAGGTGAAAATCTAAGCAACCAAGATACAAACCACTACACCACACTATCTTTTGTTACTATTTCTTTATTTTGTTTATTTTGTTCTATATTTGTATTCGAATCCGTATCTGTAAATTATCCACTCCGTATCCGTATCCGTTTAAGGCGGATATGGTTTTAAATTTTGATATCCGTTTACTGTCCGTATCCGCTCATTGAAAGGCGGATACAGATTTGATATTAGCATTATCCGCTCCGAATCCGCTCCGTTTACACCCCTAATACTCATGCTATACTAGAAATATCTGCAAGTCAACTATAATGCTTTTCTTACTATTAATTTATTAAATAAGGGGGAATTTTACGTATACCCTTCAAAAACTGTAAAATTGTACATTTCCCCTTTCAAATTTTATTAAACTATTTCTCCTCCCAAATTACAATAACTCACATATTTATCCAATACAATTTTAATATATATCATGAGCAAAGTTAGGATGTGATGTGCACAACTCCAAAAGTCTATCAGATTGGCTTCAAACGATGAATCTAAACCGTTGAAATCCATCTACTTCATTAGTGATGCATGTACATGCAAAATTTTGAAAGTTTCGATTCATTTAGTACAAGGTCAAGCGGTCAAAAAAAAGATGAAAAATAGATACATAAAACAACTTATAAAATAACAAGTTCATTTTTTTACCGCTTGACTTTGTATTAACAGAAAACGAAATACAACTAGTATAACATGAAAAACAACTAGTACAAAATGAAAAACAGCTAGAAAAAAGATGAAATACAATTAGAAAAAAAATAAAATACAACTGGTAGTAGATGAAAGACAACCAATAGAACAAGAAAAACAACCGGTACAAGATGAAAAACAACTAGAAGAAAATGAAAAACAACCAGTAGAACATGAAAGGCAACCAGTGAAACATGAAAAACAACTACTACAAGATGAAATACAATAACAAGAAGATGATAAACTAGTAGAAGATGAAAGACAACCAATAGTAGATGAAAGACAACTAGTACAATATGAAAGACAATAATTACAAGATAAAAAGACAACTAGAAGAACATAAAAAACTAGTAGAAAATAAAAGACAACTAGAAGAAGATGAAATACAACTAGTAGAACATGAAAGACAACTAGTAGAACATTAAAAACAACAAGTAGAAAATTAAAGACAACAAGAAGAAAATTAAATACAACCAGTAGAAGATGAAATACTACCCAAATAACATGAAAGACAACTAAAAGAAGATGAAATACAACTAAAAGAAGATGAAATACAACCAGTAGTAGATGAAACACGACTAGTACAAAATGAAAGACAATCAATACAAGATGAAAAACAACTAGAAGAAGATAAAAGACAACCAGTAGAACATAAAAGACAACATGTGCAAGATGAATGACAACTAGAAGAATATGAGATACAACCAGTAGTAGATAAAAATCAACCAGTACAACATGAAAGACAATCAGTACAATATGAAAAATAACTAGTAGAACATAAAAAACAACCACTAAAAGATGAAAAACAACTAGAAGAAGATGAAAGACAACTAGTAAAATATGAAAAACAACCAGCACAAGATCAAAGACAACTAGAAGAAGATGAAATACAATCAGTAGTAGATGAAAGACAACTAGTGGAAGATAAAAGACAATCAATACAAGATGAAAGACAACAAGTGAAAGATAAATGACAATCAATACAAGATAAATGACAACTAGAAAAAGATGAAAGATAACTAGTTAAAGACGAAAGACAACTAGAAAACGATGAAATACAACCAGTAGTTGATGAAAGACAACCAGTAGAAAATGAATGAAAACCAATAGAACATGAAAGACAACCAATAGAACATGAAAGAACATAAAATACAACCAGTTGTAGATCAAAGACAACCAGTAGAACATTAAAAACAATCAGCAGAACATTAAAAACAACCAGTATAAGATGAAATACAACTAGAAGAAGATGAGACAACAAGTAGTAGATGAAAGACAACCAGTAGAAGATGAACGACAACAAGTAGAACATGAAAACAATTAGAAGAAGATGAAAAACAACTAGTAGAAAAAGAAAGACAACCAAAAGAACATGAAAGACAACCAGTACGAGATAAAAAAAACTACTAGAAGAAGATGTATACAACTAGAAGAACATGAAAGACTACAAGTACAAGATGAAAAACAACTAAAAGAAGATGAAAAACAACTAGTAAAAGATGAAAATAACCAAAAGAAGATGAAACAAAACTAGTAGAACATGAAATACAACCACTAGAAGATGAAAGATAACTAAAAGAAGATGAAAGACAACCAGGAAAACATAAAAGACAACCAGTACAAGATGAAAAACTACTAGAAGAAAGACTACTAGTAGAAGATATACTAGAAAAAAACAACTAGTACAAGATGAAATATACTCAGTAGTAGAAGAAAGACAACTAGTAGAACATGAAAGACAATCAAATCAAGATAAAAGACAACTAGAAAAAGATGAAAAACAACTAGTTGATGATAAAATACAACTACAAGAAGATAAAATACAACCAGTAGTAGGTGAAAGACAACCAGTCAAGTTGAAAAACAACTAAAAGAATATGAAAGACAACAAGTTGTAGATGAAAGACAACCAGTAAAACATTAAACATAACCAGTAGAACATGAAAGACAACCAGTACAAGATGAAATACAACTAGAAGAAGATGAAATACAACCAGTACAAGATGAAAGACAATAATTAGAACATGAAACATGATGGGTTTCTAACTCCACTCGGTGTCGCATTCAGTTTGGCCAGAACCGTGTGCGTCTTGTACTGGTATCAATTGTAATTCTGAGAGTTGTTAATCCTATCTTAGTGCTAATCACTGCTACGCTATAGCACCATAACTGAGACGGACTGGCAAGTGGATGGCACCCTAACCTCACCCTAATCAATCACATAAAGATCAATGACAAGTCTCCATTACCAAGACAAGAAGGATTTAAGTTCACAACTATGTCCATCATTTATACCTTCCGTAGTTGAAATAACTGAGATTACCCCACTATCGGTCTATAGAACGTGACATTTGTCTTGTTCAAGGGACAATTTTTAGTCAACCTATCTAGTAGTCTTTTACTTAGTTTGTTCGAGGACGAACAAAAGTTTAAGTTTGAGGGTGTGATGAAGCCAAAATAAATAACGAAATCACTATCTTTTCTTTCGAAAAATGGCAAAAAGCAAATGCAAAGTAGCCATTTTTCTGATTTATTTACCGCAAACGTATTTTTAGGTCTTTTTGGCAGGTTTTTTAGAAAGTTGGTATTTAGGGCAAAAATAAAGCAAAAGTGTCGTATTTAGGTGATTTCTGAATAAGGCGTCAAAATGGAACATTACATGGAGCATGCAACACCTCACACGAAGTGCACAACATGCGAAATGGCTAAATTACAAGAAAAAACCACCAAGTCAGGAAGCTGTGCGGCCTCCTCTATGCCGCATGCGGCATACCTTGATGCCGCACTATCCGTGGAATGTTATAAAAATAGGCAATTTCTCTGATGGACCTTCCAGAAGAATGCAAATTTCTGATGGGCCTTCTAGAAGGGCGCATTTTCTTAAGAGCCAAGCTATTATAGCTATTTTTGACTTCATCTATCCAATCATGGATGGACCCCGCGTCCCCCACTACTTCCACTACTTCACCTCTCATTTAGGAAGGCTATAAAATACCCATCTTGTAATAGGATTCAGTGTGCATGTTTAATTGTGTCAAGTCCAAAATAGTAGACTAGCAATTCTCATTGTTAGGTTAGGTTAGAGAGTTATTTAAAGAGAGAAGAGTAGCCATTAGGAGTCAATTGGGTTGTCATTTATATTCTCCATATTTTATTTTCTTTATTTTTCCATGGCTATGAGAAGCTAAATGATACCTCGCATATTTGGTCTATTTTAGGCCTGTTTTAATACCAGATTCGTGCCCTAATTCACCAGAATCATGTGCATTTCATCGATATATGTTTAGAATTTGGTACTGCTGAGTGTTTGTTTGTTTTCTGCAGGTTTGGAGCAAAACACACGAAGAAACGGCGATTCAGATGATGAGGTACGGCCCTTACCAGGCTTGGTACGGGTCTTACCAGACTTAGCCATTTGGATGTTGAGGTACGGCCCTTACCAGGTTTGGTACGGGTCTTACCATACTTGGCCATTTTTCAGCTCTTCACGCCTGGTACGGCCAGGCCGTACCAAATTGGTACGGGCCGTACATGAAGGCGGCCTGACAGATTCAAATTTTGGCAGAGGCTATTTAAAGCGGGGAACTCTCCAATTTCGATATCTATTCCATTCCAGATCCATTTGAGAGCACAGTAAGAGAGAGAAAGAGAGCTAAGGAGCTGAGAGCAAGAAGGAAGGAAGAGGAAAGAGGCGAAACTCGACGGATCTAGCTTCCTCCTCTCGATCCCTTCGATCCATGGCTATCTCTCTCCCTTTTATTGTATTTTTAGATCAGATTATGTGCTGTGAGTAGTTCTTTTAGTTTCTAGGGTTAGAGATTGATTCTTGATTTGTTTTGACTTTCTTTGACTTGTATCTTGTATGAACTCTTTAGTTTGATTGATTGTGATATTCTTTGATATCTTTTGCTTTGCTTGCTGTGATTGTTGTATGATGTGCCTCTAGGTTTAGATCGAACCTATCAAGGTCATGTGATCATCTCAATCTTTCATCCAAATCAAATGCTTAGGGTAGAATAGTTCGAATTGAAGCCGAAAGGTTGAATTCTCCTCTAATCGACAGATTAGAGGGTGCCTTAGACCTCCAATCAACCAGCTAGGGTGTAGAAACCCTAAAAGGCAATCAATTGCATTCCAACCTAGATCTTGATCCAACAAACGATGGTTGAGGGTTAGGAACCTTAGGTATGGTCTATTGAACCTTTCTAAAGAGTTTAGCACAAGGTACCAGCAAAGAAATGCATTCACTCGAACTGGTAAGCTCTGTTCTGGGATGCCAGTACGGGTCTTACCAGGGTGGTACGGCCTTGCCTTACCAAGTGAAGTACGGCCTAGCCGTACCACTTAGGTACGGGCCGTACCACTAGAGGCAGATCAGAGATGAAGTCTGAAACCCTGGAAACGCCTTTTATCCATAATCAAAACACAATTTACATTTCTTCTAGCATTTTATTACATCTTCTTGAATTGTTTGACTTGACCCTTTAGGAAATTAAATACCAAACCAAACCTTTTCCACTTCTAGTTTTTGATTAAGTTTGATAGAATCTAACCTCGCAATTAACCGTTCCTGTGGATCGATACCCGAATATACTACACGATAGGGGTTGTGCACTTGCATCCCTTACTCGTGGAGTGTAAACGTGGTTTTAAAAGGTACGCCTTCAAGCGTACCGAAACTTGCGTTGCGTTCTGCGCATAACAAGTTTTTGGCGCCGTTGCCGGGGACGGTAACCAATTGCCTAGTTAGATTTTACCTTACTTAGTTAATCTAGATTTTATCTTGTATCTTTCTTGCTTTTTCTTATTCAAAATCACTAAAAACTGGCTTTTGAACCTCCCCCTGCAGGAAAATACAGGCTAAAATATAATCTGAGAAGCAAGGGGCCCCTGTTCGACCAAACTCCTCCAGACTCAGCCGAGACTGCTCAGCCACCCCCTGGTACGGCCCGTACCAATTCAGGCACGGCCAGGCCGCACCAATCTGGTCCGACCCGTACCGAATCTGGTCCGACCCGTACCGAATCTGGTCCGACCCGTACCAAGACACCCGTACCTGAAGAGATGGCTGAGGCAGACCACGAAGCCCGACTCAGAATGGAGGCAGAGGCCAGGGAAAGAGATCGACAAAGGCGCGAAGAAGAAGAAGGCCGCATGACTGACGACGAAGCTGATGGTTTCATGCCTCGGACGCTGCGAGAATACAACGTACCGAGAGCTGGAGATGCGCGAGGTGCGATTCGACTGCCACACATTCCAGGACAGCAACCGAACTTCAATCCGGGGGTTGTCAATATGGTGCAGCAGAACAGCTTTCACGGACTTGACCACGAGGACCCGCACGCTCATCTCCAGACCTTCCTCGAGTGCATCACGACCATCAAGACCAACGGTGAGAATGCTGATTACACAAAGCTTGCTTTATTTCCTTTCACGCTTAGGGATAAGGCCAAAAAATGGTTGGGATCTTTACCTAGGGACTCTGTTAGGACTTGGAGGGATTTGTCCAAATTGTTTTTGACCAGATTTTTCCCTCACAAGAGGACAGCCAAGGTAAGACAAGACCTGACCAGTTTTAGGCAGATTTTTGATGAACCCCTGAATGAAGCGTGGGAAAGGTTTAGAGAATTGCAGTACTCCTGTCCCCACCACGGTTTACCCGATTGGCTTTTAATTCAAACGTTTTACGACGGCCTGAATGAGAGCACTCGTGCTTACGTGGACGCTGTTGCGGGAGGCGCGTTGATGTCAAGGGAGCCTTTAGAGGCTATGAGCTTGATAGACGACATGGCGCAAAACCAGCAGTGGTCCGGCCGCGACACGTCACGCCCACGAGGAGGCCAAGGAGGTAGCCAAGGAGGAGGCAAGTACGAGCTCGATCACATCACAGCTCTCACCGCCAAGATGGACGCCATGCAGCGGGCGATGGACAAGCTTAGTGTCAAGGCAGTCGAACAGCAACCTCAAGTCTGCGTCATGTGCGGAGACGAGAGGCACGCATACGAGCAATGCCCGCTGGTGCAACAAGACGAGGAGAGTGAGCAGGTCAACTCTCTGAACAACGAGCCTTCCTTCTTCCCACGACCTCCCTTCAGCCGGTCCTACTCCAAGGATCCGGTTGAGCAGCAGCACTGGAGGCCGAACCAGAACAACCCTGCGCCTTTCAACAACTCCTCGTTCAGACCGCCCTTTCACAACAACAGCTTCCAGAGGCCGCAGTACAACAACAACAACTGGAACAATCGGACGAACAACAATGGAAACTACCCTCCTCAAAGCAACAACGATTGGAGAACCCAAGCTTCGAGCAGCAGCAACAGCAACAATGGCAACAGGAACTTCTACCAGAACGCTTCCTTTCCCAATCAAGGCAACCGAGCAGCTCCCTCTGACCACTCAAAGTCATTTGCGCCTACCGAAGTGAACAACTTCACTCACGAGCAGGGCAAGATGAATCAGATGATGTGGGAGCAGATGCAGAGCATGAGCACTCAAATGGCTGCCCAAAGCAAGTTGCTGGAGCAGCTGAGCCAGATGGTCACCTCAAGCCACTCTCAACCCGGGAAGCTTCCGTCTCAACCCGAACCAAATCCAAGAGAAGAGGCTAAGGCGATCACTCTGAGAAGCGGGACCCAATACGACGAGCCACCCATGCCAAGCGAGGGCACAGTTGATCCGATCCATGATGCGACACCTGACGCGATCCTGACCCCTGTGTCAATTCCATCGAAGGAGGTTAATCCAGAACGAGCTGAGGTCATCCAACCTCAAGCGAGTGCAGACTGCACAAGCTCGGCAAAACCTGTACAACCTCCATCCGAAGCGTCAGGTGGTCAAAAGAAGAAAGGTGCCGAGAAACCACCTCCATACCGGCCACCTGTTCCATTCCCCCAAAGATTGGCTGAGACGAGACTGAACGAGCAATTCGCCAACTTCGCAAACGTCATCAAGCAGCTGCAGATCACCATTCCTTTCACCGATGCTCTGACCCAAATGCCCACCTATGCCAAGTTTCTGAAGGACATTCTTTCCAACAAGAGAAGCTTAGAGGGGCACGCGACAGTCAAGCTGACGGAGCAGTGCAGCGCAATTCTGAAAAGTGAGCTACCTCCCAAATTGGACGATCCTGGAAAGTTTTCCATCCCGTGCACCATTGGGAAGGCGACGATTAAGAAAGCCCTGTGTGATCTAGGAGCGAGCGTGAGTCTCATGCCACGCACCATCTATGATCACATAGGAGTGGGGGAGCTCAAGCCCACGAGGATGACATTGCAGTTGGCGGATTCTTCAGTCCGACTTCCACTTGGTGTGGTGGAGGATCTGCCAGTTCAAGTCGGGAAGTTCTTCGTGCCCGTCGATTTCGTCGTCATGGAGATGGAAGAAGATAAGGAAGTCCCAATCATCTTGGGGCGACCTTTTCTGAGTACAGCTGGCGCGATAATTGACGTGAAGCAGGGCATCCTGACTTTGAACTTTGGAGGGGAGAAAGTGAAATTCCAAATCGACCGCGCCATGAGATATCCGTCACGATCCGAGACGTGTTTCCGAGTTGACAGGACAGAGGAGTACTTGGCTGATCTGGTCAAGGACTACTTTCTTGAACAAGTCAACAACTCGCTGCGCCAAGACGCTGAATTCCTCTCCAAATTGCCAAGCGAGGCGAGCGAGTCGATTTGTGCTGCAGATGCGATTCCTGAGGATCTGGAGGATCAGACATCACACTCTGAGACGAGGAGTGGAGCGGAGCCTGCCAAGGCCAACATCTCGACAGCACACGAGTCAGATCACCCAGATACGACTCGTGTCAAGGATCAACCTGAGCGTCCAACTCCCGAACTCAAACCTCTTCCGACTAATCTCAGATACGAGTTCCTCGATCCGGAAAAGTCTTGTCCTGTGATCGTCAATGCGAGTCTAAATCCCGATCAAACCGCCAAACTTCTGGAGAAGCTGAGATTTCACAAGGGCGCGATTGGGTACTCGATCAAGGACTTGAAAGGGATCAACCCAGCCATCTGCTCACACCGGATTCTTCTCGAGGATGATCACAAGCCGTCTGTGGAGCACCAGCGGCGACTCAACCCCAACCTGAAAGAGGTGGTGAAAAAGGAAATTCTCAAACTCTTGGATGCAGGCATCATCTACCCCATCTCTGACAGCAAGTGGGTGAGTCCCGTTCACGTTGTGCCCAAGAAGGGAGGCACGACAGTGGTGAGGAATGAAAAAGATGAGTTGGTCCCTACTCGTGTGGTATCTGGGTACCGCATGTGTATTGACTACAGGAAGCTCAACAATGCCACGCGCAAAGATCACTTCCCACTGCCGTTTGTCGACCAACTCCTTGAAAGGCTGGCAACTCATTCTCATTTTTGCTACCTCGACGGGTACTCAGGATTCTTTCAGATCCCCATTCACCCGAACGACCAAGACAAGACCACCTTCACATGTCCCTACGGTACATTCGCATACCGTAGGATGCCATTCGGTCTTTGCAATGCACCTGCCACCTTCCAAAGAGCCATGATGGCTATCTTCTCAGATTTCATTGAGAAAGAGGTTGAGGTCTTCATGGACGACTTCTCTGTCTATGGGACCAGCTTTGACTCATGTCTAGCCAACCTCTGCAAAATTCTGGAGAAGTGCGAAGAAGTCAACCTGATCCTCAACTGGGAGAAGTGTCACTTCATGGTCCAAGAAGGAGTTGTCCTTGGACATGTGGTGACCTCAAAAGGAATTGAGGTTGACAAAGCTAAGGTGGAGGTGATCGAGAAGCTGGAGATCCCAACAAATGTCAAAGCTGTGCGAAGCTTTCTGGGACACGCTGGCTTCTACCGCCGATTCATCAAGGACTTCTCGAAAATCGCAAAACCATTGACCAACCTGCTCATCAAGGACTCTGATTTCATCTTCACGCAGGAGTGTGTCGATTCGTTTTGCCGATTGAAAGAAGCCCTTGTCTCAGCACCCATCCTGCAGCCTCCAGACTGGACCTTGCCATTTGAGTTGATGTGCGATGCGAGTGATTACGCCGTGGGAGCGGTTCTTGGGCAGCGGAAGGAGAACAAGCCATGTGCTATCTACTACGCTAGCAAGGTGCTAGACCCTGCCCAAATGAACTACACGACAACCGAAAAGGAGCTTTTGGCTGTTGTGTTCGCTCTCGACAAGTTTAGATCCTATCTGGTTGGCTCCAAGATAGTGATCTACACTGACCACGCCGCACTCAAGTATCTGTTGAGCAAGCAGGATGCCAAACCTCGCCTGATTAGGTGGATCCTCCTCCTGCAGGAGTTTGATATCGAAATCAGGGATAAGAAAGGAGTCGAAAACACCGTGGCTGACCATCTGTCCTGGCTTCGCTGGGAAGATGAGGGCTCTTGTAGCCTGCCAATTGATGACTCATTCCCTGATGACCAATTCCATTCGATTTCTGCCATGGAGGAGATCCACTCGGTTGGTACACCGATGCACGCGACTCATGCTGTGCAAGATCGGACGTTCCATGCAACTGACCGAGTGAACACCAAGTCGGCACCCTGGTATGCAGACATTGCGAACTTTCTCGCCTCAGGAGTACTTCCTCCTACCATGTCATACCAGCAGAAGAAGAAGCTTCGATCGGACGCCAAATTCTACTTCTGGGACGACCCCTACCTCTTCAAGATTGGCGTTGATGGCATCTACAGACGTTGCGTGCCATACGACGAGACGCGCTCCATTCTTGAGCACTGCCACTCCTCAGCCTACGGAGGACACGCTTCATTCTCCAAGACTGCTTCAAAGGTCCTGCAATCCGGCTTCTTCTGGCCTTCACTTTTCAGAGATGCTAGGACCTTCGTCGCAGCTTGTGACAAGTGTCAGCGCACCGGGAACATCTCCAAGAGGAATGAGATGCCTCTCCACTCTATTCTAGAGGTAGACATCTTTGATGTCTGGGGCATTGACTTCATGGGACCGTTTCCACCTTCTTGTGGGAACGAGTACATCCTGGTGGCAGTTGACTACGTCTCCAAGTGGGTGGAGGCAGTGGCTTGCAAGAATGCGGACTCCAATGCCGTGAAACGACTGTTCACTGACATCATTTTCCCTCGCTTTGGAGTTCCGAGAGCCGTCATCAGTGATGGTGGCAAACACTTCATCAACCGCCAGTTCGACAATCTCCTAAGTCGCCATGGAGTCACTCACAAGGTGACCACATCCTACCATCCTCAAGCCAACGGTCAAGCCGAGATTTCCAACAGAGAGATCAAGTCTATCCTGGAAAAGACCGTGGCTAGAACGAGAAAGGATTGGTCGCTCAAGCTGAGTGACGCACTTTGGGCATACCGTACAGCCTTCAAAACTCCGATTGGGATGAGCCCTTTCAAATTGGTGTACGGAAAGTCCTGCCACTTGCCCGTAGAGCTTGAGCACAAGGCATACTGGGCCACACGGGCCATCAACATGGACTTGCTCTCAGCTGGAGAGAAACGCATCCTTGACTTGCATGAGTTAGAGGAGATGCGTCTCAATGCCTACGAGAACGCGAGAATCTACAAGGAAAGGACAAAACAGGTTCACGACAAACGCATCATGCCTCGTGAGTTCCATGAGGGAGACCTGGTCCTCTTGTTCAATTCTCGACTTAGGCTCTTTCCAGGGAAGCTGAAGTCCAGGTGGTCCGGTCCATTCCGAGTGCGGGCAGTGTTCCCATTTGGCACCGTGGAGTTGGAAAACAAGGAGGGGCAGACTTTCAAAGTCAATGGTCAGCGTCTCAAGCACTACATTGCTGATCATCCCCAAGAAATGCGAGTGAGCTTGGATCTCTCCGATCCATCTCCAACCAAAGTCTGAAGAGAGAAGGTCGAGCTCGAGACCTAAAACGAGCGCTCCTTGGGAGGCAGCCCAAGCCATTTTTACCTGTTTTGCATCTTAGGAACAGATAGACATGCATTCATTCTCCTGCATTGTATCACGAGCGGCTTGAGAAGTCAAGAAAAAGAGAAACCACGACAACTTGAGGTTGGTGCGGCTAGGCCATACCACATTGGTACGGCTTGAAAATTGATGGGTTGGTACGGCCCGTACCAATTTGGTACGGCCCGTACCAATTTGGTACGGCCAGGCCGTACCTAGGTCAGAGACGCGAACCGACGCATTAACTGCCGTCTTTTTCTTTTTAAACCCCCCCCGTACCCGTACCCGCACCCCTTCCCATTTCCTCCCAGCCGCACCCCTTCCCATTTCCACCTCCACCTACGCTGCCGGCCCCTCCACCTCCTACAGTCGACCAGTGTATCCCCCTCCTGTCACTGAGCCCACCATCCAGGATGTCTACCACCTGATGTACGGCATGCGTCAAGAGCAGGGTCTTGCACTATACGAGCAGGGCGCCACACTCCGTGAGCAGGGCGCCACACTCCGTGCACAGGGCGCCACACTCCAGGATCTCACGCAGCGAGTCACTGGGATAGAGGAGCGGTTTAGCGACTGGCTCTGGTACGACCACCCCGAGGGCTGATCAGGTTCGCTTTTTTTTTTTCCCCGAGCTTCTTTTATCTCTTTTATCTCATAGTCTTGAAGCATTGAGGACAATGCTCAGGCTAAGCTTGGGGGGATGTCATTTGCATGTAGGTCATGTTTACTTTACCGTTATTTTTCTTGCATTTTTTTCGTATTTTCGTGCATTGTTAGGTGAAGATTTGCGTGATTTGCTAGAATTGAGAATAACTTTGAAACAATTTAGTTGTGATTAGGATAGACCTGAGTGAATTGGAACTAACCCATGATTGGTTATTGAACTACTTAGGTTGAGATGTTTTTAATAATGGAAAAGATGAAACAAACTTAGAATTGAATCGAACGAGATTATTCGAAAAAAACTGAATTATGCCTTTAGGAATTGGGATTTTCAAATTAAGAAAGTTTGGAATATCCATTGGTATGAATGAATACCAATAGATGTGTGTATTCATGGTATGAGCAAGCCAAAAAGAAAAGAAAAAGAAAAATATAAAAAAAAAAGAGAAAACAAGAAAACAAAAGAGAAAAGATGGAGAAAATAAGAGTACTGGCAATAAGCCTCGAATGGGCGCCTTTGAGCTCGTCTCCCAATTAGAAATAAAGAAAGAAAATTTTGCTCATACCAACACACTTCGTTCGCAACTTTCTTACCCTTAAGCTTGATTCAAGCTTGGGGGAGGGCAAATGAAAAGAAAAATCACCTTGAATAAAAGCACTAACTCAGAAAAAGAATGAAATTGTTTCGATCAAACCTAAGTAATTAGTCTTTCCATTGTTAGAAGCATCTCAAAATAAGGAGTTCAATTGACTAATTGGTGGAGTGAATCAAGGTTTATAAAGGGATGTTTGAATTACAACCGAATCGATTCTAGAAATTCTTGATTATAGCAGACTCACGTAGGTTTTCACATTTAGACTTGTATCCGCATTTAGATTTAGTTGTCCAGCACTTTTACCCGAGTTTGAAACTTTTTGCTTGAGGACAAGCAAAGGTTCAGCTTGGGGGAATTTGATACCTCGCATATTTAGTCTATTTTAGGCCTGTTTTAATACCAGATTCGTGCCCTAATTCACCAGAATCATGTGCATTTCATCGATATATGTTTAGAATTTGGTACTGCTGAGTGTTTGTTTGTTTTCTGCAGGTTTGGAGCAAAACACACGAAGAAACGGCGATTCAGATGATGAGGTACGGCCCTTACCAGGCTTGGTACGGGTCTTACCAGACTTAGCCATTTGGATGTTGAGGTACGGCCCTTACCAGGTTTGGTACGGGTCTTACCATACTTGGCCATTTTTCAGCTCTTCACGCCTGGTGCGGCCAGGCCGTACCAAATTGGTACGGGCCGTACATGAAGGCGGCCTGACAGATTCAAATTTTGGCAGAGGCTATTTAAAGCGGGGAACTCTCCAATTTCGATATCTATTCCATTCCAGATCCATTTGAGAGCACAGTAAGAGAGAGAAATAGAGCTAAGGAGCTGAGAGCAAGAAGGAAGGAAGAGGAAAGAGGCGAAACTCGACGGATCTAGCTTCCTCCTCTCGATCCCTTCGATCCATGGCTATCTCTCTCCCTTTTATTGTATTTTTAGATCAGATTATGTGCTGTGAGTAGTTCTTTCAGTTTCTAGGGTTAGAGATTGATTCTTGATTTGTTTTGACTTTCTTTGACTTGTATCTTGTATGAACTCTTTAGTTTGATTGATTGTGATCTTCTTTGATATCTTTTGCTTTGCTTGCTGTGATTGTTGTATGATGTGCCTCTAGGTTTAGATCGAACCTATCAAGGTCATGTGATCATCTCAATCTTTCATCCAAATCAAATGCTTAGGGTAGAATAGTTCGAATTGAAGCCGAAAGGTTGAATTCTCCTCTAATCGACAGATTAGAGGGTGCCTTAGACCTCCAATCAACCAGCTAGGGTGTAGAAACCCTAAAAGGCAATCAATTGCATTCCAACCTAGATCTTGATCCAACAAACGATGGTTGAGGGTTAGGAACCTTAGGTATGGTCTATTGAACCTTTCTAAAGAGTTTAGCACAAGGTACCAGCAAAGAAATGCATTCACTCGAACTGGTAAGCTCTGTTCTGGGATGCCAGTACGGGTCTTACCAGGGTGGTACGGCCTTGCCTTACCAAGTGAAGTACGGCCTAGCCGTACCACTTAGGTACGGGCCGTACCACTAGAGGCAGATCAGAGATGAAGTCTGAAACCCTGGAAACGCCTTTTATCCATAATCAAAACACAATTTACATTTCTTCTAGCATTTTATTACATCTTCTTGAATTGTTTGACTTGACCCTTTAGGAAATTAAATACCAAACCAAACCTTTTCCACTTCTAGTTTTTGATTAAGTTTGATAGAATCTAACCTCGCAATTAACCGTTCCTGTGGATCGATACCCGAATATACTACACGATAGGGGTTGTGCACTTGCATCCCTTACTCGAGGAGTGTAAACGTGGTTTTAAAAGGTACGCCTTCAAGCGTACCGAAACTTGCGTTGCGTTCTGCGCATAACACTAAACTTCTCATTACATTCTCAGGTTTTACTTGAATTCCTAATTATATTTTAATATTATATGTTTATGTTTTATTTATGATGATTTGAGTTTCCTTTTATACCTTGAATTCCTTTTTATTACATTCTTGCATACGTAGTTCTGTCTACTATATGCCAGACTGCCAGTGACCCTCCACATACCAATAGGTGTTTAGTCATTGCATCCTGGTATGAGTAGGATAATGCATGTAAGTACTATAAGCACTTCGGCTAACGAGGCTTGACAGCAGTTCAAATCGCATAAACAAACACCCAGCACGCCCTGCGGGTAGTGACAGTGCCGCATGCGGGGTAGCTATGTGACAATTTAGGCCGCATGTGACAGTGACAGTGCCGCATGTGACGTAGAGAGATGTCAAAACTTATACTAACATGATTGAGAATGACAGAAACCTGAACCCTAGAGATTCTCTATCTACTGTTTAACCTTTACCTTGATTGCAATTAGCGTCACCACATCAAAACTTTTAAAAAATCCGATAACCTAGACTAGTGAAAATTGTTTAAAATATAATATACTATCCCTGTGGATTGACACCCCAATCATATTACACCGTAGGATCATGCGCTTGTGATCTGAACGTAAGTATAAATTAGGGTTTATAAATATTTAAAAGTAGTAGTTTACTTTGGACTAATCAGTCTCATGTACACGAATACACATTCACAAGAATAATATAACAAGCACAAACAATTACAATATAATCAATTACTAACCGTGTAAGGTAGATTTTAATTAATTCATCAAGTTCTACAAGCCTTCGCCCCTAGAGAGGTAAACTAGCCTCTCATAGGTGCGTTAACATCCATGAAAAATAAAGAGAAAGACATCTTAAATGACAGAAAATAAAGAAGAGAAAAGATAAAACCAATCTCTTGTCGCTCCTTCCCTCCTCGATTCACCGTCGATCCACCATCGATCCACTTTGATTCTGTAAGAGATTGAGAGAGATGGAGAATGAACAATGGTAGAGTGAGGGGTAGAATGGCCTAGGGCCAAGCTTAGATCTGACGGGATCCTCTCCTGGATGTTTCATGGTGTTTATGAGCATTTAGGAGGGGCCAAGCAAATCGGGAAACAAATCCCCTCATTAATGTGCAGAGTTGGCAGTCTTTAAAGCTGATGGTTGTCATCCAAGGATTGTGGCGTCACCACTACATAATTTTAATAAAGTTACAACATTAAAGTTGTATATCTCTGTTTCCTGGTTTTTTCAACATTTGGTTCACTTAAATCGGAGTTTGTATGACCAAATTGTGGCCGAAATACGAACAATGTGTAAAGTTGGAATCTACAGTAGCGGGCCGCGAGCGGAGACTTAATTTATCACTTTTTTTGAATTTGAATTTCTGGTAGCTGGCAAGTGGCGGCCCACTAGGAGGAGGTCGCGACCCTCCAGGAGTGTCACGGCTCACCAGGTTGAGTTCGCGGGTCGCCAATGTCTCTGTCAGTTCTTCTTCTTCTCTGCAGCTAAGTCCGGGATAAGTGGCTGCCCGCTAGCAGTCAAATTGGCTTGTTTTCTTTGTTTTTCTGCAATTAATGCAAATCTAGACAGTAACTTGAACTTTGGATGAAACTAAAGTAAAATAACAATAAAGTACGATAAATACAAGACAAGGAAATTGGTATAGTTTTGTACCCTAAAAACTAGCCAAACATAGGTATGTTTGCGGCCTATCATAGAAAACGAAAGACAACAAGAAAAACATAAAAGACAATTATTAAAAGATGAAAGACAACATGAAGAAGATGAAAAACAACTAGTAGAAGACGAAAGAAAATAGAAGAAGATTAAATACAAACAAAAGAAAATGAAAAACAACCAGTAATAAATGAAAGACAACAAGTAGAAGATTAAAGACAACTAATAGAACAAGAAAGACAATCAGTAGAACATAAAAAACAACCAGTACAAGATGAAAGACATATAGAAGAAGATGAAATACAATCAGTAGTTGATGAAAGACAAACAGTAGAAGATGAAAGATAACTAGAAGAAGATAAAATACAACCAGTAGTAGATGAAATACAACGAACAGAACAAGAAAGATAACAAGCAGAGCATGAAAGACAATACAAGATGAAAGAAAACTAGAAGAAGATGAAAACCAGTAGAAGACAGCTAGTAGAACATAAAATACAACCAATAATAGATGAAAGACAACCAGAATAAGATGAATGACAACTAGAAAAAGACGAAAGCATATAGAAGAAGATGAAAGACAACCAGTAGAAGACGAAAGACAACAACAAGAAGAAGATGAAATAAAACAATAGTAGATGAAAGACAAGTAGAAGACGAAAGACAACCAATAATAGATGATTGACAACCAGTAAAACATGAAAGACAACAAGTAGAACATGAAAGACAACTAGAAGAAGTTGAAATTCAACTAGTAGAAGATGAAATACAACCAATAGTTGATGAAAGTCAACCAGTAGAACATAAAAAGAAAACTAGTATAAGATGAAGAACAACCAATAGTAGATGAAAGACAACCAGTACAACATGAAAAAAAACTTGTAGAATAGACAACAAGAAAAAGATGAAATACAACCAATAGTAGATTAAAGATAACTAGTAGAAGATAAAAAATAACCAGTTAAACATGAAAGACAACTAGTACAACATGAAATGCATGTGCAAGATGAATGACAACTTAAAGAACATGAAAGACAATCAGTACAAGATAAAAAACAACTAGTAAAAAATGAAAAACAACTTGTAGAAGATAAAAGAAAACTAGAAGAAGATGAAATACAACTAATAGTAAATGAAAGACAACTAGTAGAAGATAAAGACAACCAGTACAACGTATAGTGCATGTGCAAGATTAATGACAATTAGAAGAAGATAAAAGACAACCAGTACCACATGAAAGACATCAGTACAAGATGAAAAACAACTCGCAGAAGATGAAAGACAACTAGAAGAAGATGAAATACAACCAATAGCAGATGAAAGACAACCAGTAGAACATGAAAGACAACCAGTAGAACATGAAAGACAACCAGTACAACATTAAAGACAGCCAGTAGATGAAAGACAATCAATAGTAGATGAAAGAAAACTAGAAGAGGGGTGAAAGACAACCAGAAGAACATGAAAGACAACATGTACAAGATGAAAGAACTTGTAGAAGATGAAATACATGTAGTAGTAGATGAAAGACAACCAGTATAACATGAAAGATAACCAGTACAAGATGAAAGACCACTAGAATAAGATGAAAAACAACCTGTAGAAGACGAAACCTGTGGTAGATTAAATACAACTAGTAGAACATGAAAGACAACTAGAAGAAGATGAAATACAACTAGAAGAAATTTAAAACAACTACAAGAAGATGAAAAATAAAAAGAAGAAGATGAAAGACAACCAGTACAACATGAGTGCATGTGCAATATGAATGACAACTAGAAGAACATAAAAGACAACCAGTAGAACATTAAGTGCATGTGCAAGATGAATGACAACCAGAATAAAATGAAAGACAACCAGTAGAACAAGAAAGACAACCAATACAACATGAAATACAACCAGTACAAGATGAAAGACAACTAGAAGGATATGACATACAACCAACAGTAGATGAAAGATAATTAGTAGAACAGGAAAGACAACTAGTAGAACAAGAAAGACAACTAGTACAATATGAAAGACAACCTGTAAAACATGAAAGACAACCAATAGAACATGAAAGACAACTAATAGTAGATGAAAGACAACCAGTAGAAGATGAAAGACAACTAGTAGAAGATGAAAGATAACCAGTGGTAGATGAAAGACAACAAGTGGTAGATGAAAAATAACCAGTAGAATACGAAAGACAACAAGCACAAGATGAAAGACAACTAGAAAAAGATCAAATGCAACCAATAGTAGATGAAAGACTAGGGGTGCACAAAAAGCTCACGACTCGAAACTCAGTTCGGAATCAATTCGGATTCAACTCACTAATAACTCGAGTTAAAACTGACTCGAGTCAAAACGACTCGAGTTTATTGACTCGGTTGATTTATGAGTCGATTCCAAATTACTCCTAACTCGGTTCGGAATCAACTCAGTTTGACTCACATCAAATTCTAATATATATATTTCTAATTTTTACATTTGGTACAGTTTTTTTTTTATTGATACATGGTACAGCTGTTTTCCAATTTTTACATTTTGCAGCGCTTTTTTTTTTGATACATTTGATACAGCTGTTTCCCACCATATAGATGTATTGCCACTTGATTTGATGAGAGAGAATTCAAAAACATAGTATATTCGATTGTTCAGGAGGATACCTAAGCCAACTAAAAAAAAATCACCGCTTCACAAACGACTAAACCTAATACCCATTCCCCACTTCGTGTCTGCCTCGCCACGTCGGTCCAGCCTCCGCCCTCCGGCCTCTCCCAGCCTTTGCAATCCCCATACACGTCCTCTCAGGCTCTCGGGCTCCAGTCTCGACTTCTCCTTGCTCCCTCAACTCTCTCTCTTCCTTGCTGACTGGTACGGTGACGTGGTACTAATTGAACTTCACTTCACGTTTTCACCGAGTCTATTGGAGAAATTTCATTTCACGTTTTCACCGAGCGTATTGGAGAAATTTTGGGTAAGCCCCTTCCTACTTTCTAGTAACTAAAATTGTAAGAATCACACCTATATCGATACTGGTAGAAGACTTAAAGACTAAAAAATGTAACTGATCGTAATAGTTAGTTATATTATAACTGTCAGTTAGTTAGGTTTGTTACAGCTCTCTATGTACAAGCAGCATTGTCTATAAAATGCTTTTGTAATTAGAAATTCAGATAAAGGAAAAAAAAAAAAATTCAATTTTCTTTCTCTTATTTGAGTGTACTGTTTTAGTAAGACCTAACTACTAACTACTAATATATTATGTAATTTCTGTTCCATATGTTATTGTAGAATGTCTTCACCTATAGATGAAGCAGATGTATCTCCAGTCGAACTTGAAGAAGGTAGTGAGAGTGTCGACTTAAGCGAAGAACTAAGAGATACGGTCGATGGAGCAACTGTAGATGATGAGGCTAATTCTGGAGGTGACCCCAAAGGCAGTCGAAAACGCAAGTCTGATGTTTGGAAAAATTTTAAAGATGTACAAGTAATGGTAAAAGGAAAGTTGGTGCCAAAGGCAGAGTGTCGCTATTGCAAAAAGAGGTACGTGGCCCCGGCAGGATGCCCTACAACAAATCTTTGGCGCCACTCTAAAAAGTGCGGACCTATGAGAAGGGTAAAAGGTAAAAATCAAGGTCTTATTAACTTTGAATCTGGTGAGGGAATTTCGGTACATGGTTTCAACTCGGATGCGGGTTATGATCAATTGAAGTGTCGGGAAATTATTGCAAAGATGATCATAGCGCATGAGTTACCCTTCACATTTATCGAGTATCAATGGTTCAATGTTTTACTAAAATACATTTGTCCCCTTTATCAAAGAGTGAGTAGATCAACAATTAAGAGTGAGTGCATAAAAGTATACGAATGGGAAAAAGAAAAACTAAAAAAGATCTTTAAAAGTGTTGATAGGATCTCACTCACGAGTGATTGTTGGACATCAAACCAAACCATTGGTTACATGTGCTTGACGGCACATTACATTGATTCCAATTGGAAATTGCAAAAACGTATTATTAGTTTCAATGAGCTTGCACCACCACATAGTGGTGAGGGAATTTCGGATGCTATTTTAGAGTCTCTTATTAAATGGGGAATTCAAGATAAAATTGGGACTATCACTCTAGATAATGCATACAATAATGATAGGGCAGCCGTCATTTTGAAGTCTAATTTTCATGTGAGGGGTAAGTTACATTTTCATGGGTTATTTTTTCATGTGAGATGTTGTGCTCACATCTTGAATTTGGTAGTCCAAGATGGGCTTAGTAAGATTGATGATTGTATTTGGAAAATTAGGGATGGTGTTAAGTACCTTAAAAAGTCTCCGGCTCGCCTTTTGAAATTTGGTGAGATGGCAAAAGGTTTAGGTATCCAAACTAGTCGGTCATTATGTTGTGATGTGAAAACTAGATGGAACTCAACACACCGTATGCTTGAATCGGCTCTTCACTACAAATCCACTTTTTTTGGATATCAATTGAGAGATAATAACTTCAAATGGTTGCCCACAGAGGATGAATGGGAAAGAGTTAGAAAAGTGTGCAAGTTGCTTGAGGTTTTCTTGGATGCCACTAACTTATTCTCGGGAACATTATATCCAACGGCAAATTTGTTTCTTGTGGAAATTTTTAAGGTAAAAAAGGTGATATGTGAGGCTTATGCATCAGATGATCCATTCTTGAAGAAGATGAGTATTCCTATGTATGAAAAGTTTGAGAAGTATTGGGGAGAAATTGGGGTGCTAATGTCAATTGCATCCATTCTAGATCCACGGTTTAAGATGGTCTCGGTTGAATTTACTTTTCAAAGATTGTATCCAAGTCATGAGTTTGATAATCGGGTTGAAGAGGTAGCCAATAAGTTTAAAACTCTCTATGAAAAGTATTCAGAGGAGC
>JAJGRW010000904.1:1237717-1303737 GCA_025461045.1 Carex parvula | reverse complement strand
ACTGCAAACCAAATTTTACATTTTTTAGAATTTTTTACTATTTATTAAGCCACTTTGAAAAACACTAATTTGTACACAACAGTAAAATCTGCTGGACCATTGGATCAGCGATTTTCAAAGTGGCTTAATAAATAGTAAAAAAATTCTAAAAAATGTAAAATTTGGTTTGCAAGTACATATTCATATGGAGATAATGTTGAACGGTTCGGATCGACCGTTAGGATTTTGAAAACTCGAAAAGTGAACCGTAGCACGGAGAGGCCCTTATATACGCGTAGCATATTAGCCAGATTCCATATATATATATACATATATATATACATATATGCCAACCAGACCGACGGATTGACCTGTTGACCTGGATATACATATATATATATGACAGTGCTACGGTGCTACGCATATATAAGGGCCCTCCGTGCTATGGCTCACTTTTTGAGTTTTCAAAATTCTAACGGTCGATCCGAACCGTTCAACATGATCTCCATATCAATATGTACTTGCAAACCAAATTTTACATTTTTTAAATTTTTTTTAATATTTATTAAGCCACTTTGAAAAAACACTAATTTGTACACAACAGTAAACTTTTCTGGACCATTGGATCAGCGATTTTCAAAGTGGCTTAATAAATAGTAAAAAAATTCTAAAAAATGTAAAATTTGGTTTGCAAGTACATATTCATATGGAGATTATGTTGAACGGTTCGGATCGACCGTTAGGATTTTGAAAACTCAAAAAGTGAACCGTAGCACGGAAAGGCCCTTATATATGCGTAGCATATTAGCAAAATCCTATATATATATATATATATATATATATATATATATAGGGGCTGGCTACTATGCTTATAACTCATTTTTGTGTTTCCAATGTTCAAATGGTCGATCCGACCGTTCATCTTGTTCTCCATATTAATATGTGCTTGGAGACCAAATTTTACATTTTTCTGAATTTTTTTACTATTTATTAAGCCACTTTGAAATTGCTGATCCGGGTGAACAGTAAAAACAGTGCAACAAAATTCTGGACCATATGATCAGCAATTTTCAAAGTGGCTTAATAAATAGTAAAAAAATTCAGAAAAATGTAAAATTTGGTCTCCAAGCACATATTAATATGGAGAACAAGATGAACGGTCGGATCGACCATTTGAACATTGGAAACGCAAAAATGAGTTATAAGCATGTGTGGGCATATGCTTATATAAGCATAATAGCCAAGCACTATATATATATCAATGGTTTAAATAGCGATTATAGCGGTATAGCGGGACGGTTAAAAAAAATAAACCATTGCACTAAGTAGCTAGCTATAGCTAGCTATAGCGCCGATAGCTAGCTATATATCGCCCATAGCGCCATAGCTTTTAGGGTCCAAAACAGCTATAGCTAGCTATTTAGAAGCATGATATATATATATAAATATATATATATATATATATATAAATCCAAACAACCGATCCGAACCGTTCAACTTTTTCTAAATATTGAAATGTGCTTGGAGACTAAATTTTACATTTTTTGGAATTTTTTTACTATTTATTAAGCCACTTTGAAATTGCTGATCCACTGTGAACAGTAAAAAACAGTAAAATTTTCTGGGACCACCAGATCAGCGATTTTCAAAGTGGCTTAATAAATAGTAAAAAAATTCCAAAAAATGTAAAATTTGGTCTCCAAGCACATTTCAATATAGAGAACATGTTGAACGGTTCGGATCGGTTGTTTGGATTTTCAAAACGAAAATATAAGCGTGAAGTAAAAATGACATCTTACTTCACAACTCACCATAGCCCAGCTCTATATATATATATATATATATATATATATATATATATATATATATTTGACTGTTAATTTTTTTAACTCGTATCTTTTTGAAATTCTTTTTTTTTTTTTTTTTTTGCATTTTGTGCAATATGTATTGATTCATTTTCCAATCATAACTTTTGCAATTGTTAGTATTATTTGGTTTTTTTTGGAATTGTTAAATTAAGTTCCATTAGAACAACAGTATTGAATAAATAAAAAAATGTACTTATGTATTATATTAAGAGTGAGTCCATGGTACTATGCATAGCACGGATTGGTCCGTACTACGGATCAATATTTTCGTTTTTAAAACTCTAATGGTCGATCCGAACCATTCAACATGATTTCCATATGAGAATATACTTGTCGGCTAATTTTTGTATTTTTTAGAATTTTTTTACTACTTTTTAGATAGTTAGAAAATCACTGTTTTTGGATGGTCCAGAATTTTCAGATCAAGTGATTTTCTACCTATCTTAAAATATAGTAAAAAAAATTCAAAAAATATAAAATTTAGTCTGCAAATACATATTCATGTGGAGATCACGTTGAACGATTCGGATCGACCATTATAATTTTTAAAATGAAAATATGACTTCGTAGTACGGACTAACCCGTGCTATGCATAGTACCATAGACTCACTCTTATATTAAGTATTAGCTTGTAAGTTGTAGCGATAACAACCTTAGAAGTTAAAAAATATAAATATTTTAACTTTTATCCTATATTTTACGTTATAATAATTTCAATTATTACATTAAAAGTATCTTAAATTACTTAATTAATCACTTATTAAACGCACGCAAAGTTCTTTAGCACCAACGGAAGAATAAACGGACAAGCATAGCTTAAATTATGTAATTTCGAACGATATTTCATAAATAAGTAAAAAAAGAAAAGAACCACCTGTCAGAAATTTTGTTTCCTTAGGTCGTAATCATATTTTTACTTTTAGGCAGAAACTGATATGGTGGGGTCCGTATGACAGTAAGAACAATGAGGGATTTATCAAAGTATTTTATTTTATGGCGTCTCGGGTCTCTCAAGGCCCAGTAGATAGTATATGCCTATGGGCTTAATTCAAAGAAAAAAATAAAAATAAAGAGGTGACGCAGCATCTAAATTAGAACCAGTATATATTCAGAGTTGGTTGTAATAAAAATATAAAATTTTGCTAGTTAAATTTTGTACGAGTGTTGCGGTGGTTAGTGAGTAGGTTCATGTAAATATTCCTAAATTTTTTATCCTTTATTCAAATATATATTTGTTAACGGCACCATAAAAAAAAAAATCTATCTTTCCCTTATTTCCCACAACAATTGATTTGGGATAATGCACAGTAACAAGTTTACTCTTTAACTATAATTAATCGCTAAATCATATTCTATAAACAAACGATAGAATTCAATGTTAAAAAAATAAAATAGGCAATTGGTAAAATTAAGAATAAGTGTCCTAAACTCAGGCGATTGTAACTTTTCTTTATTTCAATAAATGATTATGTGATATTTGCCACCAGACAACAAAAAAGGAAAAAAAAAAGAAGCTTCAATTGACCTTAAAAAAAAAAAACTCTGGAGTCGGAGTTGTAATGTTGTCTTGGCAACATAAACAATTAATCTTAGCATCATGCTATCCCAAGAAATCAACAGGAACCAGTATATATATATATCTTCTAATACACAAAAATAGAACAATTAATCTCAGTATTATGCTATCATAACTCATAAGAGATCAGACTATATATAGCTACATAGTTATTATAGATCAGTTCCTCGTACACTGCTGCAGTACATGGTAGGTGTGACCACAAATTTGTAATTACAAATGCTATTCATATATATCGACTTAAATTAACAGCACTGATCATTTTTGAGAAAACTTAACAGCAAATTTAAGGATCACGGGAACTAACTACAGCACAATATTTTAGAAATTAAATTTTACCAAATTTAAAGAAATAAAGCAAAAACAATTGCTTAGTTTTTCAAGAGTAACCACTATAATACTTATAGTAGACGCACAAGGAAACAAAGTCAGTAATCTGAAACTTCTTAAAAAACCGAGTAACTGCAAATCAAAATAAATTTTTAATCTTATCAGAACATTCACAAACACAAATGAAGCACCAAAGCTAACACATTTAACATTGAACTTTCATATAGACAAAATGTACATTACACCTTAATACAAATCTAAATATACATACACAAACGATCTCCGATAGAGTTATATAAATGAGGTTATGACAGTAACTATGTACATTCAGGTAAGGAATAGCTAGTTCTGTTTCACTTGCACAACCAATTTTAATACCGTTCCTCACCCCTTTTGTACAGTGGTATTAATAGTTCCATGTGCTATATTAAACACGGGTATTAATTAGATGGGCAAGCCAGTTCATACCAGTACCAAGTACCAGATACTGTACGATAGCGGTAATGCTTTTGGTGCTGGTACTGGTACAATACCAGTACCAAACAAACAAACATATTTACATGTGAGGGCTTTGTTGCTCCCACCTAAGATCCTCAGAGTACTGCATCATGGCCACCCTTGGATCCCCATTGGCAGCTGATAAATAATACTCAGCTGTCCCATCATCAACATGTAAACTCCGTCTTACCGAATCAAGTATCTTTTTCTTTCTCCTTTCCATATCCGACATGCTATTGCCAGATTGACAGTCGGATGGATCGCTGGGACCCCCATCTAAGTACAGAACCGCTACTTCCCGTCTTGCATGCTTATCCAGCTCAATGTAGCATGTAGCACCTAAAAGGAGTTCTGGTTTGGTAATGGGGATTAAGAGACGCTCACGAGAGTAGATGCCGTGGTCACTCATCATGTTGTTTAGTCGTTTTATGTCGATTACCTGAAAAAAATGCTATTAATTAGTAAGTATTGCTGAGCATCTTATTGGTAGTTTAAAGAAACATATATTCCTAGAACATTTTATTGTTCAGTAATCTCAGTAACTTTCATTGATGAACACATCCACAAATTACAAGTAATGATGTAAACCAAACTCTTCAAATGGAATCGAGAGCTCTAATTTAAGATCCATAATATTAATTCCTCTCCAACTCCAGCGGGCTTACTCCAATGTTGGATTGTCCATGTTGGTTGTATAGCATATTACACAAATTAACAAACAAAAAATTGAATAGGTAAATATTCTAAAAGCAATAAAACCCCCCTTCCCCAAATAAGAAGAAATTTTTTTTTTAAAGACTGAATAATTGAACAATTTTTTTAAAAAATTTACCAACACTGAGTACCTGTACTGAATACTTGAGAGCGAGTCCAGCGACAGTATCACCTCTGACAAGGCGGTGCGAGATAGCGAATCGAGTGAGCGAAGAGTATCGCCAGAAGGCAGTAGAGGAAGGGATTCCGACGACCCGTTTGACTCCCCACGGGCCTGCGAAGGCCCGCTCAAGCATGTCCCGGTCGGAGGCGACGGCGCGCCAGAGCCGACAGACGCAAGTGGATCGCGCCAGATCGCGTGGCGGTAGGCGTTCGAGGATTGACTGGAGAAGGTCTGCGGAGGAGAGCGCCTTAAAGTTGGAGTTCATGGGTGATGGCGGGGAAGCGTCGGGGCAGGAGAGCGGTGCAAAGAGATCGGTGTTTTCTTGTTGATCTTCTTTGCAACAACACGCCATAGGATTTGGGGAAGTGGCCGAGATTGGGTCGAATGTATGGGGATCACGATCACGATCGGGTCAAAGAAATTTGTTCGGACTTTGGACTGTTCGTTGGTTTGTGTGGATGGATTGGGAGCCAATTCATATTTGGGGAGGTGGCCGAGATTGGACGGTTCGTTGGTTCGTTGTTTAGATCCGTACTGTCCGATCAGAATCCGCACAAGGTGCCTCATATACCAAGTCTCCAACTTGGGCCGGCCAGGATCCAATTAAATTGGATTGCACATTGTTAGTATTGGATCAATGTTACCATATGCTAAATGCTGTGGTATTTTCTATGAAATTGGACCAGAGGTGGTAAATTTTAGCCACAGGCTTTTTCAGTTATTATTTTAAAAAATGATAAAAATTTAACCAGCAGCAGTAAGTTGAAGATATCTAAAATTTTAATATTTTATCTATATTATAATCAGAAAATATCATACATAATTATATTTCCTCTATATTTAATAATAACTGAATTATTCCCTAACACAATTAGTAAATAGCGGGAATTTCAAGTATACCCCTCAAAAACTTCAAAATCACGTATTTAACCCTCTAAAGTTTGAAATATGTATTTCTCCCTCTAAACTTCATAAACTCACAAATTTATCCATTTTATTGTCTTTTATATTAAAACTCATCTAAATTTATAAAATACTCATTTTACCCTTTATTAAAAACATAAAACATTCATCATACTCAAATTTGAATCTAAAGGGTTCCTTTACTGTCCGAACTGCTTTCAAATCCATACATACTAGATCAGCACAAATCGAAGCAAACACGCACGAATATTAAAGCGACGTGCACTACTCTTAATGCGATGCGCGCGGATCAAATTGCTTCAAAATCCATGCACACTAGATCAGCACAAATCTTAAAGCGAACACACGTATATTGAAGCTACACGCATAGATCTTTATGTGATGCACACGAATCAGACAGTAGAGGAACCCTTCATATTTAAATTTGAGTCCGATGGGGTTTTGATGCTTTAATAAAAGGGTAAAATGGGTATTTTATAAATATAGAATGAGTTTTAATAAAAAAGACAATAACATGGGTAAATTTATGAGTTTTTGAAGATTAGAGGGGCAATACATAATTTTAACGTTTAGAGGGGAAAATATTTAATTTTGAAGTTTTTGAGGGGTATACGTGAAATTCCCCCTAGCAAAATAACTACATAATAAAACAAACACCTATCAAAACCATGACTGCCTAGAACATTGTTTTTATGATTTTTCTCTAACATGACTTCCTATCTTTGAAACTTAGCTTGCTACACCTACAATTTTTTTAAGACCACCAAATACTATTGTTTTATCAAGCCCTAACAGACAAGCGAGGGAAAGAGAACAAATCATATAGAACTTCAAAGGAGAAAATATCATAGCATATATATAACTAGCCACAAAAAGAAATATGTTAATTCATTTTGGAAAGAGAACATATCATACAAAAACTAGGCAAAAGAATGGAAGGGAGACAAGGAGATGTAAATGGCTGGAAACAAGATAACTTCCTAACATTAGCACATAAGCGAACCATTAATTCAAGTAAACAGCCAACTAATCACATTATCCAAATGCTTCATAACAGCACAATCAGAAGTTCAAATCACATCACACAATGCAGCAGAACAATGCAACAGTTAAATATCCCCTAAGAAATTTACATTTTCTTAAAAAGTAATTTCACTAATAGTCTAAAAATGTTGAGACCAAACTCAAAAAATTATACAGCCTCAACTAACCTAAGCCTCTCCTCTCTCCCTTCTTTCATCCTGCTCTGCTCAGCCAATAGTGACTGGAGATCGCTGCCATTAGCCAAGCTATTAAACTCCACTGATCTCGACGGGTTGGTCGGATATTTCCTCTGACAGAAGGTCATCAGCCTCTTGACTGATTGTAGATATTTGCGCGTTGTTTCATCATTCATGATGTGGGCCACACTATTGGTGCATATCTTTTCACGCGCTGACCGCTCGTGGATGCCAACCATGGTAACACCAATTGGCCACGGCGAGTTGCCTATTGCAAGTCTTATGTAGTGGTCCATGGCTGACAGGTAGTCACGTCTCACACAACAGTTTACCACATTTAGAAGAGCTCCTCTCACATCATCAGGTAGAGCCTGGATATTGCACGAGTTCACTTTTGTTATTGATGCAAATATATATAGATAGAGAGGAAAAAGATAAAGAAAGAGACCGTACATAGGAATGGAAATGCATGACTTAATGGGTATCAAGAACTCTATAAAAGGCTGTAAAGACAAGCTTATGTTTTTTTAAACCATGTAAATATTGATAGGCAGACTTTGAAGTGTATGCTCCCGACATGTAATTAGTTAATTAGGAATTTACCATAATTGCTTTTTACCAACATCATCACATAATCTGATCATGAAATTGGTTGTTGTAAGCTCATCGTGTCGCCCACCTATTAGTCATGAGCAAAACAAATTCATCAAAGAAACATATCTCATTTTTATTCACTGCTTATTGTAGTTATTGGGTTACAATTTAGACACAAAAAGAAGGCAGCTAGGAAAGCTGCAAATAGATGGACTTCCTAAAGAATATAATAAAAGATATATCAGTTGCCAGTATTTTCCATTTCATTTACATGTAATAATCATCTTTTTCATTTAACCAATAAATAAACACATACCTTTTTCTTGCACATCTTGAAAAGCGGATCCAAATACCGTGCACACTGTTTGTATGTAGCAACAACTGACTTGCCTTTAGCAGTCCTCCTCTCGGTCTCTGGCATCTCTTCTACCTCTTTTCCCCATTCATCCAACAACCTGATCCAGTAACATACATACAATTTATAAGAAATCAGAAAATGGTTATCTCCTAGTTAGAACCATAGTTACAAGGCCATTTGTAGTCCTTTTTATGTCATGCTTAATAGCTACGACATGTGCTAAATGCCCACACCATAATCTTACTCTATATAATTGGATCAGGGTAACATTACTGTATACAATTGCCATTTTTTCTTTTTCTTTTTTGAAAGAAAGATGAAGGTCAAGCCTCCAAATTCTTACAATGAATTTGATGCTAGTTCTTACAATGACCACTTTTAATTGATGACAGAAACAATCTGGCGCTCTGTACTTCACATTGCAAAACCAAGCATCTAATTAACACTTAACAGTCAAATTTATAGTACACAGACATCTAAGACCAACCCTTATACCATTTAGACCCAAATTATACACTGACTAGGAACAAGCCTGGAGTAATTGTCAACAAACCTTTTAAAGAACACCTTAATTTTGTCTTCATCGCACAAATCTTCAAAAGGGACTTCTTTATTCATCTCCTCATTAGCACCTTCACCCGAATTCCTTATAGCAGCTTTCTGCCTTTTTCGCAACTCATATATATCTCTAAGAAAATCATTGGTCTGACCATCACCAATTTCTTCAGCATCAATTTCCAATGCACCTGACTCAATAACCGACTGTAATCGCTTAAACCTTGCTATGTCATCCTCTCCAAAGAGAGTAACAGGTTGTTTTAGAATCCTCAATCGACGAATAACCTCGTCTCGTGGCAGTGTCGGATCCTCTTTTGCAGATTGGGTATGAGTGTTGGAATTAGGTTGGGGCGGGGAAGGGGTAGGTGTAGGGGAAGTTGATTTCTTGGATTGGGCTTGCTGGAACATCTTTTCTCGGAGTTTCTGGATTTCGAGATGGTGGATCTCTGATTGGCGGAGGGCCTTGCGGCCGGAGAACTCCGATTCAAGGAATCGGCGTTTGCGCTGGAGCTCTTGCTTGAGAAGATCCATGAGTGCTTCACTTGGTAATTGGGATTGAATGAGTGATTGCTGGGGTTTTAATGAGACGATGGAACTCGAAGGAGAGTTCTAGAGCATACCCGAATAACGGAATTCGCTTCCTCTGAGCTAACTCAAATTTTGCGGTTAGATCTGGATTGTCTGATTTGTTAAAGGGTCCTGTGCATTACAGTCGTGGGTCCGATTCTGATCGGACGGTCCACAGATAAACTCAAACAATACGTTAAAGCAGAGTCCAGATCTCAATTCTCTCGGTTGCAATTTGCAAATAGCCTTCTATCTAGTTTTTTTTTTTTTTTTATTGTAATTTGAATACAGACTTGATTTGTGTAGGGATGTAAAAAAAATTGTTTTTAATTACTGCTATTAAAAAAATTGTAAGTTAATTACTGGTATTGATGTAATTAGCAGGTGAGGCAATAACAGAATTAGTTAGTGGCACAAATGTAATTAGCAAGTGATTAGAGATTAGTTAGAAGACTAAGCTGCTGGGTTTAAATAGAGATGTATTACTAATTGTACTGTTAATCCTAGCAAAAGGTTTAATATCAGATTCTTGTGCAACTGGATGTACTCCATGATTAATTCATTGCTTTGTAATTATATGCAATTTTTGTGTGATTGCAGTGGGTCTGACGAGGGTCAGTTTATATCAAATGTTGAATTCATATGGCCAATGATGATGATTGGCTCTTCTGCACGGACCGACCCGTGGAATCGGGAGATTGAGCACGGGTTTGGGTTGACTGAACCAAATCCAACCCGTGGAACCCGACCCGTGCTAACTTCCGGACCCGTGCCAACCCGGGTCCGTGTCAACCCGTGGACCGGGTGGGTTTGGACCGGACTGGACCGCTCAAGTTTTCAAACCCCTAATTGGAGATACGAATTCATGATAGTATCGGATGTAGATAATTATTCAGATCCGGTTCCATATCTAAATTCATCATTTTTCAGATTTGGATCAGAAATTGAATAATATCCGATCCGTTTACACCCCTAGCTATGGACATATGCAGTGTGCTACAAATGAACTTAATTTGTTTGTATTTCTACATCAAGTTTGATCTAAATTGTATGAACATACATGAATCATACATTTGAACAAATATTTAGTAACAATCCATGTGAGTGTCATTTTTAATTATTGTATTATTTTTTTGAGTTGTAGGCGATTTTGTACTGTGATAAAAAGAGTTTTTGATAGAAACGAAGAAGGGACCGACATTTTTATTAATATCCAAAGTTAATTACAAATTAATTATTATATCCACGATTCTTGATTTTTGTCAAAAATGTCCAAACTGGTCATAAAATGGTCGGTTTTCTCTTTTTTTTTTTCTTTTTTTTTTGTATATAGAGACACTACGAAGAATATTGAAAAACACTGAAAATTCGAATTTTTTGTTTAAATTATTTGTTAGATTACTTCTTTTGATTTATAATTACCATATTTATACTAGTACACTACATTACTTGAAATTATGTTGAATTACACTATATTACATTAAATTACACTAAATTATGTTAAATTACGCTAAAATACGGTAAATTCCGATAAATTACTATGTGTCTTCATAGTGATGTATAATTAGAAACTATTTTTGTTTCTCTTTTATCTTCATAGTGATTTATAATTAGAAACTATTTTTTTTAAGAGACACTATGAAGAGCAAGATAATGAAATCTAACACTAGAAAATTAATTTTTTTTTGTTTAAATTATTTGTTAGATTATTTTTTTTGATGTATAATTAGCATATTTATACTAAAATACGCTAAATTACTTGAACTTATGTTGAATTACACTATATTACATTAAATTACGTTAAAATTACATTACATTACACTAAAATACGGTTAATTACGCTAAATTACATATGAATAGGGACGATATCTTCACTGAAAAGGCGAAAAACAACGACGAAACTTCAAACGGTCATAAAACGGCGCTCGAGTGTCCAATTTCAGCAAATGACCACTTTTCGGAAAGCTTACGAAAATACGCATACGTCTGTGCCCACGATGCTGGATTTCAAAATTCAGAATTGTCAAAAAAACAAAGGAAAGAGTCTCAAAACTTGAGTTGAAGTTTCCGATTAAGATTTTCATTTCTATTATTCAATCTAAGTAGCTCAGTAAATTAGTTACATAATGAACTTGTAGAATACCAATTTTTACCATTTTCAAAAATTTTTTACTATTTTTTATGATTCATGAAAGATGGCACAAAATCGGTTTACTTTAGCGTAATATTGTGTAGTTTAGCGTAATTTACAACATTTTTATCAATTAGCGAAGTTATTATAATTTAGTGTAATTTAATGTAATTTAGTGAATTCAACATAATTTATTGTAATATAGTGTAATTCAACATAATTTCAAGTAATCTAGTGTATTTTAGTATAAATATGCTAATTATAAATCGAAAGAAGTAATCTAACAAATAATTTAAACAAAAAATTTGAATTTTCAGTGTTAGATTTCATTATCTTGCTCTTCATAATGTCTATAAAAAAAACAGAGAAAATCGGCCATTTTATGGTCGGTTTGAACATTTTTGGCAAAAGTCGGGAATCGTGGGTATAATAATTAATTTGTAATTAACTTTGGATATTAATAAAAATGTCGGAAGATGGGATGCATATATAAGGGGTGTTTAAAATTCAATTGTTGTATTCTTTTGATCTAAAAATTAATTAAATACTGTTTTAATTTGTGTGTAAAGTATTGAGTAATTATATTGTCCCCCGCTGTTTGGTCCCCTAAACGTCCCCCTGATGATAACTAACTGTGTTAATCATTAATTAATGACTTTAACAACAGTTAGTGGTTCCCGTCTAACTGCCAATACCCACTGGCGGGACCACTATTATGAATACTTGCTCGATTAGGTATGAATACTTGCTCGATTAGATATGAATACTTGTGCGACAGACAACTCGAAAGTATGTCATCATGGATCTCATTTGAAAGAAAAAAATGTGTAGAAGACGTTCGTGGTTTTAGATTTGCAAAATTTCTCAGAAATATTGGTTAGATTGAACGGAGAAAAAAAACCACCTCTAAAAACGTGTAAAAGATGAGTAAGTGATGTGTCCAGTTTTTTTTAAATACTTGATATATTAGGTATGAATACTTGATGTATTATATATAAATACTTTATATCTTAGGTATGAATACTTGATGTTTTAGATTCACAAAATTTCTCACAGATCGTTAGAAATATATGCGAGATTGAATGGAAAAAAAATCCACCTCTAAAAACGTGTAAAAGATGGGTGTGTGATAAGAGAAATAAAAAAAAGTTTATATGTTCAATTTTTTTTAGAAATATTTGGTATCTTAGGTATGAATATTTGTTCGACGAGGTATGAATACTTACACGACGATGTATGAAATACTTTCTCGACGAGATATGAATACTTACATGACGAGTTATGAATACTTGAACGACGAAAAATCCGAAAGTACTTCATCATGGATCTCATTTGAAAGAGAAAATTACGTAGAAGATGTCCGTAGTTTTAGATTCGCAAAATTACTCACAGATCGTCAAAAATATTAACGAGATTAGTCGGAGAAAAAAAACCCACTTCTAAAAATGTGTAAAAGATGAGTGTGTAATTAGAGAGAAAAGAAAGTTGATGTCAAGTTTTTTTTTTTTTAATACTTAATGTCTTAGGTATGAATACTTAATATATTATATGATAATACTTGCACGCATAAGTATCCATACGTACGCGCGCCAGTTGTAAATTTTTTCAATCATAAACGGTCCCTCAAGTAGTTAATGTAGTTAGTGGTCCCCATCTTACTTTACACATCAGTTAATCAGGGGGACGTTTAGGGGACAGAATGGGGGGACTGTTAGTCGATCCCTAAAGTATTTAATATAAAGAATAATTATTTTAGTACCCGCGCTACAGTACCCGCACTTCCATAACTGTAAGGTTGCGGTCCCCACAACTACCGATCTAACTAACAATGTTGTTGGACCTTCCATTTTGAATTTCAAATGTTCCTTTCTCTCCGTTTTTTTTTTCGAAGGCTTCGGCAATTTTGAGGCGATTTTAGTCGATTTCCAGGCAATTTTTAGGCGATTTCGAAACTGGAAGCGATTTCGTGTGGTTCTCACAAGTTTAATCAGTGATTTTGAAATGTGATCAGCTAGATTAATATTGTTTCTTTTCGATTTTGTTTTTGTTTTGGTGAATTAATAATGATATATCGTTTCGTTTCTATTTCATATACACAATCGTGTTTCAATGTTACTGGATTTTGAGATGTTTGTGACAATTTGATTTGTGAAGATGATGTAATTGTCTATTATGTGTTCAGATATAAATACTTGGTAGTTCAGATATAAATACTTGGTAGTTTAGATATAAATACTTGATGTGTTCAGAAATAAATACTTGGTAGTTCAGATATAAATACTTGATGTGTTCAGATGTAAATACTTGGTAGTTCAGATATAAATACTTGATGCGTTCAGAAATAAATACTTGATGTGTTCAGATATAAATACTTGGTAGTTCAGATATAAATACTTGATGTGTTCAGATATAAATACTTGATATGTTCAGATATAAATACTTGGTCTGTTCAGATACAAAATTCATTTTAATAAAGTGGCAGTTACAATTTAAAGTTAAAAAAAATTAATAACAACCAATTATTAAAAATAACGTTATATGGTTTAAATTATTTATTTGAAAAATATATAATAAACTTCCGTTGGGCCGATTATTATATGAGGAGGGTTCAAATGCCTCCATTTTTCATGTCTCCATCATGCCTCCATTTTTAAAAACTTTAATAACTCAAAATTTAAAACTTAAAAGTCAAAATAAAACCGTTGGATATGATCTACATCATTTTATCTATGCACGTGTAAAAAATTATGACATTTCAATTTTGTTTTGGTTGTCATCAAGAGCTTGTAAAAAAGGTACTAATGTGGATAATTTTTAGACGTTGATTTTTCAACTTATTGATTCACATAAAAACAAAATCAAAATGTGATAATTTTTTATGAGCACATAGATAAAATGATGTAGATCATATCTAATGGTTTTATTTTGACTTTTAAGTTTTAAATTTTGAGTTATTAAAGTTTTTAAAAATGGAGGCATGGTGGAGGCACACAAAATGGAGGCATGTGAACCGTCCTCTTATTATATATGAATTCATATAAAATCATAGAGAATACTAATAGATAACAATTAGTGCAACATATATACATATTGTTTTTTGTACACATGCAATCTCATGTGATCTATATAACATTTACTCCTCAAGATCCAATACAATGTTTGTATAAAAGTTATATCCATACCACTTAATAACCATGCGATCAAGGTTTGGTCCAAGTTTCGTAAAGTTGAGCTCATGTTGCCAAAACTCTGGTTATGATCTAATTTGGACCAAAATTTCATACAAACTAGTTGTATTAGAACCAACATATAAAAAAGAGAGTGCCCATGTAATCCATGACATGATGCCTCTTGGTTAAAGGTCTCCAACATTTCAACTCAAATACTTTTTTAAGATTCTTATTCATCCAACGTAATATAGATATAAATACTTTAGTTCGTAAGTATAAATACCACACCCTTATAGTTATAAATACTTTGTTTCGTAAGTATAAATACCACAAGAATAGAGATATAAATATTACCCGCACATAAGCTAAGTCAACATTTTTTTATCAACATTTTTTGTTGACAATTTTAGTGGTCCCCACATGCCGTTTGAGTGGTCCCCAAATGCGGGTACGAAGCGAGGATTTTTCAAGAAAATGTGCGGGTACGGTTATTTTAGGAAAATTCATATATCATATGTGTAGTTAGATGTATAGATATAAATACTTGTCGTGTTTGAGATATATACTTTACAATGTTACTATTAATATTAGTAAAACCAAATTACAGTTTTGAAAACGGTTGCGGTCCCCATAAACAGTTATGGCAGTTTAGGTGCGGGTACAGTGCGGATACTCAACTGCGGATACTCATATCAGCTTCCTTTAATAAATCAAGTAAATTACGGACTTAGTGCAGTGGAGAGTGTCTCGTTATAGCATTTAAATTTTTTTAAAGTATATTCTTTAATTATAAAAAAACAATTCAGGCAATATCGTTCACTACCCTACCAGCCTACCTTATATATCTAATTAATGTGACTGACGCGTAATCCTTATCCTTCCGTTTTTATATCAATTCAGATAAATACAGATTATTATTCCTTGTGGCTATCGCACTAGTTATTTAGTGTAGATCTACTAGATTTTCCCAGTGAATAGTTAATAAAATAGAGAGACTTTGGAAGGTTATAATCGGTAAAGCACCAGCAGAGGTGGAGTCAGATTTTCGAACAATGGATGTCAAACACATATGAGGTTAATCATATAAAAAATTCGAATTATGGGAATCGATTATATAAAAACTTTATCCGAAAAATAAAGGTCAATATTACCGTATCATGACATTTTGTGCTAAATTATATAGAAAAATAATTTAACAAAAGTTTAAAGACTATCTTAATTCATTATTTTATGTTTACTGCTGATTTTGGAGTAAGTAATTAATGTCCAGTGATTAGTTTGTTTTCTTTTTTGCCAAAAATTACAGAAATAAATATCTGCACGCTATAAATAATTCGTTTATTTAAAAGAGCACGTTTATGTTAAGCGATTGCTGACACGGAATCAATAGTCATTTTATTATCACTCTTAGTTTATTTTATATAATAATTTATCATATTCCACTGTTCCTATCCGTTACAGGTCATCATCAGGTCATGCGTGTTTCCTGTTTTTCCAAAGGATTCATATCCTCTCCGTTTTCGTTGAGCACCAGATTTCCTCCGTTGTTGGGTTCCTAATACTGCCACGACATTATTAGTAAGTACAGTTTTAATGTGTTATTACAGCGAAAAACTGAAATTCAATCTCGTGCTTTGCTTTGCTAATGATATGAAGGTATTTGGTTTTTAAGACAAAATTACAATAAATTATTGAATTTTAATTGCAATCTTTTTATAGCTTATAATTAGGTATGCGTCATCAAATGACAAAATTTACTTTGAAAAATTAAAATGAATTATTCTTTATCCTAACAATTAAAATTAGTTTCTAAACTTCTGACAGAGAAAGTTTAGAAATTAAAATCAAGTTAATTTCTAATTCCCTACATCGGTGCAATCACTTCAAATTTCTTTACGCGTCTCCCACATCGATATTTTCTTTTTATTTCTTTTTCTCTGACCCCCTCCCTCTGTTGGCTTCTTCACAAAGCACAGGAGTGACCTTTTTTTCTTCCGTGTCTTTTCTTCATAGCTATGACTTCTAATATTTTATCAACACATTATTTTTTTAGATCAATCTTTTGATAAACAAACCATAAACAAAATTATTTGGTTTAAGAAAAACAATAATAAAAAAAATAACATAAGCTTTTCGTGTCTTTTCTTTGCATCTAGTGGTATCAGCTTGAATACCAAATACCTTCCCAACTAGCAGTATAGCTAAAATTCAAGGATACGATTAATAGTAGTTTAATACAGAGGTGTAGTCTCTGGACCAAGACCTCATGCATCTGAGTTTCTTCAACTTCTTTGTTGCCTTCGCCGCGAGCACCCTCGATTTCATCGTCGCCTTAGCCGAGAACTCTGATGAGAGGAGGTGCGAGGCGCCCTGCGTCAGGTCCTAAGAACGCTTCACTGCCTCTTTGAAGAACTCCTCATATTTCTTCGTGGCTTCCTGTGCAATGGCTCGAGACAAGGAATGAGATTAGACCAATAAGACCACAGCAAGGATTTCCTCCAAGAGGAGATCGATGGTCGGGACTTACGGAAAAACTGAGGCAATTGAGATCTCAAAATGTGAAACATAAAAAGATGAATCAATTGAAACTATTGGGAAAGCCAAAGGCGGTCAGAGGCGAACGGAAAAAATGAAAGAGAAATCTTTTTTTTCACTGTTGAATTACGAAGAGACAAAAAAAAAATAGAGAGAGAGCAGAAATTTTTTGCCAATGATAATTAAACGTTTCGCCAGCGCATCTTTAGAAAACGATTTCTTATTAAGCAATTCTTCTGAATAATTGCTAAATAAGCAATCGTCGTACAACCCAGAAATTGAATTAGAAATTACCACGTAGAACGTGATTTAGCAATCAGAAAAAAGCACCAATGCAAATGCTCTTAGCATGCAACATTGTTAATTTTCAGTACAAAAATGCAAGTTCAGAACATTTTTTTAACAGTATACAATTATCAAATTAAATTTTAACTTCAATATGATGATCAAATTAGAAATACGAATTATAATTATGAAGGTTAAATATTAACTTTCATACGAAAATGCTTATATTACATAAAAGTTACAACATGTATGCATATTATTAGCAGAAAAAGGAGGAATTTGAATCCAATTTCCTCTACCTAGATCTGCCAGTGCAAAACAGAATAGGCATAACAGTGGACTCCTGGAGAGAACCAGTACAGTTCAAAACTGGAGAGGGAATAACAAGAGAACTATTTCAAGTTTTCAACCCAACACAACACGCTACATCAAGGACAATACAGAAGAAATAGACTTCCATCAAAAAAAAAAAGAGGAAATAGACGCGTTATAAATAAAAAAAGAAATATGATCCACCACCAAATATCAACATTGTGACAACTGACAAGTTCCTCTCTCTTTCAATCCATCTCTTTATATACCCCCACAACCAGACCCATTTCCCTTTCTCGTTTTTTCTTTGCCTGAAACCGTGAACGTAGTGCTCTTTGATCCTCGTTCTCTCTCTTTCTTTCTTTCTTTCTAAGCTGTGTTATTATCACTAATGGCGCTTCAGTTTCAAGGCCTTAAATCTCCGTTTGACTGTATTCTTTTTGGTAAGTTATTTTCCTTCAAATATATATAATTCTTCGATCAAATTTTATTCAGTACCAGTATCAAGGATTTATCTAATTAAATGTTGCTTATTTGAACACTGAGAACAGATCTTGATGACACTCTGTATCCAGCAGAAACTGGTATTTCACATGCCACCAAGAAAAACATTGATGGTATTTATCTTACCTCAACTACTAGTAATTAAACCATGATAATTTTTCTACTTAATTTGCTTAACTTTAGTTTGATCTTCTACTTTTAAACTAATTTTCAGAGTTCCTTGCAATTAAATGCGATATATCAGCAGAGAGAGCTAGCTCTCTTCGGGTAGAACTCTTTCGCAAGTATGGGAGCTCACTGGCTGGCTTAATTGTACGTACATGTCTTAACCAGAATACGATAAATTAATTTACTCAACTGATTAGGAATTATTTTTCATTTGTGGTTATTAGGCACTTGGTTATGATGTGCACCCTGATGAGTATCACAGGTTAGTGGAAGCTAGAACTTATTCAGCAATCAATTAAATTTTTTAGACTGGATCTTTAATAAACAACTTTTGATTGCAGCTATGTGCATGGGCGGTTGCCATATCATCGGATTGCATCAGACCCACGTCTGGAACAACTACTAGATAGCATCCCACAACCAAAAATTGTAAGTTCAACAGTCAAGACCCAATACCGAATTTTGGAGTTTTTTCATACAGATGCTCAAATATTAGGTGATTAATACCAGCAACAATATTAAGCGATTGATACCGGTACCAGCATTAGATGGCTGATACCAGTAATGCAATTATCCCTAAGAATAGGACAAATTATCGAGTACAATAGAAGAACATATAATTAAAAACATGGACAACCTACCGGTAATCTTCAACCTATCTTTCTTGAAGAACGAAGTGACAACAAAGGGTACTTTTGGTATTTTCAAACATAATATGTGAGAAACTATAAACATTGATGTTTTCTAATATTCCATAGTCATTGTTTTTTTTATGGTATCATGTTAACCCTTCTCATCTAATTCATTTAATGAGCAAAAATGTCTAAAGCCAATAATTGTGTGATTTCTTTCAGCTGTTCACTAATTCTGATAGGCAGCATGTCACCAGAGCATTAGCCAGACTTGGCATTCAAGAGGCTTGCTTTGATCAAACAATATGCTTTGAGACTATGAATCCACATCTATTTGAGGAAACAAAAGATGCCATTTCTACTTCATCTGAGGTTGTTCTAAAACCATCTGCTAAGGCAGTTGAGTTAGCTGTGTGCATTGCTGGTTTTGATCCACAGAGGATGGTATGTTACAAAACTCCATTTATGAGGTCCCACTAAAATTTAGAGAAAATAAAGTACAATGCACCATAAAATGTATATTAACAAAAGAAGCAATAATTGCAGTACCAATATATAGTTTAAATACAAAAAAACAGGACAGTACTATTTGAATACAATTTATTCTATGAAGTTTAGTTTCAATTATAATATTTGGTTTCAATTAATTCATTCAGCTATTCGGCAATAGCTATTCGGCAATAGTAATTCAAATTGCTCTTTATTGTAGCTATTCTGAACAGGAATTGACATTACATCCTTTTTATTTTCTTTCTTTGAGTCAGCTATTTCTAGATGATAGTGAGAGAAACATGGCCATGGGGAAAGCTGTGGGCTTAAAGACTGCTTTGGTAACTTTTTTTATTATCAAATATTCGGTTTTAATCTTCCTAAGATAAGTGACTTTAGTTATTCATGTTTCATCAGCTTTTCTCAAGCTGAACCTTCTAGTAAAATATTATACCTAAAAACCATACAAGGCCACACATATAAAATAGTTAAATGTCAATACATGAAACATCATTCTGAAATCAATGTTGATTCTAATTGAGGCTGTTGGCCTTCTAATGCCACAAATGAATGATGTAATACAAAACCAACTTATGAACGTCATGGCCTAAGCCGTCTCTATCATCGGTTGGGTTCAGATTCCATATGAAGTATAAGTTGCAGAAGTTTGTGTAGCGCGTCAGATCGAGACCAAGAAATATGTAATTAGTCCAGCAACAAGACATTGCGACAGAATTTTCTGTACATGAAGCCATAACCTTTTGGTTTCACAAACGATTACAAATGGCAACTTTATAACCATTTCTCTCTATATGTTAGATAAAAAATAGATGAAAATTTACTAAATTTAACATCGCCGAGCAAGTTCAACTAATAACATAAAAGGAGATACAAATTGATCCTCTGTAGAAGTCAGTGGATTGCCTTTTTCAATAAATTGGGTGTAATTGGGTACACATACAAACCTTCACTCTTTTTTCTCAAGTGGAAACCAATTAAAGCTCCTAACATTTTTTCTTTCATTTAAGGTTGGAAAAAGGCTTAAAACAAAAGACACTGACTACGCGCTTGAAAACATCCATAACCTCACCAAAGAAGTACCAGAGATATGGAACCTGAATAGGAAAGCAAAAGAAGAAGAGATAGAACCAAAGAGATCTGATTTGGATGCCATGAGATCACCAACTCCAGTAGAGGCCTAAATAAAATATATCAAAGGATAACTATTGAGACTACAAGTCTATAATAAGCTGACTCAGGGGACATGGCTTGTTGGTGTAAGGTCTTTTTCAAACCTTAGTTGACATATAGACATGCCAAACATGCCACCTCTTGTGGATATTGTGTAGAAGGCAACATTGGTGTTTGTTTCTCTGTGTTTTGTATATTATTTTTTTTTTGTGACAAAGAAGGACGGTCCCTTTTGTGGCTGTGAAATAAATAAAGTTTATGGCCAATTATTCTGTTGCAACATGTGGGATGATGGTAGAGAGGAAGCATCTAGTTAGGTCGTTGTTAATTGCTTACTTAGCTCATAATCTCTCTTTTTTTATTATTGATGTTTTGGTTAGTTGTTGAGCACTTCGGGAAAACAACTGGCATAATCATACGAATTATTTGTTAAAATTTATTTTATTTTTTATTTATCATATGATCCAGAAAGCAGTCCCTATTCTTGTGACAGGATTTGATTAAAAAAACTTATTTGATAGTTCATGAAGGAACTATTCCATGCTAAAATATAACAAAAAAAAAAGGTCTAACAAAAGGAGGTTGAAGACTGTTATACAAAAGACTAAATTTATTTTTACTGCCAATTTTATTAAATAGGAGCCCATTGCTTCGTTGGATGTTCAGATCAAATGATTCTTGTTAGATGTTTGGCATTTCTAGGTTCAGTGTGTAAATTTGGATACAACCATGATTAACATTCCTATGACAGGATCTCAAACAAATTTAAAAAAAAAAAAAAAAAAAGAAAGGAGAAACGTTGGTGAGATAATTTGGCCAAGGACAGTTTGTACTCTTAATGTGCCCGATTAGTGCAGTACCTATTTTAATAGGAGCTCATAGTTTGTAACTCCATAAACACATCATCTGTTATATCAACGTCATAGTCGATTTGGCATATGTTGTACCATGCCGTTCTAAATTTATGGGGTTGTAAATTGTTGTTATTGCGGTTGCTTCATCCGCGCACAAAATTTCATTAGAGAATGCTAATGAACCCCAAAAAGATTTTGATTTGGCTGCTAATCCAAGATTAAGAACTAATCTCAAGAGACTGGACAAATCAGAACATAGAAATTATAAGAAAACCCTAGGCCTTTAATTTCCACTTGTTCCTATATGTACAATAACCTCAAGAATTAAATGTGCTAGTAGTACACTACAACAAAAATTTGACAATGTTGCCAAATTTATGCTCTGGATTCAGTACTGTATGATTGTTCTTGCACTTGCAAAGAAATAAAAGGAAAGTGGATCAATTGTCAGTATTCTCCTTACCATATGTATCTTCCTTCCCATCACTAACTCTTCTTCTTCTCTCTGCTATCATTTCAGAATATGCCTACAAATAGAATGAATTAACGACATTGGTGAAGTACATTTTCAAGCTCAGAACTGAGTATTGAAGTAATTGATTGTTTTTGGCCCGACCCTTAAGCTATTGTGATTGTTGCAGTTAGGCCCTTGGACATTTTTATGTTCCATGCCCTTGAACCTCCAAGTCATAAAAACAGTGTCACATCAGCGTGCCATCATCACATCATCATTCGCATTTGCCCCATCATTACCGTCAGTATCTAAAGGAAGGAGGGGCTTGATTGAACCAAATTGAATAGTTGCGGGACCAATTTGACCAAAAAAGAGTTCTGTGCTAACAAAACCAAGTCTGGGATGTAGGGATCTATTTTCCTTTTTGGAAAATTTTCTGGAAGTTGAACAACGATTGGGAAACAGTAACTGACTGATTAGTCAGATTGTACCTAGCCAAATTTAGTTCTCAGGTGCTAATGGGTATGGCAGCAGGAGTTTGTTATTAACAGTCAAGAAGAAAAAAATTGGATCGCTTAATTATGGACAGACAAAAAATTTCCCCTTCTACCACCGAAGTTATTGAGAACTAGAGAATGGTTTTTTCAAATTCAATAGACATAACTAATGTAAGGTAATATACTAGCATTGACTCAAGCTGCTAGTTGCAAGAGACAGCCGGTGGTAGTCGACAATTTGAGGTAAACATATCTATTTTCGAGAGCTTGTCTGTCAGGAGCTACCCAAAATGCTGGGGTACATGCACTTGGGTTGGGTTGGAAGGATAGGGGTCAGGTTTAAATTGTCAAATACTAAAAAAGAAGGATATTGGGTTGTCCTTAATTCATCATAATCCATAAAGGTAGCTATTCAAAATACCGTTGTAATCCTTAACACTATGTTTGGTTCACACGAGATGAAAGGGAAGCGAGGTAAAGAGCTGGAGGGGAGGGAACCTTTCTCTTGTTTGGTTCATCTTGTCCACCTCCGTTACACCCCAATTTGGAGATGAACAAAATATAAATTTGATGAGGCTCAAAGAGTAACACCCATTAACATTACTCTCCTAATATATTTTTAATCAAACAAAGAATCAATCATGAGATTTTCTTTCCCTTCCCTTCCCTCCCTTCCTCTACTCTCCATCCAAACAAGGTGTTACCGATAAACTGATAAACTCATTATGCAGTCAAATCCACTAGCAACTGAACTTTTGGGCGGGTGAATGTGAGATTGTGATGAACAAATAAATATCAGTCCAATCTTGATCGTTATCATTGAGAATGACATGTATATTTCTCTAAATTTTTGAACACCAGAGAAAGTTAAATGTTCCATTATCATAACTCTGATTTTTTTTTTTTTTTTTTAAAAAGGTGCAGTAATGCATCAACAAATGTAAGGCTTCATGGTTCATCCAATACAATGAAAGAATCTGAATCCAGTAACAATTATAAAGAAGTATATGGATAGGAAATGTACCTTAGGATAGGAGTATAAAAAAATGTACCACCATGCTGATATTAGAGCAAAGGTTGCACTGCTTAGTAGTATAGAATGCAGAATTAACCAGCTACAAGCAGTTACACTCAGCCCGGTAAGAAGTATTGTCCAAGGTTGACACCTAAGAAAAGAACATTAAAAGAAGTTACCTCAAGATAGTTAATCCAACTAGAAGTGATAAGTATATCATAGAGCTGGGCCAACAAAACAACGCACTGTTGACAAAATGGTTATGGAAAATCCATAACAAACAGGGCGGGCATTGGGTCGATGCGGTCCGGCTTTTGTATGGCACAACAGATGCTTCCAACATAGGAATCCAGCCCAATTTGTCATTCTTTATCAAGGATCTGTCCTCACTGACACCACTCTACTTTGTGTCACTAGAATACAATACTCAGAGGGGGGCCTTATCTTGGCAATGGAGCAAGGACGGCCTATTTAGTTGTTCATGAGCATACCGATTCATGCCCAACAGAGGGGTCAACTGCCGATACCATCGGGCGTTGTGGAAGCTCAAAGTTCCCACGAAGGTAAAAATCTTTGTTTGGTTGCTATTACAGAACAAGCTCATGACACAGGAGGTGCTCATCACCAGAGGGTGCGACATCGATCAGGGATGCGTGCTATGCAATAATGGTGTGATTGAAACGAGAGATCACATGTAGGGGTGTAATTACGCATCTAGATTCTAGATAGGTATACTGGCACACTTCAACCTCGGACGACTGCATGGAGACACAATACACGAGGTTTGGTGGAACCACAGGATCACCCTTGGACCGCTGTCAAGGGTACAATGGGATACGACTTGGGCCGCGGGCACATGGACAATCTGGTGAGAATGGAATAGGAGAATATTTACTGGAGAAACCAAGATGGTACCTATACTAATTAATGATGCGGCCATCAAAATACATAACTGGATGCGGTGTGGATAAGCTGCCAACAGCCATCATGCGCATAAAATTTGGAGGAGATCATGCCAGCATATACAGCTCACTGATAGCTGTGCTATTTGCTCAATTGTGCATTGTAATTAGGGGTTACTTTATCAGGGGAGGTGTATAGCATTAAGACTTTGTAAATATACCTTTTCGATTAATACAATTGTTAGTGGCATCAAGCCAACTAACCTTAAAAAAAAAGAAGTGATAATACAATTAATCGCCATGCAATATAACTATGGCCCAGTGGCTCTAAATATTCCTTACAAATGATCATCAATCAAAACTACTATTAATACCTTTCTTATTTCTATCCTTTTCTTTTATTTTCTTTTCTTATCTTTGTTGCTTTTTGGGTATGTTTGGTTGCAAAACAAAAATAGCTAGAATTAATAGCCAAATCAAGAATAACTATCGTTTGTCTTATTAGAATCGCCAAATCTCAAAACTCTTAGGAATAGCCTATTCTAATAAGACAAAAAGTTTGGATTTCCTATTCTAGCTATTCCAACCCAACCAAACACCGAATAGGCTACTCCGAATAGCCTAACTCCAAGAATAACCTATTCTCAACCCAACCAAACATACCCTTTGTGAAGAAGATATGGTAATTACATCGAATTGAAAAAATCCATTGCAAGTACAGAGAATCAAACATATTTAATGGATTTAACTCACCAGGCCAGCAATTACATTACAACTACCGGACAACATTTTGGTGAAATAGGGAAGAAATCCTTTACATGTAATTGGTCATATGATCATCAGAAAACTTAAAATAAATTAATTTTGCGTGTACAATACAGTGCATTAATTAGTGGCATACATAAACAAAAGAGAAGCTTAAATTGGTTTAACTGACCAGGCGGGTTTAGTGTCCCAGACAGAATCATACTCAAGCGAGAGATAATTGAGGTATCCATCCATGTCATCTACTACTCCATTTTCGTCAAAGAACAGGGATTCACGGCCGCCACCTGGTCTCTTCGCTTCTTTACTGGCCCTGACGGTCACCGGGCATTCCCAGCGCGAGAGAAGAGTCAGACGAGGAGGACAAGGAGAGCTTAGGTAGGGATGGACTGGAGAGGCAAGGATCGGATTGGAATGGAGGGAAACCAGAGGAAGGGAAAGAGAGAGTGCCCCCATTTGTGTTTTCCTTTTCTCTGGGACTTGGGTTTTGCTGGAAATTGCAATTGCTACCTTCGTTATCGCCTTCGGGAAGACTAGAACCAATACGTTCCCATAAAAACGAGAAAAAGAATTCTTGTTTTCATAAGTTTTACGATCGGAAGAGAAAACAGGAAGGCAGGGAGTTCAATTCAAATGATTTGAAACGGAAAAAAGAGGCCACTAGAAATCCGGATAAAAGTGGTCAGATTTGGTGAGAAAAGAATTCATTGAAGTTAAAGACAAAATTACTTCTCAGCCCTTCTCATTTTTTTCTTCCTATTCTTGTAAGCAACCAAAACTTTCAACAACGTAAAATGAGATATTAGAAGAAGAGATATTATGAAAATCGGGGCCAATTTAAAATGAATAGAGATGTAACTAGAAAAGAACAACCATTGCATCTATTATTAAAATTTCACTTTACATGATCTGAATTTGATGTGTGATGCGGGCCTCCACTCTCATTTCTCTTATTAACGACGATCTAGGTTTCAATGGCATATGCAGTAAATAAAGTGATAATTAAACCTTTTTTATATATCACCGAAATGATTTTTATTTAGAATTAATCATTCCAATCATTAAAATTCAATTCTAAATCATTTCTTGTCTTCTCAATTCTATTAAAATGAATTGAACTTTTGTTCTAGTTCTATTCCGATCAGAGCCGTACTGCCCATAATTGATCAGTGATCCCGCTCGTTGGTCCCACTATTCAGTAGCAAAGTTTGTGCCGAAATTTTTATTAATAGAAAATAAAATAAAAAAATATCGACATTGAAGAATTTTTTCGGTGGATTTCGAGATCTAACAAAAACATGATAGTCCATAATGTCTAGAGTACGTTATGGACCATCACGGCCCGATTAGCAACAATTAACCGTATAAGCAAAAACACGGAACGTTATGCTCCATAAAAGCCAGGGAGGCGCGGACAAAAAAAAGAAAAAAACTAAGCCGTCCTTGTCCATCACTGTCAAGGAGAGAGCCGAAAAAATAATAAAAAATCAGATCGTTTGTAACTATCACGACCTGAGATAGCCTAAAAAAAAAAGTCCTAACCGTGATAGACAACAACGGTCAGGTCCCTTACCCAAACGCGTAACCCAAATCAGTGATATTTAAAATGAAGAGATTATAATCACCATATTCTAGACACATCGCTTAAAATCTATTTGTAACAGACGCGTATATATCGTCACGCGCTAGCTTCGCTCTAACGGACGAAGATGCCACGCCACCACAGTCAAAACCCAAATCAGAACCGTCCAACTATTCAACCCACTTATCCCCATTAATACCTCCATCTCTTCCCCTTTCCAACTTGATTCGCTCCAAAAAGGTGAGAGAATCCATCAACAAATCGGTGCCATTGGTGCGCTTCATTTCATTAGCTCCGATTTGGTTTGTTTTGAGGTAGAACGAACCTAATTGCCTGAAAAGTCGCATTTTTTCTCATTTTTGTTATTTCGTTGAAAAGTCTCCATTTTTTTTTCCGCCTGGCCGTGATGGACAAGGACAATAATATTCTGATAATTCAGATCAATTACCAAACTAATTAACAAAAAAAAAAAAAAAATTCGGAACGTTGCTGTCTATAACGTCCGAAGGACATGAAAAAAAGAAACATAAACTGACGGCGAGTGATGGGTTCTGTCTTAAGAGGAAGCAAAAAGTCAAATTCAGACAATCTACATACATATTTGAGATCTTTTTGCTATTTCCCTTTTCTCTATTTATTAGATCAGGCTGATGGGTAGACCCAATATAATTCTCTTAGGCTGTGCTTCAAAAACTATGCGCATAGAGGAAGGGGAAGGAACGAGAAGGAAGGTGATCAGCATGTCGCTCACCTTCGCACTGTATTTTGTACAATCCAATTTGGGGTGACAAATCTCAGTAAAATACACAGCGTCGCCGCACAGTGTCCGCTCCCTTCCACTCCCCCTACTCCCTCTTCGATTTTCCTCTTCTGAAGCAGATAAAGGAGCCCGGGCACCTTGCAGTCTAGTCGCTCTTCACCTCCTCTCCCTTTTCTTTCCTTTAATGACGGCCTATTCTCCTCCTCTGAAGCACGACCTTAGTAGCGATCTGAAAAGGAGGGAGAAGTTCACTTTTTTCACAACCAAGGCCAATTGTTTAACTTCTTGTAACTTTCTTTCACCAGGAAGGCCTTTTCATGACTTTTTTTTGTTATTTCGTTAATTATTTTTTTAATTTATTTAAATTATCTGAACGTTATAGTTTATAATGTCTAATTTTTTAGAATTTTACCATAAACATTCACTAGTGTTAATATATACACTTTTATTTTCCTATTAATAAAAAAGAGTAATTCTTTTGTCCCCCGCTCTCCAGTCTCCTAAACGCCCCCCCATTCTAACTAACTATGTTAATCATTAATTAATGACTTTAACCAAACAGTTAGTGGTCCCCATCTAACTGTCAATACCCACTGGCGGGACCACTATTATGAATACTTGCTCGATTATGTATGAATACTTGTGCGACAGATAACTTGAAAGTATGCCATCATGGATCTCATTTGAAAGAGAAAATTATGTAGAAGACGTTCGTGGTTTTAAATTTGCAAAATTCCTCATAGATCGTCAGAAATATTGGTTAGATTGAACGGAGAAAAAAAAACCAACTCTAAAAACGTGTAAAAGATGAGTAAGTGATGTGTCCAGTTTTTTTTTAAATACTTGATATTTTAGGTATGAATACTTGATGTATTATATATGAATATTTGATATCTTAGGTATGAATACTTGATATTTTATATTCGTAAAATTTCTCACAGATCGTTATAAATATAGGCGAGATTGAATGGAAAAAAAATTCACCTCTAAAAACATGTAAAAGATGGGTGTGTGATAAGAGAAATAAAAAAAAGTTTATATGTTCAATTTTTTTAGAAATATTTGGTATCTTAGGTATGAATACTTACATGACGAGTTATGAATACTTGAACGACGAAAAATCCAAAAGTACTTCATCATGGATCTCATTTGAAAGAGAAAATTACGTAGAAGATGTCGGTAGTTTTAGATTCACAAAATCCTCACAGATCGTCAGAAATATTAACGAGATTAAACGGAGAAAAAAATGTAGTTAGTGGTCCCCCAAGTTGTAAAAACGTGTTAATGTCCACTTCTAAAAACGTGTAAAAGATGAGTGTGTAATTAGAGAGAGAAAAATGTTAATGTCCAGTTTTTTTTTTTTAATACTTGATGTCTTAGGTATGAATACTTAATATATTATATGATAATAATTGCACGCATAAGTATCCATACATACGCACGCCAGTTGTAAATTTTTTCAGACATAAGTGGTCTCCCAAGTAGTAATGTAGTTAGTGGTCCCCATTGTACTTTACACATCAGTTAATCAGGAAAGCGTTTAGAGAACAGAATGGGGGGACTGTAAGAACACGGACAGTAATACAGTATTCTACTATTCTTAGTGACGATTTGCTGTATTAATGCCTAATGTCTGTGTTTGGTGCGGGTCAATTTGGTTGAGACTGAAGTGCAGCAGCAATTCAGGGACTCCTGAATCATAGTCGTTGATCTTTTAAATTTAAGGTATCGCGTGGCGCATATTTGATCGCAGCTGTTGATCTGAAAATCTCTGGTAATCTGATTTATTACTACGACTATGTGACAAGTTCTGTACCCTTTGTCATTGTAAATTAGTTTTTCATAAAATTTTCACTTCTGATCTACAAACTTTGTCAATTTTACACTCTGTATCAGCATTCTTAAACCAAAAAATGTTCTTTATTTATTAATTTGTCTCGTAAATTCTAATCACGTCTAAATTTTTCAGCCGATCATATAATATTAGAACAAATTCAAAATTTATGTTATTGCAGAGGGTATAAACTCGTCACTCCCGCAGTAGTAACCAATTAAGATACATTGAATCTTTTGTACAGATTATTATCTTTGACTTTTTCCGAAAAAGGTAATATATTACAACATGATTTAAACTTAAATTTCTGGAAATCTCATTTTTATATATATATTTTTTTAAGAGGAGGGTTCCAATGCCTCCATTTTTTCATGCCTCCACCATGCCTCCATTTTTAAAACTTTAATAACTCAAAATTTAAAACTTAAAAGTCAAAATAAAGCCGTTGGATATGATCTACATCATTTTATCTATATACGTGTAAAAAATTATGACATTTCAATTTTGTTTTGGTTGTCATCAAGAACTTGTAAAAAACGTACTAATGTGGATAATTTCTAGATGTTGATTTTTCAACTTATTGATTCACATAAAAACAAAATCAAAATGTGATAATTTTTTATGAGCACATAGATAAAATGATATAGATTATATCCAACGGTTTTATTTTGACTTTTAAGTTTTAAATTTTGAGTTATTAAAGTTTTAAAAATGGGTTCCCAAATATCATAATATAGCCGTAGTTGAAACTCTATAAAACAAAAGTTATAATCCTTAATTTAATAATTATAATTCAATATACTTCTCTTCTTTTCTCTCCAACTCAGATTCTGTCGAAGAGCAATCTAGCCAATATATTTAGTCTTCAATTATTCACAACTCTTCTTGTACCTTTTCTCGTATCTACTCAAATAAAAATTCCGATGCAGACAAACAGTTCAGATCCATCTGAAGTGCAATGGTGTCGGCAAACACTGACCTGATATGGACCTTTTTTTAACATGTATAAATAAATATAAAGTGTAATGGTACGTGCCATCTCTGAAAATTTTACAATTTTCTTTCACAAGGTCGTACGCGCGTCGATCATAAATTCATAACATATAATAGTATCTGTCGCTTTCCCCCGTGATGACGCATCCCCGCAACGAGATTTATTTTTTATTTTATAAAAATAATAGGAGAAGAACTCAAATGCACTATTATTTTTGTACTTTAATATGCTCTATATTCTTTATTTTTATTTTTATTTTTAAAATCCAAACAGTCGATCTTAACTGTTCAATATGATCTTCATAAAAAAATATGCTTGGATACCAAATTTTATATTTTTACTATTTTTTTAGATAGGTACAATATCACTTTATCAGATGGTCCAGAATCTTCTTAAAAAAGTGATTTTGTACCTATCTAAAAAGATAGTAAAAAAATTTCTAAAAAAATATAAAATTTGGTCTCCAAACATATTTTCTTATGAAGATCATGTTGAACGGTTCGGATCGTCAGTTCATTTTTGAAAAAAGAGATAAATGATGCGGAGCATATTGGAGCACAAAAGGTATGGTGCATTTGAACCCTCCTCAAATAATAGATAGATAGTATAAAAAAGTTGATTTCATGGAAAAAAAAAAATTTCGATCTATTTGGAGATCATTATTTCTAAGTGGATGTTCGGCAATTTCTCCTTAGCACCCATTCTCTTTTAGATTCTTTAGTTTCTTAATCCCATCGAACATCTCCTTAATCCGGATTAATATTTTTTTTTCCGGATTAAGTCTCTTTTGGCCTTTTGTCCGGATTCGTAAGGCACCAATTATATTGGATTAAGCCTCCTTAGCATTTTTCTGTCTCCTTAACACATTTTCTTAATCCGACTCTACTGAATAAGTGTTATTTAACTCCACTTAAAATTTAATCTCACCACATGTGCCAAACACCCCGTAACTGTCTATGTTGATTGAGCCGCAATCTAGCTCTAAAGGAAATTTAAATCCAACCCTCAGTCGGCCAATCCCCCCTCTCTCTCTTGTGTATAGCCCAATACCTAGTGTATTACAAATGCCGTCGTGTTGGACATACGTGTCGGCACATACAACTAAGGACACGGCACATCTTGTTAGATGTGTTGTGTCAATATGTGTCTATATTATGTCTTTAGTCATATTATGTCCTAATTTTTTTGAAATTGACACACTTAAACACAACACGTCCAGACACGGGCCTCGACATGTCACGGATAAGGCATGTCATGTCATGTCTAATTTTCCTAACTTTTAAACATTTTAAAGTAACAATTATTAAAATCTAAAAACAAATAAAACAGCATGACACTAAAACACAACTTATCAAGCTGTGTCATGCCGTTTAATATGTTGTGTTTCTCCAATACTATGCGGCATTATATGTGTAGAAATTTTGATGTGTTGACACGGCACGTGTTCCGGACATGCTTAATCCAGAGATAGAGGAAAGAAGGGTGAATAGGATCAATTGATAATATAATTTAAAGAAAAATTGACATAATATTATCTAATTGATCCTCATTTTTTGTAAAAATATTATATGATCGACCTTTATATATGTTTGACCCTCTTAATTTAAAATTTAAAATTTTGACTCCACTCCTTCAATCCGAAATTTTTTTTGTTACCACAAGAAAAAAATCAAATTAAATCGTTACCACTCTGGTTTGACCCATATCAATTCTACCACCCACGCTAACCCAGTTCGCGCACCAAATAGGCTGGTGCGCGCACTGGGTTGGCGCACAAAGTGGTGCGCTGACTGGGTTGGCGCACCAACCTCTTCTGCCTATTAAGGCACCAACTTAGTATTATTTTTATGTGGCGTATTTTAGATCGTTATTTCGATTAGTTTTATGTTGCGTATTTAGATATTATTTTCATATTACTTCTTATGTTGCGTATTTTATATCTCATATCCCGTAATACATAATACATTAAAACATAAGAACACACCATAGATAAAACATAACACACAACGATAATATATTAAAACATAACACACAATACATAAAACATTACCGAAATCCTTAACCTTAATACAAAACCGAAGTTTGTACCATAATACATAATACATAACTGAAAACCCTAACCTTAATACATAAACAGAAAGCCCTAACCATGGCATTATTGGGTACGGTTCCTAGCATCCCTTCTTCTTCTCGCATTCCTTTCGAGAGTAGCTCTGTTGGTCTCGTGACATCTTCTCCTTCCTTCCAGTATGTCCATCCACATTGGGATCCTGTTGTGTCTTCTCCGACCCAACTTCACTAACCGGTGCTCTGGCGTTAAGATATCCCCTTCGTGCGGCGGCCAATCACCTTGATTGTCATACACGTGGAATTCTCCACTCCATGTGTCGATAAGTGTTTGGATGTTGTAGTAGTAATTGACGAAGACATTTTGATCGTAGTTCCTATATTTTTCACACATTTGTAAGTTTCATCATCCAAAATTATTATGAAATTTTAACACACATTCGTACCTTATTTGACACACTGACATCACATGAACACATGGTATTCCGGTGAGCTGAGGCTTTTGGCAAGAGCATTACACCTCATGGTCGTTCTGCACAACGACCTTGTACCTACAGTCTCGGGACGTGTACACCCATTTGCCTGCCTCTATGTCAAATGGGATTTTCTCGCCATGTGATGTCACCAACAAAGGGACAATAAGCCCGTAAGACCCCTCCCAACTACCAAATGCCCGGGCAATCGCTAACTCTCTACCACGCCACAATTTGTTGTATTTTGGGACGATGCCCTCAAACCTTTCAGCAACCAGGTCCCTGATAGCTCTGATAGTAATATCAGCATTTTTTCTAAAGAAAGTTTTATGCAGTTGGCGACCATAGAGGACGTCAACTGCGCATGATCTGACCTGGATGCATCTGCGTGGCATGTGTGCGGTACCTCATTCTTCGTGATGGCCCAAGTATTACCAAAGCCTGTGGCCCTCGCAACCAACTTCCACTTGCACTTGTCGCCCTTGCACTTAAACCTCAACCTTACTCTGTCGCTGTGTGTCTGTATGACCTCGATATTTTTCTGTATGTGCCAGTGGTGGATTTTTTCTTTCATTTGATCCTTGTCGTTGTACGTCATCCCCTCAGAAACCATTGTTATTTCTCCAACCTAATTGAAAATTCAAAAAAATTAAATTATTATATTTTCAAAGAAATAAAAAATTCATATAAGTTCAAAAACGAACCTCTCAACCCGCAAAAAAAATGTGGTCAGCCTCTTCAAACCCCGAAGTGTCATGAAAAGCTGAAAACGGGTGTCTCTCTCCACGACCCGATATCAGCTACTTTCGCATACCCAGAACGGGACGATTGTCTTCCTCATCACTGTGATCTATTGTCCGCCCACCGTCATCACTAGCATCCCAATTTTCCTCTGCCTCCCGTTCTTCAGGATCATCGTCTGTATTGTCAGTATAATAACGTGGTTCTGGAGTTTCAGATCGGTTCCGGCTAGAGCTGGAGGATGGAACCTGAGATCGGCCCCGATTAGAACCAACTCCCACGGATGGGGACCGACTACGACCAGCCCCCGTGGATGGGGACCGACTAGGACCAGCCTCCATGGATGGGGACCGACTAGTACCAGCCCCCGTGGGTGGGGGCCGACTAGTACCCGCTAAATTTAGGGCCCGAGTAGGACCCGTCACGGACTGATCCATGCCCCGACTAGGGTTCTGTGTACGGTTCTGTCTAGGGTTCTGTCTACGGTTCTGTCTGGGGTTGGCAACCACATATAACTCTAGGAACTTGAAAGGTGTTGTCAAATTCAATGTCATTTGGGTATACAACCCCCAACTGCTATCGTCTAGTACAGGGAGTTGTTGGAACCATGTTTGGTTGCCTTGGCCAATATTAATTCTAGCGAAAATTACCAGTTCGTAATAATTCGGGTCAATACCAAGTTCCTGGTACACTTCCCTAGTTATACCGGTGAAATCTAAATCCGAACCGATATTGAACATTTCTGGGGTTGGGTACTGTAATAAGCACCATTGGGCCCTTGTTGTACTTCACCACCAAAATAACAAGCAATTCCAATCATAGTTACCTGAATTACAGAACAAACCCAACATTTAATAAATTTACAAAAAATTAAAAAAGTAATTAAATAATTAAAAAAATATAAAGGACTAGAGTGAAAAAAACTTACTCTTTGGTCTTTGCGAGAATGTTCTTTGCTGCCTGCTGCCTTGGGTCGAATGAAATGAGCACAGTATACTAAGTTGGTGCCTTAATAGGCAGAAGAGGTTGGTGCGCCAACCCAGTCAGCGCACCACTTTGTGCGCCAACCCAGTGCGCGCACCAGCCTATTTGGTGCGCGAACTGGGTTAGCGTGGGTGGTAGAATTGATACGGGCCAAACCAGAGTGGTAACGATTTAATTTGATTTTTTTCTTGTGGTAACAAAAAAAATTTCGGCTCCTTCAATGAATTCGGATCCAGTGAAGTAACTCAATTTTTTTGGATTTTAAATTGAGACCGTCCGATTTGGATCCAAGACTATCTATTCCAAAGTGGAGTGCACACATTCCGACGACGTATTCGAATTCCGAGACGATCTCGAACGACATAATCGAATCGAACAGTCCCGATCGAAAACCCAAAAGTTGGGTTACTTCAGGGGATCCGGACCCCTCCAATACCCTCTTCTTCTTCTTTTAGGTGCTTGATTTTTTACTAAGTAGATCGAAAGTGATATATGATTTCTAATGGAACCGAAAAATATTTCAATCTGTTTCTAAGGGATATAAAAAAAATCGATTTCTTCTACATAATCTAAATTTCAAAACAATTAGTATAATAATCCATATTATTTTATTATAATTTCTACAAATAAAAAAATTCTCCACAATTGACTTAGTAGGCTGTGTCACTTCTACGATCCCACCGTCTTCTCGTTTATTCTATTCTATCAGTGATCTGTTGTCTTCTCTTCTCACAGCCACCAACTCTTTTTCCTTTTTTGAAAGACTACGGTGTCTCCCTCTTCTCTCCCAAAAAGCAAAAGATGGCGTTAGAGCAAGCAATCGGTGTCATCGCTGAGGCGCTTGTCTTGGTGTTGCTTGTCAGGTTGTTGTTTCTAGTTCTCACTGCGAAGCTACTTTGGGCTCTCGTCGCTGTGATCTTGTTCTTTTACGCCATGACTTTCAGCGCCTATCCTTGTTTGTAGTTCTTTTATGCATACACCTTTAGTAATTAATATAGAGTGATGAATCAAATTATTTTATCTTTTGTTAATCTATGTTGTTTCTGGTTCTTTTATGCATGCACCTTTAGTAATTAATATAGTGATGGATCCGAATTGTTTTAGCTTTTGTGAATCTATGTTTTTCTTCGATTCATGGACAGGTGCTTCAATCTATGTCTATGATCATGTATCGGTTTTGACTGTTTGTTTATTTTCTTTTTTCTTCTTTCTCCTCTCCTGGTTTTTATTATCCCTTACTGTTGTCATGTCAGTTCCTTAGTGGAGAAAAAGAACAGAGAATCATGATTAATTTTCTGGAAAGGTCCAGAAGGCGTATACGTAAATTTTTTATTTTTTTATTAAAGATCCGGTAGGATCCGTATCCTCTCAGGTACCTGACTCAAGCAAATTGAAACGGACGGTGCAGATTAATTTTATCTGTACCAAATTTAATCCGGTAAATTGAAACGGACGGTCCAGATTAATTGTATCTACCAAATTCAATCCGGTAAATTGAAACTGATGGCCAAGATTAATTTTATCTGAACCAAACTCAATCCGGAAGGTCTCCATAGAGGTCCTGTATAAACAGATTTGTATCTTTTCAAAAGAATTGTCCGATCATAATTTGCTTACTCGAGTCAGGTAACGTGAGTGATGTGAATTCATTCGCTCTGGTATCAAACTGAGTACAATACTTCCGGTTGGATCAAAAGTAATCTATTTAGATATAGAGGGGTTTGTTTTGAAGTTCGTGTCAGATTAAAACTGACTACTCAGATCAAATCTCATTGTGCTCAGTCAGGTATTCATGTATTGCACTGAATCTGGATTCTACAGAGACAGAGCTCGCGTTGTCCTAAATCTGCGGTTCTACTGTCTACACTATATACGCAAGAGACGAGGGCTTTCTGAAAATATTTCTAAATGCCACCAGAATCCGAATAGAACTGTTTTAAATGCACCCAATTTAGAAAATTGTCAATACAGCTAGTCAAACCGAGCCTTTGCTTGGGGAGAAAACGAAAACGCAAGGGAAGAGGAAAGGGTTGAAAGAGGGAAGCACCACCTGGGTTTTTATTTCAAGGCGCAGAGACGTGTGCTGGTATCAGTGACCGAGAAACTATAAAGCAGGAGCCAAATTTTACATGCTATTTATCGTACCATGACAAGTTGAATCTGCAAATCGAATGAAAATTGAGAGCAAATACAAGTCTCAGAATACCTTCACATTTGATCGTGATAAAACTGGTCCGTAATATCATAAAATTTTGGAGATCTCAGCAAACATACCATTGTAAAAATTGCATAATATTTTTTTGCTTCTCTGTTTCTCTCAACAAAAAAAAAAATGTTTCAACACAGCTCTTGCGAACTTGTGTAATGCATTCTTCAAACCAAACATGATTTTTCTTTATGCACATGAATATTTACAAACATTGATTGCTGGTTACGGACAACAATTGTTTCTATAGTGGCCGCAAAAGTGGATAGTCTTCAAGTAATTCTCTCTCTGATAGTGTATCACTCTCGTTCTGCGGGGTCCATAGCACCTCAACAGCCTGCCAAAACAAAGTCATCACGAACTAATTTATATTAACAATATGTATCACATACAAGCACTGTATGAAAGCACAGTCACTGACAACAGTTTCTCTTGATACTAATAGACCAGTATGTGATACTTTTTAGGCCTCCTTTGCAAGCTGTACCTGATATTGTACAGCACTTGCAAGATATCATCAATATTCCTTCTGACTAACTCGTTACATGCTTTAAGGGCCTTAAAAATGTTAATAAATTGACAAGAGACCATCTTTTTCAATACATCAATTGAACAATTCTATGTTTTTTGCAAACAACCAATTAAGCATTTGCATGACAGACCACATTGGGGTGTAATTGTTGTAAAAGAAAATGAAAGAAACATGCTTTCGTACCATAATTTTACTTGAAGGGATGGAACCAAGCTTCTGTAAAGCAACCTTCAAATCAGAACTCGAGTTGATCACAGGTAGCTTATGAACTCCCTCAGCAGCGACCAAAATTGTAATCTGTCAGATATCAATTTGATGAGAATTTGACTTGCAATATGACAAAAGATCTGGGTACAAAATTGTCTTTGGAAGTCACCATAATTTCCCAGAATCCACATTTATTCACTTAACTTTGATTTATCCCTCCAGACCCACTATAACTTGAATTATATCCATATTTGCACTTCATAGCAAATTGTTCAATACAATGATGGAACAACGGAATGACCAAAAACACAGTCCATGTTATCCCCCAGATCAAATTCCATCTGTATTTGATGGAAAAGGTGACGTAGTGATGTAAAGGGATAAATCAACATAAATTACCAAATTTGGATTATAGATTCTAAGCAAAGTTAAGTGACCTCAAAATTTTACCCAAAATACAGTGGGGGCATCTGCATTTGCATTAACCTCCAAAGAATAATGTGGAGGTCCAATTGAAAAATTGCCATTACAAAAGAGGGTGTGTAATTACATACGTGGTCACTGATTATCGCATAACTCCTCATTTTGATTCCTAAATTCTACCCTTTGTGTTTCAGTCATAAAAATTGCAGTCTGTACCAATTTACTCTTTATTCATTCCATGCCGAAAAGCTGGAAAAAAAAGTTTCTTCATCAAAGAAGAGACCATGCCAAACTCAGGACAGGAATGGAATATAAAAAATTCCACTCCAGTTGTGTAGGTAGGATTTTGCATTGATTTAAGAACCAAACACAATATATGGTGCAATAGAGGAACATGAAAACAGGTGCCTATAACATACCTCTACCAAAATGGGAAAAGGAAGATACTTTGATATATGTAATTATTTTGCACAATATACATACCACAATGTACTCGTTACTGAAGCTGCTTGACCTTTGGCTCAATGATTTATGCCTCTTGATATTATTCACATTAACAAGTGTCTCTTCATCAAATTTGCCTCTTTCCTCAATTGAGAGTTGGTTGAATCGCTTCTCTCCACCTTCCACGCTTCTTTTTATATCCACCTGCAAGAACCTTGTCAGTTTTACCATGCCATGAGTGGTGAAATAATAAGTAAATACGAGTGTTTCTGTGGCTTTAACTTTGAACTTTTAAGCGAGAAAGTGTTCATGACCCCAAAATGTGGTGTGTGTGATTCAAACAAATAACCAATACAGTAGCAAAAGTTGGTACCATTTTGTTATTATGAATAATGACATGAATCTTCAAAATTTTGCATGTGCTAGATTAAAAGAAAAGAAAGAATAATTATGGGAAAAACGTACTGACGAGTAAGCAGAGATGCAGCAATCAGGATGCCGAAGCAAAGCCAATGTTGTCTCTACAACAGATATATAAAATTATATTTAACCCCAGAATAACAAAAACAAACCAAGAATGTATTTGCTAAGGGTGGAAGTTAAGGCAATCAGTACTCCTACCCTTTTAATGCCATCAAATCAAAGGCAAGGATTAGAATCATGATTTAGCAAATTCAAACGAAGCAATCTCATCTAGTCTAGGTGTCAATTACTAAAAGTGAAGTAAATGCAAGAAGTAGGGCTGTAACAACCTGACTGGTACAATATGCAACCATCTCCGCCCCCCTCCCCCCCCCCCCCCCCCCCCCCCCAATCCCTCCCCCGAAAATCTGACCACCTCACTTGGGGCGTAACACATTGAGCATGTGTGACTAGGATTTTCATCAAAATATATAACATAACTTTATTCAATTACATGTGTCTATAAATAAGAATGCATTATAGATCGGGTTGGGTTCTACGTGTGGCCACACCCACCCCACAAGGTCCCAACTTGGGTCGGGTGAGTATCCCCTGCGGAACCCTACAGTGTAGAATAGCTTCCAGAAGAGCCAAAATCATTTTGGTGCCTATATGTGTTACGGGGTGGAGGGGGGGGGGGGGGGGGGGGGGGGGGTCTGCTTTGAGAATCGTGACAGGTTAAAACGGACGATGCAAATTGCATTCAACACGGTAGGGCACTGCACTGGATCTGAACCCACTTGGGTCAGAGGTCTAACAACACACCACATCCAATTCAGGTTTGCAAGAATTGAGAAGTCTAGTAACATAGATGGGTTTATTACGTACCAGTAAGAACAAAGCTTAATCCAGCCGGGGTAGAAGTATTGGCCTTCTCTGCTAACTGATCAAGATCCCTTTGAAATGATCTTGCCATACCCAACATGCCAACCTAGAGCACAGAGAACAACACTTTTTCTTCAATTAAACATGATACAACTTGCATAGATGGAATTATAAGACATGAAAGACTAAAAATGGTTGTTTTATGCATATGTGTTTTACTATTTTGTCAAACTTGTAATAAAATGGGAAAGACTGGTAAGGGGTAGATACCAGGCTTGTAGGTAATTGGTACCGATTTGAGAATTGGTACCAGTAGGGCTTATGTGCCCAGTAGTAGGGAGTTGATACTCATACCTATTCCTAGGTACCAGCGAGGTGGTAGTGGTTTTGCTTCTTTGTTTTTCTTTACAGAATATATGAAAGAAAGAGTTTATCAAACCTGAAGCTTTATAACACTAGTCTTTTGTGTTTCATTAAGAACGCTACCCCCAGAAGAATCGGAAAGAAACCCGGTCAAAAATAAAAAGGCCATGAAACCCATCATGATAAGAAGGAAATTTGACCCAGCTCCGAACCCAAAACCGACAACTGGCCCCATGGGAACAAATGGAGAAGAATAGAACGGCGCCGAATAAAAAGAACTGGACGACGGCGCTGGTGCAGAGTAACTCCATGAAGAGTGCGATGAAGCACCCCTTGAGGAATGAGAAGAGAAAGAGGACCCGCCGATTCTCCCACCAGAGGCAGCAAGCGCACTGTACGGATCTCCTAGTACGATTACACTGAGAAGAACGGCTATGGCGGGTTTTTTGAGCAAATTTATGATTTTCAGGATTACATTTTGAAGCTTCTCTAACGGGTTCAATGGGTCGACTTCAGTGGGTTGAGACGTAATACGTTGGGTTGCTTGTGTACGGAGATTCATGTGGAGGGAAGAATGAGGGGTAAATCGGATTTGCTGGTGGTTTCTGAAAGGGACCTGGGGACGAAGAGAGGCGCGAAAAAGGGGATAGAATTTTAATGGGGAAGGTCGGAGCTTGGGAGGTTCTAGAAGGGAGGAGGCAGTTCCTGGCAAAGAAGCGATCGCCATTAGAGAAGATTGAAGGTGAAAGTTGGAGAAAGAGTATCCTTGCCTCGGATATTTTACTGAGCTGTTTTCCGACGAAGGAGAGGCGATTTGATTTGCGCCTCAGCCTCACAGAGCTTTCAGAGGCAGGGGAGGGGATACGTGGCCACAGAATGTGAATACTTTGTGGCAAACATAGTTATCATATGTTGTGTAGCAAGCAAATAAGCAATCAAATAAGTTCCGATGAACAGTGGATTCTAGTGACAGTGGACCGCCACGCCAATGTATGTTGCGCAATCGCTACTAGTTATGAGGCGATTATTTTTCAACAGATTAATGCACCAGAACAGAAGGTAACTTCTTACTTAAGGAATATCCATTTTTATTTAAAATGCTTTAGTGACTGAATGTTGGCCCATTTAGCCCATATAACAGCCCATTCACCTTTACTTCTTTCTTCTCCCGCCGTTCTCTTTCGTGGATTCTCAACGGTCACCCCCAAATCAAAGCAAAGGGCACTATTGCTAAACATATCTATAAATTGGACCGAATTAGACACACAACCTATTTTATACAAAGAACATATCTTTTATTTTAATAATATTTTGTTAGTTGGTCAATATGTCCTTTTCCAATATATAATAACATAATTAAACCCGTCAAATTCATAATTCGGCTAAACAAGTAGTGTTACGTATATAGTTCTCTCAAAAAGTAATATGTATTACATAATTTATTATTTTTAGAAATTATTGTAAAATATATAGGATATTCGATAGATTGCATTCATAATTCAATCTCATAGAAGGAATCAATTCTTTGTTTGGGCTCATTTAGACATTTTCTAAAGGACACAAAAAATTAATTCTCTTTAGGAACCGAATTTTTTAGAGTTGCTGGCATCTATTTGAACATACTTCTTCATCCCAATCTTCATTTAATACCTCCAACCTCAATTTTGAACAATTAATCATTCTACGTAATTATGTTACACATAATTAATTATTAAAATATGTAAATAAATTTCAACTAATCTTTAGACCTTTAAAACATGTACAGTGATTAGTGTGTGAAATGAGTGTGTTTTAATATTTTATTTAGTAAATAATAAAATATTTATTATATTAACATTATATGTTCTTTATCTGCTATTATTTTGTTATCTGATAATTATAATAAATAAAGATAGAGTACAAATAAAATAATTTGTAACAGATAAAAATAAGATACATAGAAGAACAATTTGTATTAATTTGTAACAAATACGGATACACTCTTTTTGTACCAGTTGACTTTCCAGCGAAGAATACTCACGCGCGCTCGTATCAGTCGCGGACTCCAGTTCTCTTCGTCCCCCAATTCTTTCGTAGACCTGGTCGAATCCCACCTAGTCCAACCAGTCACGGAACCCTGGGCCCACCAACAATTCCAATTAGTCTTTTGTACTCGCAACGTCACGAGATTCGTGAATTATTCGAAACAAATGCCAAATTATTCAGTTGATCTAACTTTGACCGAATTATTTCCAAATAATTCACAAATTTTACGAATTATTCACAAATTTTCTCAGAACAATTATTTTTGTTTTTTGTTTTCTTTCCAGTAGAATTGAGATCTCTGTATCCGAATAATTCCAAATATTTCCGGAATTATTCATTAATCACGAATTATACCCAATTTATACCGAACAAATACACTCTCCCCACTCACTTCTCCATTTCTCCTCTCACCTGTCACCTCCAAGCTCTGCACTGCACCCCCTCCGTCCGTTCTCCGATCATGGGTCAACAATTGACCGACGACGAGTTCCTCCGCCTCCCTCTCCGTCTGATCATGAGTGAACAATTGACCGACAAGTTACTCCGCCTCCACGAACAACCATTCACGCAACTCATGTTGAATCTTCTATCAAACTCCAACGCCGAACGGCTCTCCGCCGAACACTTGTTACTATTCTTCTCCAAGAATTACCCCCAGTTGCTCTGCCTCAAGACATCGCTTCTCCTCTGCTCTCCACTCCGCGACATGCGCTTCACCGCTGCTATCCTTCTCCGACAATTCTTCACTCCAATCTCCGACTTCTACCTCTGGCCTCGCCTCTCCCCATTCTGCCAATTTTACCTCAGAATAATCCTCCTCTTATCTCTCCAAGAAGAGGAATTCAGACGTGTCGCCAATGCTAAAAGCGACACAATCGCGCAACTTGCCTCCAATTTAGTACCTCTTTACCCCCAATATCCAGAGCTCCTTCGTTTCGTTCTTGTTTCAATGGCTACAAGTGAAAACCAACCGCCAATCTTGTTAGAAGCCAATCTTGGTGTCTTTTCGCGGATAGCAAAGCCATTAGCCAATATACTTTTGCCGAAGATACCTATTCTAAGATCCATTCTTTCATTCTGTATGGCCCATCCGACCTCGTCAGACGTGCGTGTCGCAGCTCTATCGGCTTACTGTAGTTTAGTACAGTCTCTACCTCCTTCTAAGGACCGCAACAAGCTTCGAAGTCTGCTACGTTTCTTTCCTTGTGTTATACTCAACGCGGTTCTTGATGAGGAATTAACTGTCGTGCCAAAGGTGCTGAAGCTGCTGATTGATTTTGCCGGGGCTGAGCCGAATTTCATTTGTGATATTGTAAAAAATACAGACTTAGTTCTGTCTATTCTAAATTTATTCGACAGTGACAAGTTAGAAGAAGGGACCAGACACCTGGCACTGGAATTTGTGATTACTCTTGCAGAGGCCAGAAAGCCGGTCCCAGGTACTCCCGGCATTTTATTTTATTTTTCAATTACAATGAATAAACCATTTCTAATACAATATATATATGATCAGGGTCAAAGGCCGTGCGGGGCAGGATCCCGCTACATGTGCCCATAATTTTTTCCGCAATATTGGAAATGCTTTTTGATGTGGGTGATGACATGGCATGGCTTAATGCACAGTCACAAGACAAAGAACTGAATCAGTCAGGTAACTACACATTTGCACTGGAGTGTTTAGACCGGCTTGTGTTCGCACTAGGTGGAGACAAGCTTCTCGGGGCTGCCGAATACTTGCTGCCAGGTTTTTTTAGTGATCCTGATTGGAAGAAGCAGCATGCGGCTTTTATTTCACTTGCCCGGATTTCACAAGATTGTTCTAAGGTGAGTCTATAAATCCTATATGACCAAGTTGTGGTTCCATATGGCTAGGTTTCCTACTGGTATATAATGGAGGATTGTGCATATGCCAGCTAACTCGTTTATGATTTTTTTTTTTCATCTAAATCTTTTCTTGATTTTCTTGGTTTTGTTGGTGTCTACTCTCAATTCAGGGTAAATAGAGGTGTGATCACAAAACTGAGGGTTAATTGTGGCAATTGATTGCATTCCAAGTTTTGAGATATTCTATGCAAGTGTATCAAGGTCTCAAACTAGTCAAATTTACATGTCTAACTGGAAAATATGTTTCTTGGGTTGATCTCCTTGTTGCCTTTCCTTTATCTTGTTTGGCTTTGGTTGGTTTTAATCAGGCTGAAAAATTGAGGATAAAGAGGCCAAATTGGGCCAATTTAAGCCTTGATGCAGATTAAGTCCAAATTAGCAGATGTGGCTTTATCCACAATTGATGCTTAATTGAAGCTTAATGGGACAATTAATTTTATTAGTCTATCTAACCATTTCAGGTTGTTTTCTTACGCAAGTACAAAATTTTTAATTCATGGGCTTTGTAACTTTTCTTTCTAAGCATGTGCTGATCTTATGGTTATTTTTTAATGTAGGAGATAGATTCAGAAAGCCTATTCCCTGGCATAGTTTTGAGTGCTCTTGCTGCAGCCATGGATGAGTTTGAGAACCCTTGTATACAGGCAAGTACCTTGCTTTTCATCTTTACTTTGCTGTATTTGCCTGGTTCGATTTAAGTATGCCAACCTAACCCGACAAGTCGGTCCTTTCCTACAAAAATATCTTAGTTAAGACTAACCTGTTTAGCATGTATTCGTCAATATTATTGCCCTCTTTAGAAATAAACCTCCAATATCCAAATGTCTCATTAAGAAAGATAAGCTAAATGTATTCAAATGGGAATAAAAATATCTGATCTGACAAATGCTGACCGTGGGTCTACCTGACGTGATATGTGATTCGATACCTTGTCAGTATATCTCCTCAAACCTGACCTACCTAATAGATTGACGGATAGTGTCTAGGTTAGTAATTTTCTTGACCACTGATGGGCTTGACAGGATCTGACCGGATTTGATAGACAAAATAACTGACTAACACTCCTAGTCGAATTTGAATCATAATTTCAACAATGGATGGTACTTGTTCAAATTAGTGCTATTGGAACTTTCAGGCGTCTGCGGCAATGGCACTCATGAATTTCATTGAGATATGCAATGATGATATCCTCAAACCATGCCTGCATATAATTGTCGAAAAATTACTCCTGCTGTTAGAGGTACCTATTTTGCATCAGTGTGCAACTTCTTTTGTTTTTTGGTTAATACTTGCAGTTTAGCATAATGTTTTGAGCTTTCTCTACACAGAAAGGGACGCAAATAGTGCAAGAGGAAGCTGTATCTGCTCTGACTACTGTTGCGGAAGCAGCTTTGGTATGTTTTTAGGTTACACATTTTCTGTGTTGTGAAGTGTTAATTGGTATCTTTTTCTAATGTTTCATGCTATATCTTTGACCAGGACCAGTTTGACAAGTATTATGATGCAGTCATGCAGCATCTAATGCATATTTTGACGAATGCAACCAACAAGAAACATAGAATGCTTCTTGCCAAATCAGCAGATTGTGTCATTGCGGTCGGTTTGTCCGCTGGAAAGGATAAATTTAGCAAGCATGTTCAAGTGGTAACGAGCTATACACCCTTTTGATTTTAAAGTAAATTATTCTATTGCAGAATTGATGTGACATATTATTTCTTATGCATGAAATTAATTTGGCAGGTCATGGGGGTATTGATATCACTGCAAAGTTCACTGAATCCATATGACCCAGTAACAAACTATGTTCTGCGGGTAAGCAGTTATATAGCATGGCCACGCTCTTTAAAAAATTTCAAGGAGAAAGGAAGGGGAAAAAGTAGCATGAGTTTTCTGATTTTTTTATGATATATTATGCAGGCAACAGCAACAATGTGTGAATATCTTGAGCATGGTTTCCTAGCTTACGTGGATAGTGTCATGAAACCTTTACTCGAGTCTGTTCTGTTAAAGCCCGATTTCGGAATTGCTTCGGCTGATGTACAACATTTTGACGATGTGGGGTATGTTTTAAATTGAATCTGGTTGTTTTGTTCCTCAAAAAGTTATGATTTTACCTAGTTTTATTCAACTTTACTGTTTAATTGTGTTTTCATGGCTGAAGTTCCGGATGAATAGCTGAAACTTGAAAAGGGAATTACCTCTTATTCCAAAGTTTATTTATTTTTAATTTTTGTAATTTTTTGGATTTTGGGCAGGATATGGAGGTTCACATGCAATATATTTGAGAACCAGGGAGAAATTTAAATAAATTTATAAAATATAAACAAGTAAAAGAATAATAAAGGCAAATATGAGCTATGTAAAAAATATATTTTTTCTTACGGATAAAATAAATGCAGGACTGAAACAGCAAGATTTAAAGGTAAGAGGATGAGACTCAGACCTAGCATCTTGGAGGAGAAAGCACTTGCTTGCAACGTTCTGTTGGGTTATGTCGAAGTTCTCAAGGAGCATTTCTTCCCCTGGACAAAAAAGGTCACTTGTTGATTTCATGCTCGTTTTCTTTTATTATTTTTTTTTTTTTTGTGAGCTTGAGAGAGTTAACATTGACCTCTCACTTAACCATTTTTACATATATTAAGTCGGATTGCTTATGTAAATTCAGGTGGCACTTGTATTGGCACCCCTCATCAAGTTCAAGCACCATGTCGAAGTTAGAAAGGTTTCTGCTAGAGGTTGGTCCCTCTGTGTATTTCTTTTTCCACCTTCTCTGGTGTTTTCCTTTATTCTTTTATAGTTTTGAGTAACAAATGTATTTAAATAAGTCACTTTTACGTTAAATACAAAACAAACTACAATCAAGGTTCCAAGTTTGTATGTACTGTAAATGCAATTGGTGTATATTAGATGGAAAAAAATCCTGAAAGAATATGGGATTTCATATTCTTTCTTTCAACTACGAAATGCTGGGTATAATATAAAAACAAAAATAACTTGTATGATTTATTCAGCATTGTTGCTACATGCCTTTTAACTATAACTCTTTCTTCAACCATGTTTAGCAATGCCTGAGCTTCTAAACTCCACCAACATTGCAATAGAAGAGGGAATATATCAAAACCACGATGGGTTGTCTGTTAAGCGAATGTTTGGTTTCATGCTTCCTACACTTCTAGAAAGCATCCATAAGGTTACTTCAAGCAGAGCACCTTACTTCTCTTTCTTATCTGTTGAATAAATAAATTCTGTGAAGATTCATATTTGTTGAATATATTACAGGAATGGGACGAAGAAACTTGCGCTATCATTCTGGAGTCCCTGAATCGATGCCTTGAGGTATTCCTTTGTATTATCATAATGAATTTTGCAAATTATACCCATGGCTTGTCCATAATTGCAAAAGTACCAGGCTTTTGGTCTTTTTTTGTCTCTTAATATTTTTCCTTGTCCAATATATTTACCCAAAACATTTTTTATTTCAATTATCAATTTACTTTTTCTGTCCCGCATATAAGGCCTAAGTACGTTAAAGTAAGCAGGGATTTTCCATTTCCTACTTGGGCTTGATAAGTTTTTTCACATTTTGGTGGTTCTAGCTGTCAGCGAGACATCTAAAAGAATACCAGGTCAGAAATATAGTGGAAGAAATGAAGTACCTGATCACTTCAAGTGATGCCAGGAAGAGCAAAAGGGAAAGAATCAAAACTGAGGACTATCATGGTGACAAAAACAAACATGAGGACTTAATTCTTGCACATGTACCTAATCACTTTTCATGCATTTCTTCTGTTCTTTTTGGTTCTGTTTATTTTGCAAACAACATCAAGTATTTATTCATACAAGGTAATACCTAAAAATTGTTTTACTTGTTACACCTTGTTTGGATGGAGAGTAGAGGAAGGGAGGGAATGGAAAGAAAATAAAACTTTCCGTCGAATCGTGTTTGGTTGACAAAATTATGTTGGAGGTCAAGGGTACAGGAGGTGAAAGATTTAACCTTGTATTATTGTAATCAATAGAATTGGTTTCCCTCCCGATTTGGGGTGTAACGGATGGAAAGAAATTTTGTTGCAAATATTTTTAGAACAAAAAATACAAATGTCCAATCCTATATCTTATCTATATAATTTTCATACAAGTTTTTTGTCACAAATCTACAACAACCACCGAATTTCTCAACCTTCTAATTTTTAATCAACCAAACAAGAAATAAGACGGAAAGGAAAGTTAAATTTATTTTTTCTCATTAATCATCCAAACACAAAGAAGTTAAATATATTAATTTCCTTTCTATTCCATTCCATTCCCTTTTATTCTTCACATCCCCTTCCTTCCTCTACTCTCCATCCAAACAAGGTGTTAGTAAACTCAACCTTTTTGCAGTATAGTGGTTTTACAAAGGCATATTATATGCAAGTTTTTGACAAATTTACCTCTATTTAGGATAACCTTATTTAAACAAACTAAATATAATATAAGAGTTAAGCTATAGGCAATTGTCATTGTTAGCTTGACTTAACCATTAATCATATTTTCACTAGGGTGTGTTTTGCAATTAACGGAAAAAATTTTAGGCATTAGGTACAAAACTACAAAAATAAATAGGTGTACTTGCAAAATAAATAAATAAATAATCTTCTTGTTCTGTGTTGTGCCACTTGAAACACAAGCTTTCTGCAGCTTTTTTGACTTGTGTATGCATATCCTTCTTTGCATTTACAGATTGGTGAGTGTTTGACTCTTTTAATCAAGACATACAAAGCAGATTTTCTTCCATTTTTTGATGAACTCTCCATGTACTTAACTCCTATGTTGGTAAGTTCCCTTGGAACCACCTTTTGTACTTGTGCAATAGTAGTAATAATAAATTGCAAATGCTCAATTTACTTGTATTGAAAATGATAGGTAGCAGAGGAATCAATTCAGGCAAGAACGGTTTCTCTGAACGTTTTCACCGACCTAGTTGAGGAATGCGGCATTGCAGCTGTTAGGTACCACCACCACTTCTACAACAATTATAATGATTATTATTTTGTTTTATCTGTCTTAAAATTGCTACAAGTTACATCCTCTTATCTAGGATCTATATTATTCAGGTACTATGATGCATATTTGCCTTATTTGTTAGTCGCATGCAACGATAATGATCCTATCATCAGACAGGTTTGTTGTGTTGAAAAATCGTAGTTTTCATATTTCTATTCAATCCTCAAATAGTTTTCACATATACACGAGGAGAGTTAGAACATAGAAGCATCTACCTTAAATGAAGATGCAATTCTTGTGAAGGACATTATATATTGAACGTTTCTATATAACTGCCATTAAAATTCTAATATATCATTATTTGTCAAAATTTCGTCATTAACTTTGGAACAGAATCAACTTCTTTTCTCTTTGATTTTTAATTAATTTTTTTTGTCAGAGTGGCGTGTATGGTGTTGGCATCTGTGCTGAATTTGGTGGTTCAGAATTTACACCATTTATATCTGGTAATAAATATAAAAAGTTCCTTGTAACTTCTTTTGTTTTAAAAGGCTGATTATTTAAGATTAGAGTTTACTATGCAGAGGCTTTAGCGAAGTTAAATAATGTCATACTAAGTCCAAATGCTCTTGCACCGGATTATGCTTTGGCATATGATAATGCTGTCTCAGCCTTGGGCAAGATATGCCAATTCCATAGATTTCATGCAAGAGCAAAGGTACTAATTGTATATTTCTTATTATGTGCTTTTACTTTAGGATACTCAAGAGTAACCAAACACACAAATTCCGTACACTTTTCCGTTGTTTTATCAGGCTATTGCTACTTGGTTGAACTGCTTGCCAATAAGTCATGACCTTGAGGAGGCTGAGGAGGTACATGAGCAGCTTTGTTCTATGGTTGAGAGGTATTGCAATATTAAATTCTCATCATAAATAACACAATTTATTTGTTTCAATTTTTGTTCCTTTTCTGTTTTGTTATATTAGTTGTTCTTGTCATTCGTTGCACAGATCTGATAGACAACTTCTTGGTGAAAATGATAAGCATCTCGTTAAGATAATTTCACTTTTTATTGAGGTATATTGAGTCTTCATTTTTATGTTAGGCTAATGATTCCCTATTTTTTTCTACTTTTTGTTACTTATTGAAAGACTAAAATTACTTTTAACCAATAAAAATGTCAGTCATTTGGGCACTGCCTCTGGGTTTGGTCAGTCATTTCCTGGGGTCCAGGTTTGAATGGAGATGTCCAATTTTAAAATTTTTACCTGAATTTAGGAAAATAGCTGTTTACTGCCAATTTTGTATAAAAGTCAGAAAAGCATATAATATATGAATCTTGAACTAAAATTGACAAAAAAAACATACCTTATTTGCTCATAACTTAAGTATTTACCAAGTTAATTATATTATCTGCAATAGATATTACTGCAATTGCACCAGGTTAGTTTTGGTCAGTTCTTAGTGCAAGTCGACCTAAAATGGTTGGTCTTTGGTCAGGTCAGGGAATTCTTGGTTGGGTCAATCAGGTAGTATATAGTATGTTTTTATATACATGTGTGTACTTGTCTATCGTGCAGATATTAAGTTTCAGCCAGGGTCTAGTAACTGAACAAACACGCAATCGAATGGTTAAGTTCTTAAAAGGATTAAAAGATACAATGCCTCAATCTACTCTTTGCGAGACCTTGTCATCTCTAAGTAACAAGCACCAGCTTGCCTTTAAAGCCATCCTTAAACGGTAATTGTTCTTTTGATGAGACTCATACTATGGTCAAATTTACATTAAATTTATTGTCATGCACCGAGTATACAGTTTGTGGTGCAACTTTTTGGTTGCTGTTTGGTTATCTATCTATTTTTGCTTCATTTTTTTTCCTTTTCTTGATAGTTCGATCCTTTTAGAACCAGATGTGCCCTCTTCAAGATTTCACATCCAAAAGTCTTGATGGTTTTTTCAATCATTGCCTGAAAGTGAGAAATAAGGCACAAAATTTGTTCTCGTAGTAACTGAAAATAATATAAATGTACAGTCAATATTCAATCGAGAAACTAAGTTGGTCTCAGTCACGTTATCTATCTATTTATTTATGCTTTGTGCATTTCCTACAAGCTGGTGTTTCTGATTGAATTTTTAAGCTCATATTGCTTGCTAGGCATTCATTAAATAAGTAAAAGGATTAATTTTTCCAATACCCCTCAAGATTTTTTTATTTGTCCCTCTACTCTTCAAAAAAATTATTATTTACCACTTGACTCTTACAAATGTTTCTTATATGCTAATCAAGTTAAAATCCTAAGTTTAACTATCTATTCTCTTAAAAATTAGTATTCAAATTCAATCATAATTCAAAACGAAGTGACAATTATGCCCTCTTCTTTCTTTCTCTTAATTGTGCTCTTCTCCTCCTGCTTTCAATCCCTTAGTGGTGCATGAGCTCATATAATGTTCAAACATTCTGACAAGAAGGGCCTAGCTTCAGCTGTACATAGCTACTAAATGGAGGCTGCCAGTACTCGAGAAATAGAAAGAGTTTTGTCTGTCTAATTCATTCAAAAGGAACTGGTGGATGGTATTTTTTGCTATATCTTACATGTCTAATTGATATAAAAGGCTGTAATGTTGTAAGAATCGTTATATGATAATAAACTTGAGATCTTTTCTCTTCCAGATTACTTATACGTTATTATTCGTTCTATTTTTTTTTCAATCTCTCTTCGTGATCATCTTGGTCTGATGCTTGTGTATCAGGCTGATTTATCAGATTCTCTTGAATTATTTGGCACATTACCAATTTTCAAAATCCTATGCAATTTTATGAATGGTATCATTTGAATACATTAATTTATTTTGGTTATTTAATTAAGTTCCTTAAGTTTTAACATAGGCTTTAGTTAAGTTCATACTGAGCAAATTTGAGGTTTCATGGAGGTATTAGTTGGATTGAATTTTAGCTGACAGTAGATAAATAAAGTTATACATATTATGCATATTAATACTAATTTGGACAATCTCTGGTAAAATGTTGGGATTAATCAATTAAATCTACTGATGAGCCTTACATCTCAGGGTATCTAAATAAAAAATGAATTATTATGAGTACTGATCACCAACAGTTCCTTACTCTTTCTCCATGACTTTAATTTCTGACAATTTGTAGTATTTATGCGCTTAAAATTTTGGGTTTCAGTGATCAGTGACAAAGGCGTATTGGTGAGGGCTTGATAACATGGAATTGTTTATAAGTGGAAGAGATTGAGATTGAATAGTGAAGGAAGAGAAAGGATGAAAATCACTTTCTTTAATGGCAAATTGAATTGTGTTAAAGAGAGAGAAGATGCTAGGCAGGAGAAAGAAGCTCATGAAGAAAGAGGAAGATAACTAATGGATTGGAACTGGAGAAAGGTGCAAGAAGAAGGGGGGGGGGGGGGGAGATGTGGGGATTGGGCTAGAAAAGAGGCGCTGGTATATGAGGAGCAAGGGCCAAGTCAGAGGAACTGGGGACGGTCCATCGGACCAAATTCAGTCCGATTTCCGGTTGGAGTCCTCTGATCTGCTCAAGATTTGTGCAAACAACTTTGAGAATTGCTCCAATCAAGTTCACACGAACCTTGACGAGGATCGGAGGGCTCCGATCGAACATTGGACAGAATCTGATCCAATACCCATCTGACCACCCAGAGCTACAAGTCAGGGACCAGCACAGTAGAATGACCTGAAAGTGAAAAAGACAGTAAACCTGATGGCGCGAAAAAGTATAGGGAGGATAAGAGGGCATATTTATCATTTCTTTTTTGATATAAGATTGAATAATACTTGTTTAAGAGAATAATTATTATGAAATTTAAGGTTATGATCTGATGAGTATAAAAAATATTTATAAGAAAATTTGAAAGATCGAGTAGAAGTAGAAATAAGAAAATTACATAGAATTGAGGGGTATTATAGTAGAAACTAGCCCAAAATTGTTTGACGTCGGACAAAACTATTTTAGCTTAACAAATAATAAATAAATAAATAGCTCTAGCCTCGATCACTTCGCACCCCCTCCCTGGAAAACGGGACAGAAAATTGAAAACGAGAAAAACAAAACAGTTAAATGTTGGCAAAATGTAAGCCAATTGCTTGCTAAGCATTCATTAAATATAAAAAAAAATACGAATACCTAATTGCAAGGGATGATCCGAACAAGAGAGCTAAGTCCATAATATTAAGAGTGAGGCTATGTTATTTTGCAATGCACATTTAGGGCCTGTTTGGCTGCACAGTGGGAATGGAAATAGGAATAGGAATAAGAAATTTTTGAACTGAAATTTACTATTCACGTGGGAAAAAAAAATTCAATCTGAGTGAATTTTTTTTTCCCACGTGAACAGTATTTTGTGGGGAGCAGCCAAACAGGCCCTTAGATTCATACCATAAATTCATATTTTTGTTTTTAAAGTTCAAACAATCAATCTTAACCAATCAACATGATCTTTATAAATGTATTTTGGACTTAAATTTTACATTATTTTTTATTATTTTTTTAGATATGTAGAAAATCATCTTATCTAAAGATTTGGACCATCCAACAATAGTGATTTTATATCATATTAAAGAAATAGTTAAAAAAAAATTAAACAAAAATGTAAAATTTGGTCGTAAGTGTATTTCATATTAAGATCATGTTGAGCAGTTTGAATCAATTATTTGGACTTTAAAAAGCAAAGATATAAGAATTAATTTTTAATATACCCTTACAGACTTCTCTACTTTCCCATATACTCCTCAACACTTAAATATATCTAATTTGCCTTTAAACTCTTAAACTCTTTTCTTTTTATCTATTATATAATAATTCTTAAATTAATCATAGTTAAATCTCTGATTAAAATAATAAAAGACAGAAATATAAAGAAGTTGATCCGTCTATTATTTTCCCGCGCTCTTAATTTTTCTTTGGCCTCTTATTTTTTCTCCCGCTAGTCTGTTCTCTCATTTCTTCATAAGTCTTGCATTTTTCTCTTCGCCTCTTACTTTTCTCCGCTGGTCCGTTTTCTCTTTTCTTCATAGGCCTTCCAAATTTAATTTACGGTAAGTATTTTTATTGCCTTTTTCGTTTCCACTAAAATTGAGTCTCTTTTTTCGTTGATGATGTTTGCACTGCTTTTGTGCTATTTTCTTTGCTTGGGTTGCAATGAACTCATCTTGTCGGGCATTGATTCTTTCTATTATCAATTTCAAATTTGTCTTTTGTGAAAATTGATGGCCGAACTATCTAGTGTTGATACCAATTTTGATTGTGCAGTAATTATTATTTTCATATGTTTTACCAGTAATATCCCTTGTTGCTCATGTTCTTCATGCAAATAAGCATTGTAAACTTTTCAGAATTTCATGGTTGAGCATTGTCCTTCTAAATTTGCTTTTAATAGGCCCCTAAAATTTTCTATTGGTTACTGAAGAGCTAGTTTTGAGCAAAAATAAATGGACAACAAGGGTATTATGCACTGTGTGGCACATTTGGAAGCATCGAAACACAATTATTTTTGAGGGGAAACGAATACCCCTACGATACTGGCAGTCAGATGTGTTCAGGAAATGAGAATGTGGCTAAATTTCTGCTAATTTGGTGGTTTTTACTATTTTTCAATTTCTCATTTTGCTGAGGAGTACTTTTGTGTTTCTTTTTTTACACTGAGTGTTGTGGGTGTTATTTATCTCAATCTTAGTATAAAGGTGGGTATGTAGACTGCCATGTACCAGGACTGGTACAAGAAGTAGCGGGTTGGCAAGGTACCTAGACTGGTACAGTGCATACTGGGAATGAGACAGTGCATAGATGTTTTATCTAATGAACAGGCACCAGTGGATAGAGTGTGTAATGTTGTAAATTCATTTATGTTCAATGCAACCACCTAGGCAGCTGCTGTCAGGATTTCAAAAGAAAATTATTTTAATTTTTTATACAGGTCAAACTTGGCTGAATCTGATAATTTTAAAATTTATTTTCATGTGTTAAATCAAAAGTAGCTGAATCACAACCCCGGTACAGGTATTCAAAGATACATGATTGAAATATCTAATGAATCCCACTTGTAGATAAGCATATAGTTCTAATTTTCATGAATTATTCATTTTCAGCATCTTTCTATATGAATTAAACCTCGTCAGATTATTTTCGTGTTTCAAATCTATTAGAAACAAGAGTGAAACAGGAGACATGCAGTGCGTATTTTTTCAATTAAATTAGCAGTTTAGTTTTTGTTTTCTCTTTCTTTATCCGTGTTAAAAAGTTCGAACAAGAGTAAAATGGAAAAATAAAAATTCGGACAATACTTATATCTAAACACATCCATGATGAGGAGCAAGAATCATATATACATATATCTAAACAACAAACAAACAAGTATATTCCACTCAGAAAATAAAAATAAACAAACAAGTACATGTAAACGATTGTTTGATATTTTTTCTTTTAAGATAAAGATAAGAGTCAAATTTCTTAATTTTAAATATTCATATGATACCTTTCATTCTCGTCTCAATTTGAATAGTAAAATATACTACGTCACAATAATACGCCAGAGACTAACAGGAGCGTATTTAGGAGGGGTGGCTCCTCCTACGATTTGAAAAAATTATAATTTTTATGTGTATTTTCTAGCATCTGTTTTTTTTTTAGTTGGCCCCTTTACAAATTGAGAATGTGCTTAATTCAAGCAATTAATATCGTTCATTGCAAAAAAATCTTGCCCAGTTTTTTATTTTTGTTATTAAATTCGGCTATTTATGATACATTTCTAGTTTTATTTTTTTGGTGATTTCATGGCCCATAGGAATGCATTTCTAGTTTCATAATTCATTCTTCAAAATTGCTTTGAGTTACACATCAACGAAGAGGAGGTACCGCTTATCACGTATACCAAAATCAATTAATCACTATCCTCGATATCAATTAACAAGTACAAACGCCGTAAATTATGTAAGATTTAAAGTTCAACTTACCGAGTAAAATTTCTTTGATGGGATCCAGATATATTTTATAAACTTATGGAAACTCTTCCCTCCAAATTTTAAAACCTTGTAAAATAAAATTAACCTCTTTAGAGCATCTACAATGGTAATTGTTTTTAAATTGCTAATCTGATGTGTCAATTGCTAATGTAATTGTTGGGTTGTAGGCCAATTTCTAAAAAAACAAATTTGCTTATAAAACAAACGATTTCTTTTGGACATACTAATACTCTCTCTATTTCCTATTGGCTCTGACTCCTTTGTTCTCTTTCCTATTGGCTCTGATCCAATTTCTGAGATGGAGAGGTTAAGAAATTAAAAAGAACTTAATTTTTAAATAGTGTTTTACAGCTATTTTTAATTTTTTACAGATTACTGGGTTGGAGATGCTCTTATCTTGTTAGGTCTCTCTCTCAAAATTGCCAGAGTAACGACCTCTCTATTTCTCCTCCCTCCAAAATGTTCGCTTGTCAAATGAGAATTGCCATATATGAAAATGATACGTGATTTTCATTTTATCAAACTTTCATAATACAAATTAGTTGTAGTCATTATTGAATTTTTCTTTTTTTTGCTTTAAAAAATATTTCACCAAAAGCACAAATCGAATATCAATTGCACATTTTTATTCGTTTATCCGACCTATACCGTATTCAAAAAGACGGATAAGGATTTTTTTCGTTAACTTTTTGGGTACAGATAAAGGTAAATTTGTTTTCGTTATCATAATGGATACGGTTAAGATCTCCACAATGTACCGTTATAGTCACAAGATTCGCTAATTATTTGTGAATAATTAGTTTTTTTTGTGATGGTGAACCAAACACCGAATTATCGTTGACCGAAACTTTGAATAATTTGCTAATAATTCGCGAATTTTATGAACTTTGTGCGAATTTACGAATTATTCGCAAATTTTCCCAACTTTTTTTTCTCTCTTATGGGATTGAGATCTCCGATCCGAATAATTCCGAATCATTTCCGAATTATATTCAAATTATTTCTAAATCACAAAATTTTAACCCCATCAAACCGAATCCGAATAATTCATTTGTCGCTGTGGATACCGTTGATAGGTTTGCCACACCAATTTATAGGTCTCCACGATCTCATTGAATCTGCGATCAAATTCCTGGGAGTCTGGGACATGATGTTGCTCCATTATCCAACCGTGCCTCGGATCCCTCTACTAATAATTAAGCCGATGCGCTCTGTTTGTTTGTTAAACAGCTCAGATTTGACCTTAACCATCCTCTAACTACTCAGTAGCAACAGAAAGAGATAAATTTATCCAGAATTTGCAGGGCTGCACCAGCCAGCTCTTTTCTCTCTTAACTAATTCCAGTCAATCAACAAATAATATAAACAAAACCAAAACAAACAAAAATAATAAATAAAAAAATAAAGAGGCGCCGGCTCGATCTCCCTCCCTCTCATGCTCTCCATTATTTCCCATTTTACCCCCCCATTTAAAATTCAATTCATATCACCTAAAGTAACTCAAATTTTGACTTTAGATCCGGACCGTCAGATCTGTTTAAAGGGACCTCATGCATTCTACCTAGGACCGGATTGCCCTGATTCTGATCGGACGGGTTGGATCTAAAATCAAAATTTGAGTTACTTCAGAGAACCGAGACTCGTTAAAATTTAGAAAAAAAATAATCTTTTTCCATCCTCGCTGTCGCCCTCCCCTCTTTAACTGTCTTAGTTTCATTCGTTGCGTTGTCCCTAACCCCGTCCCATTCCACCATTCTTATCTCTCTCTCTCGCATCTCTATTCTTCTCCACATTGCTCCATTCTGAGATCTTACCTCCTCTACAGAGAGTAAAATGAGAGAGATTATCAGTGTTCACATAGGTCAGGCTGGGATCCAGCTTGGCAACTCTTGTTGGGAGCTCTACTGCCTTGAGCACGGTATCCAGCCCGATGGCATGATGCCCAGGTACTTTATTCATTCCGCAATTTCACATCCTTTAGATCTATCTAGCCAATTACATTCTACTCTGATCTCAATATTGGATTTTTTGTTTGCAGTGATACTTCTGTAGGGGTCGCGCATGATGCGTTTAACACTTTCTTTAGCGAGACTGGTGCAGGGAAGCATGTGCCCAGGGCGTTGTTTGTTGATCTCGAACCAACTGTGATTGATGAGGTACGTACCGGTGCGTACCGCCAGCTATTCCACCCGGAGCAGCTCATCTCTGGCAAGGAGGATGCGGCGAATAACTTTGCTAGAGGCCACTATACAGGTAAATAGATGCAATAAACAGTTGGAGATGTAGATTAGTTTGAGATCTTCTTTGATTTTTACAATTTCCATTGTTAAGTTTTTTTGTCCATTGGATCTCTGGTCAATTATATTTTTGTCATTGAAAAGCCATACCCATTCAAAGATTTTTATCTTTTTTTTTGTATAATTAGATCTGACTACCTGAATTGACCTATTTCATGCTGATTTTAATTATAATTTAAGCTGATCTGACATTGGTAATATCATCTGATGCAGTTGGTAAGGAGATTGTGGATATCTGCCTCGACCGCATCCGCAAATTGGCCGACATGTGCACAGGATTGCAAGGATTTTTGGTATTCAATGCAGTTGGTGGCGGTACCGGATCGGGATTGGGATCTCTTCTCCTAGAACGTCTATCTGTTGACTATGGCAAAAAGTCAAAGCTTGGTTTCACCATTTATCCCTCACCCCAGGTAATTACATTGTAATTTAAAGAATCAGGGTTTAAATAAGGGTCAAATGATCCCAATGATGATACAAATTGTATGGGTATCACTAACATCATAGAAATTGAACTGCATTATACAGATAAAAAAAAGAATTTGTTCTAAAATCAATTCATGTCATAGGTATCAACTGCTGTCGTCGAACCCTACAACAGTGTGCTCTCAACCCATTCCTTGCTCGAGCACACAGATGTCGCTGTGCTGTTGGACAATGAGGCAATCTATGATATCTGCCGCCGATCCCTTGACATAGAGAGGCCGACCTACACCAACCTCAACCGCCTTATCTCCCAGGTCATCTCCTCCCTCACCACATCTCTCCGCTTTGATGGCGCCATAAATGTGGACATCACCGAGTTCCAGACCAATCTTGTACCATACCCGCGTATCCACTTCATGCTTTCTTCATATGCGCCAGTTATATCGGCTGAGAAGGCGTACCATGAGCAGCTGTCAGTGCCCGAGATCACTACGGCTGTGTTTGAGCCTTCAAGCATGATGGTGAAGTGTGATCCAAGGCACGGGAAGTATATGGCTTGCTGTTTGATGTACCGTGGTGATATTGTACCAAAGGATGTCAATGCCGCAGTAGCCACGATCAAGACCAAGAGGACAGTTCAATTCGTTGATTGGTAAGAATGAAAAGTGTTCCGTAATTATCTATTTAAAGCTGATATTATTTACAAGACAGCTAGGTATAACAGATGTTCTTATCTTATCTATAGGTGTCCTACTGGATTCAAATGCGGCATTAACTACCAGGCTCCAGCAGTGGTCCCAGGTGGTGACCTGGCAAAGGTACGCAGAGCTGTGTGCATGATCAGCAACAACACTGCCGTAGCTGAGGTGTTCTCGCGCATTGACCACAAGTTCGATTTGATGTACGCAAAGCGTGCATTCGTGCACTGGTACGTTGGCGAAGGTATGGAGGAAGGTGAGTTCTCTGAGGCTCGTGAGGATCTGGCCGCACTGGAGAAGGATTACGAGGAGGTGGGGGCCGATGGTGAAGATGATTACGAAGGAGACGAGGGCGAAGATTATTAAATTATATTTTATTTTTTATATTTGTAATTCGTAAACGCGCTTCGAAATTGTTTCTACTTTTCATGAGTTCAATTCGTTGTAAGTTTATTTGTTGTTGTGTAGCTTATATTTTTTATTATGGCATGGTGTATGAAAGCTATTTTTAATCTTTTTTGCTTGAGGATGTAATGAACTGAAGTTATAGTCGAATCAATTTGTACCTTTTGTAAATGTGTTCCCTTCTTCTTCTTTCGATCAAATTTGTATCCTTATTTAATGGATCAGTAAAATATATGCACCTAAACATTGCAACTAGTAAACCACATATATATAAGCAATTAAACAGAATCTAGAATATTTGTAAGCAATCAATCAATGTGAGAGAGGAGAACCAAGTCGTACAATGCAGCTGGTCGATCAAAGCTGAGAAAAATGAAGTCATTTTATTGTAAAGCTTTCACTTTTCTGTAATATATTATAGTATAATTAATAATTTATATGATTATTGAGATGGACTTTCATCTCCTGCGCTTGCCAAGCCAGCTTGATTTAATTGGTTTTTGGATTTAAGCTGTCAATCCAGTTCATAAAAAGCTTCTTTTTTTTTTCTTTTTTTTTTTTTGATTGACAGAGGTTACTCGGTCTCAGAAATGATCATGTTGAGAGGCGAGAAAATTAAGAAACCTGATTACAATTATCCACAAATTAAATAATATTTCAACTCTCCTGACATGCACTGATGCATGCATGTTCCATTGAATTTTAATATGGGAAAGGATGGAATGGGTTGTATTGACATAAATATTGTTTTCAATATCATATATCCAAAGATGTTATACAAGTTTAATAATTACTAAATTTGGACTATTTTTGGAAGAATTTTGGATAGAAAATCACAATCAGCAGTTCATGATTATAGCCCCAAACCATAAGAATAAAGAAGAGAAAAGATACCGCCTCTCAAAATATTGATTCATATAAAAATAAAACTAAAAAATAATAATTTTTTATGTATACATAGAAAAAATATATAAATCACATATAATAATTTTATTTTGATATATAAGTTTATTTTTTTATTATTATAAAACTGAAAAGTAAAGGCATGATGAAGATCAAAAAATGAAAGAAAGTATTTAAACCTTCCTTTTTGTATAAAGACTCGAATTCTTCAAATATTAAGACTTTAATTTTAAAAACAAATAAATAAAAAAGATAGAAAAACGAATAAATAAACTTACTAAAAAATAAAAAATAGATAGTCAACAAAAAAGTTAAAAAAAAACAAAATTTTGTCATAAAACAAATTTGAGTATGTGTGGCCATCCGGAATTCCAGAACTATATTTTGTTTTGCATGTCTGGCCGCTAGTTAATGCTTCAAATGTTGTTTTCTTTGGAGGTTATGATATCAACTGTATGATGTATATCTTTTTTGTTTTATTTTGGATCCACAGAATCATGATTCGGTGTCGGTTGCAGTGGGTTGGCATGGTTCCGTCAGCTCGACATTTCTTTCTTTCTTTTTTGTTTTTTTGCTCCACAAAAGGGACAAATTCTGATTTAATGTATTATATCGTTCTAAAGAGATACATCATACATGCATGCTCTGCTTGTTTTGAGTTCGTTCCAAGTTTCTGCTTGATAAATTAGCATCGATATCACCAAAATTTTCATACATGATTACACCCGAAATTTTAAATATATCATTTTCTGAAAAAAAAAATAAACCAAAACATTCCAAACTTTCGGATTTTTCTGATTTTACCCAGACCGCAGAACACCGTGCGACCCCATTTAATGGGGTCCGCACTATGCCGATGCGGCCCCCCCTTTTTTTTAATCTGAAATCTGCTATTTGTGTTTTGGTTTTAGTTTTTAAAATTATTTTATTTGTTTTGGGTTTTGTTTTACATGTTGTTTATTGGTAAAATATGTTTCGCTTGTAGGATCAAATATTTTGGAAATGTCGTTTGTTTGAAATATTATTTGTGTACAAAGAAATAATGATATAATAAACAAACTAATAAATAACAAAAAACAAATAAAATAAATAACAAAGCAACAAAATAAATAAGTGACAGATAAATTCCATTATCTGACAAAACATCTAACAAAGTACAAATCAAAGCCTACGGGTCAGGACTAAGTACCGTCCTCGCCTTCTTCTTCCTGAACCCTCGACCCCGCCTGGAGAGTGGCGTATCGTCAGTATCTGTTGAGTCTGTAGAGTCCTCCGTCTGGACATCCTTTGCTTGAACCGGCTCATCATGAACCTCCTCAATCTCGGATGTCTGCTAGACTCCAGGATGAAAAACCGTAGTCTGTCCATACTGACCCTGAGTGAATAAAAATGCCTGTCTGGCTATGGGGTCATCATTGAGCGAAGGGTACGATGCATGCTGTGGGGATGACCCAGGAAATTCCAGGAATGTCTGAACATACCCTGGCTAATAAGCAGGAGGTACCGTCTGAGTCAGACTGTAACCCTGAGAATATAGTCCATCTCCCTCTGTGCCAAAATCTGTGAAGATATTGTACCCCAGCGGCTCCTCCTCCTCACCCTGCAGTAACTTACAAATTAGTTAATCAAGAATTTTGGTAAAAAAACTCACAGTTATGTATTTTAGTTACAAACATACCTTGGCATCCTGAGTAGGCTTGGCCTGGTCTGCGGCTTGGTGCAATACCTCGGTACCGACTGTCTCAGCGTCCTGGACGGCTGCAAATAACGCCTCGTCACCAGGGTATGGGACGTATATATCAGGCTCATTGGATATGTCATCGATCGCATCACACCAGACCAAGCCAGCACATCTCAGTAGAGAGTCGAGGCTGTACCCATATTGGCACACCGCGGGTACGTTGTGCTTGAGGATGGCTTCCTCGAGCCTCTTCCATCCCCTCATCGTGGCCATCGTAACCGCTATGTAGCAACTCTTGACCAGATATAATGCCTGCAAATAAACATTATATAAATGTTGTACAAATATAAATATTGTTAGTTTTTAATTCGAAATTTAAAATTAAACATATTGTGGATGCGAACGGTGCGCCAGCGGGGATAATACCATGGATTCGTCCTCTCCGATCCCTCGGCCTCGGTACCCGCTCATGAGGGTTGTCGATGAAACAATCCTCCAGATATATGGTGTACGCACCGTGAACCTGGTACCAATCTCTATAAGGTCTGTATGAATTCTAAAAATGTCAGATATTACAATCAGAAAACTATAGTGAAGAAATAAATTATGAAAATAATTCTTACACTGGCGTGACATCCATGTGACAGTGCTGCTCAGCTAATGGGGGATTTGCAGATCTTGCCTCAGCCACGGAATCTGCATGCACGACTCCCCAGTTCTGGCCTGCAGTGGTGTCCCTGGCATGATGAAGTTGTCACCACACCCCTTCGCTGATCGGTGCCAGGGGCGGGGTAATGGTGCTCTATAATCTGTATATTTAATTATGTTAGCTTGCTTCTATTAAATTAAGTTGCAGTGTTGAGAATTAATTAAACTAAATCACGGTATCTGAAAACATATGAGCGGCACCTCTGCACGCCAGAAACGCTCCTGATGCCGACATCGCTCAGGCAATACCTCGAGAAAAGTGAGATGTCCACCATCTACCTCGAGCTGAATTTACAAATTTGAAACCATATATCAATTCGAACAAAAAAACATGAAATTTTTTTAAATCAAATTTAAAATAAAACTAGACTTACATATTCTTTGTAGGGCTCCCAGGTCACATACTCTGATTCATCTCTCAGATGCTCGATCTCTTATCTCCAATGTGATGCCGAGTGACAAGCCATGTCCTGACTCGACCCAAATCTTTAGGTAGTAATACTCCGCGCCGTATACAGGGCAGTTATCTGGCTCGTGCTTGCCCCATTCCGACACATCTGTCTTGTTAGCTAGAGCTAGACGCCAACGATCAGATGTGCGTACGACCAATGCTGTAGTAACATGCATGGTCCAATAAGGTCTTATTCTTCTTCAGACAAGCATTGTTAAGACCCCTTTACAATTTACAATGTTAGTGTTACTTATACTGAAATATAGAACAATGAAAAAATTAAAAAATTATAAGAATAAATATTTTACCTATATAAGCATGCCAGCATGGCACCACCCCAATTGTACCTGTCCGCAGTGGGTAAATCACGTAGAAGCTAAAGGTAACACAGCCGCACCTGATCTCCGTGTGAATCCTGGAACAACCTATAAGTAATCATCTCCAGAATATATGCGCGCAGGTACTGGTCAACAACCACATGTTATTTATTTAAATTAGAACATTGTTTAGAAGTAAATCTGATATTATTTAAATTAAATAAGGTACAATTTACATACCTGATCTGGACGATCAGGACAGTCCTTGAATTTGGCCCTCAATTTTTCTAAGCTGATGCTACTGGGAGAGATCTGAATCTTCTCACCTTTATTCTTCTCTTTTTGGGGGTTCGGAGTACCCCAGCAAGTCCATGCACAATGGCCGGAAGTCCCCGTACTCGACTCCTGTCACAGGCTCCCCAATAATTATCATACCCCACAGACAGCTGACGTCCTGTAGGGTGACTGTCCTCTCAGCATGGGAGAGATGAAAGGTGTACGTCTCGAGACGCCATCGCTCAATGAGCCCAGAAGATAAGCCCTTATCATGGTTCTCCTCGGCCATCTGGGATAGCTGAAACAATCTCATCGCACGCAATGTCCCTCTGTACGCCGGCTGGTACTGTAGCCACATGCGGTTGTGACGAACCGTAACCGCATCCAAACCTTGCATTTAATTAAAAATTCAGGTCAAGTTCATTCAATATTCATAGAAAAAAATTATGTTATTAGTATTTTTATAAATATGACTAATTTAGAACTTACCCCAGTGGCAGCCTCTAGAATCCGGTGCTCCGCGTTTGGGTACCACAAAGTCACTGACCCTGTCAGTGCAACTCTGGATACCCAGAACATCTGCCAACGCACCGTCGATGTACTAGGACATCTCGTATAGAGTGGCTATAGGGCCATGCTATGTACCTCTACTGGAAGATGGTACACCCCTACTTGAAGACAATATATCTCTACTAGATGTCATACTGTATTTGATAATTTTTTGCTATTAGTATAGGTACCAATTTTGGTCAAATATGAGAATTTCTGGTAAAATAACCCTACTTACATTTTGGAATTGGTCTAATTTAATGTTGGTGCTGAAACAATTAATTTTGGTATAATAAATCTAATTAAATTTTGGTACAAGTCTCATTTAATTTTGGTGCTCAAACAATTAATTTTGGTAAAATAAATTAATTAAATTTTGGTACAAGTCTAATTTAATTTTGGTGCTTAAACAATTAATTTTGGTAAAATAACCCTACTTACATTTTGGTACAAGTATAATTTTGGTAAAATAAACCTAATTAAATTTTAGTACAAGTCTAGTTAAATTTTGGTGCTCAAACAATTAATTTTAATCTTATTCTAATTAAATTTTGGTTCTAAACTCTAAACTAATATCTAATTCTAAACCCTAAACCCTAAATCTAAATTCTAAACCTAAACCCTATCTGGTAAGTCTCTACTAATATTGTAATTTTTGTATTACAAATATTAGGATTGAATAAGTACCAAAATTGTTATTTATAATAAAAATTCAGTTGTAGAACAGGCATATTGTCGGGCCACTTTTTCTGCTCCAGCAGTAGTCGTGGTCATATCTACCGATCTGTCGGACTGTTATTCCAGATCCACCTCACCGCTAGACGAGACTAGACGCTGAGAGATGTCCCGCATACGGTGCCATATGAATTAATCACCACACATTTGATATTTTTTTTAGGTATTAATAAAAATTTAAATTAAAATAAAGACAAACACAATCCTGTGTATATTCGTATTATTGCGACCAAAATTTAAATTAAAATAATCAATTGGTAGTTCTATTATAGGCCGCAGCCCGCTTGTTGGTAACTTGGGGCTCTTCATAGACGATTATTTGAGAAGTGGGGGCTGTCTGATAGACATCGGATCAAATTTGTACAAATCTTGATGCGTAACGGACAATTTCAACTGGACATCAGATTAAATTTGAGAAATCTTGATGCGGATCGTACGGCTCCGACCGGAAATCCCTTGAACCGCCTCTACTCCCATTTGTTTGATGTAAAATAAATGTTTGTAAACCTGTCCGGTATAGAAATTA
>JAJGRW010000904.1:1144706-1232639 GCA_025461045.1 Carex parvula | reverse complement strand
TTGATAAAGAATTCAAAGAAGGAAAGGTCAATTTTGTTAATCTCACAATTTATTTTGTGGAGGAAAGATGTTGTCGAATATTTTGTGATTCTACGAAGGATGTTTCAGACTTGGTACTGCAAGTGCAAGAGCAATGAAGATACAGTAGGCTTTCAACTTCGACATCGGCATGATTTCTTGTTTTTGTTTCTTTTTGCTCATTTTTTGTTGTTCTTATTTTCATGTTTTTTTTTTTACTTTTTGCTTTTAATAGCTCAACAATGTTGAGCTAAATTGTTTTGACTAACTCTGTTACAAAACTTTTGTAACACATTTTAATGCAAGTAAATAGGGGCTTGATCCTTATTTTTACTAAAAAAAAATATCACTCATGAAGTAATTGTCTCCCTCATGTTTTGTCCACTGGCTGCAGGTCGCGTCAAAGGGTGGCAAATAAAATTATACCAGATGACAAATAATTCAACCCAAAAATAGATGACACATTTTCCTAACATGCATAACAACAATTACAAGATAAAAATTTCCGATAAATAAATAACACATTTTTTCAAACGCATGATAATAATAGATCAAAGAAAAGAGGATGACGGAATTTGGAATTGTCAACTCTAAACACTGTAGGAGGGTGTCAATGATACAATTTTGTCCGTTTACATGATCCATATTGTAACAGGTATGGATAAGATTTTCTTTTTATTAGCTTATCAAGTATAGATATGAGTGAGATTTTTTTTTTTTGTTAACTTAACATATAAGGATACTGATAAAGACTATTCTGTATTCGTTATTTTATAGGACAATTGGAAAAAATAAAATTATAGATATAGATATATATTTATATGGAATTGAGATAAGATTATAGTTTTATTCATGATACAAAACAGGGTTCTAAATAGCTAGCTATAGCTTTTTCGGACCTCAAAAGCTATAACGCTATTAACCACTTTTCTTTTATAATAATTCTAAATAGCTAGCTATGGTTACGCTATAGCTTTTTCAGACCTTAAAAGTTATAGTGCTATAATTGTTATTTATAACCTTGATACAAATATATACGATATAATACTAAATTTAATATTTTTCATTCATTTTATGTAAAAATATATAATAATTAGTTCCTCTTTAGATTGAACATTAGGAGGGAGAACCTGACCAGAACAAATCAGGAATATTTCCATCTATGATCGACCATAACATGTGCATGTGCATATTATGGATAATACAATTATATATTCCACTATGTAGGATTAAATTGTACTGCTGACTACCTGCAAAATTTTAGGTCTGACTTAGACATCATAGGTTGAATTAGGTAGGAATAAAACATTTGTGCTAGAAAGCTTTATAAATTCAGTTTTCATTTGAAAAAGTCAAGTAACTTCCAACTTTGCCTTGTGCTTAACAAGGAAAATGAAAGGGAACCAGCCGAATTTTCCAGGTATTAGACACCAATTTATGCTGGTATGGAATCTTAACATTAAACAACAACTACCATAGAAACAAACAACATTAATTTCATTTTTTAAAGTTTAAAAGGCTTCTTAATTTAATTATATGGGGACATGGAAGTGGCTAAACACCAATTTGCATGACATACGGATATGGTAACAGCGTATACAGCATTATGAGTTCAGACAGTTCAGTTATAACCATTGTAAATAGTTCAAAACAATTTCCAAAAGGAACCAACAAAACCAATCTAAAATTTGATGAAGTATCCTCTTTGATGCCCATATTGTCTTTAGACAAAACCAAACAACATAGAACCTCAAATATCAAAACAACTCTAATGAGTTCACTATAATAAGTTTTCCTAAACAACTTGCAAAATAACTCCATCCAACCTTTGAAAAAGCTTTACAAAAAAATGAATAATGTCAGACCTTGCATAACTTTCTCAGCAAATCATGCCACCTCATCAATAAAAAAGGAAATATGAGGGGAAAAAAGAACCTGATGAGATCTGGCATAGAACTATTGCTTTTTCTTAAGTTCCTTTTTGTTCTTACTGCCTTTGTAGGCATTAGTGTGGAAGTTGAGAAAAAGAAAGAGGAGAGATGCATTGAAAGCGGCATTGAACAACCACCCTTTCATCCCCTCACAACCCCCACCAGCAAAATGGTACCTGTTCAAATCCGAACAAGAAGTAAATACCTTTTTTTTTTATTTGCTTGGGTCTTTTACTCTTTTATAAATTCTCAGTAAGTTATAGTACTGATTTCTAGTTCAAACCTTCTCATAATGGTAACCATCATTAGTGCTGGATCTGTCTTGTGCAAGTTCAATAGTACAAGCCCCAGAAAATAGGGGTGTCCCTAGGTATGATACGGGTCGGGTGGAGGTATTTTCATACCCATAGCCACTTAAAATTAGTCTTACCTATACCCTACCCTTACCCTTACCCATTAAACATTAGCCTACCCTTACCCATTTCTAATTTGATAGCATATATAATTTAATAAAAAATATAACAAATAAATATATATATTAGCCTACCCATACCAATAACGAGTAATGAAACGAATAATGGTAAATGAGCGAATAAATTGATAGCATATATAATTTAATCAAAAAATACAACAACTAAATATATATATCAAATACATCATACCCGCATTATCGAATACGGTACGGGTCAGGTAAACAGTTAAAAGGGTATCATTAACACCCTTACCAGAAAATATGAATTTTCTTTAGAAATAAAAAAAAAATCAAATCTTTGAGAAAGAGATTGATTGTTTTTTTTTCCTTCGCAAAATATATGGAATTGGACCATTGGTGCGGTTCCACCAAGAAAAGGCTGATGGAACTGCATCAATAGTGCGGCCCCAGCAGTTTTTGTGTAAATTTGTGGTCAAGATGGGGTTTAACATCTGAAAAACACTTGGATCAGGCACCAAGCAGGCAACCACCACCAGACCTGAATTGTAAGATACAGAAATGTGATTATGTAATACTAGATTGAGGCATTTACTGAAACTTGAGAGGGTAATTATTTCTCCCCCTACATTTGAAAATAAAAGTGTCTGATCCCCATTTTCTGGAGATGTAATTTTGTTTGTCAAGAATCTATGATGCTAAACATTCCCAACTAAACAGTTAAGAAAACTCGGAAGTTCAATTTCAAAAAGACTCAAAAGAGCCAAATTCTGTTATTCAACAGCAATAAATGAAAAAAAGGCCCCACAGCTAAAATATAAGTTGTAAGCCTGTGTCGTTATTTTTTTTTTCTGAAAGTGATTGAAGGAAAACAACAAGTATTGTAGAGATTTAAGTATAAGAGAAAAATCTTAACAGAGTAATTTCAGAAAGAGGGTTTAATTGGGCTTAAATGTTCCACTTTATTGCCATTTCCATATTACTAATGGAATCAAACTGTCATTATTTATTCAGATAAAGAAAGTTTCAGGGTTGCATTAGCAAGAATTACCATAGAAAAACAATTGAGGCAGCAAAACTAAAAACAAACTGCGCAATCTGCACCTCGGTCACAACCCGCTTCCACCTGGCCGGCCACCTCAGCCCGACACTACACGAGAAATAGTAGGCATACATCACCACATGCACAGCTGCATTGGTAACGAGTGCAATTGGTACCAGAGACTGAGACGTGCTTAACCATACATAGCACATCACAATCACCAGCGCGTGATGGTACACGTGTAAGAATGTAAGCCTTCTCTTATCTCTTGCCATGAGGATGAGCAATGTGTCGAATAGTTCGTAGAGTTTTGAGAGGTAGAAGATGTATGTCCAGTAGAAGACTGAACTGGAGGGGGGAGTATTATGGGGGAAGCAAAAGAGGTACTTAGGAGACGGGAGGAGAGATGAGGAGAGAGCGCATCCAGTGGCCATTAGAATGGAGATGGAGAGAAGGAAGAGGTTGTGGAGAGCGGAGATAAATTTGAGGAGAGGAGGAGGAATGGAGGGAAGCGGGAGGAAGTTGAAATAGATGAGAAGGGTGAGGGAGAGATAGGTGACAATTGCCGTGGTGGCGAATAAAAGAGAGGAAGCAAATAAGGTGGGGCCCGGTTGCCAGTGGAAGCCGGAGATGGTCGGCTGGTCGACGAGGTACCAGCGTAGACAGTCGGACGCCCTTGAGAGAGTTTCTATCATTGCCATCTTTCTATTGGATTTTTCTTTTAATTTTCTGATGATCTTTTTTACCAGTACCGAGTTGTTTGCGTGCTTGGTCGGGGATGATGGAAACAGTTCCTGAAATCTTGAACTGTTTACTTCACATTATTAATTCACGTTATTCTACTAGGACCAATACTTTCTGCTTTTTGTTGGGAAATTTTAATAATATCCAACCATCATTCGTCAGGTAAGGAAGGCTGTACAAAATCAGAGAGGCATTTTTCAATAATAAAATTACGTGGTTGAGAGACTAGCTACGTCGAACAGTCATCTGAGTCCGGATCCCCTAATGTAACCCAATTTTTGAGTTTTGACGTGTACGGTGCCTATTCGGTGGTAGCGCAGGGGGCCAGTATTATTTGTGGGCTCCAGGTTCCTTAAGATTCGTGTTAGAGCACCTTGGACGGTTTGGATCAAAACTCAAAAATTGGGTTATTGCACTGGATCTGAATTCCAGTCATCTGGCCCATTTTGTATTCGTTTTAGCCCATTTTCACACAAAGAGTTTCAGCTCTTATTAGCAAAACACCGGAGACGTCCAGTTCTTTTTTTGTCATTCAAAAAAGCCCGTAGACACCTTGCATTGCATTACAACAAATTCCACTCAGAACTACCTAGGAAACATATTTAGAACTAAACAGATAGTGATTAACTCTAGAAATTAAAACAGGGAAAAGTATGACCGACAAGTCCCATCCATTTACCCTTCCTCCTTTTGCCAAATTGTCAGCCAAATCATTATGGCTTCTCTTAATATGGACACACGAGAAGGATTTATGTTCCAGCAGCAAATACCAGACTTGAAGGATCTCCTCAAAAGCATTCCATTCTGCATTAATCGGTGGTTGAGAGCTTGAGCATTCCGTTCCATTACACTTCTTGGCATATATTTTGCATTGACTATCTTAGCCCACAGAGCTTCTGACCCCACCCTGCAAGCCTCCAAAGGAATTTCATAAGAAGCGCTTCATTCATAGCATGGAGATCTCTTAAACCGAGCTCCCCTTCTTCCATTGGTAAGGTAATCTTATCCCAAGCAACATAGGCCATATATCTTTGCTTGTTCATCTTGCCCCAAAAAAATCTACGGATTATTGATGTAATTTCACTCACCACAGCTTTCGGAAGGTGAGATATGGCCATGTAGTAGACAGGGAGTGACTGGAGCACAGACCAAACCAACACCAAGTGCCCAGCAGGAGACAGCATATTGCTTTTCCACATTTGTAATTTGCTTGAAAACTTCTCAATTAAAAAATCATATGCTTGTCTGTTGGTTCCGAATGGCGCACCTAAATAAGAGGAGCTGCTATTGTTGTTCGGCACTCCCAAAAAAGAAGGGATAGCATCACGGTCTTCTTGCAAGGTGGTTGAGCTGAACCAAATGGAGCTTTTTTGAGGCCCCACCCGCTGCCGGGAGACCTCCTCGAAAGACTGCATGGTGTGCATGATTTGTTGTGCCTCTGTCATGTTGGCCGCCCCAAATAACAACAAGTCATCTGTGTACAAACAATCAGTTAGTGGTTCAGCAGAGGGAGCAATGCGTACTCCCCGTAGTTCCTTTCATTTCACCCGATAAGCGAGACTTCGAGACAGCACATCCATCCCCAAGATAAACATGTACGGTGAGAGAGAGCACCCTTGCCTCAACCCACACTTCGGGCTCAAAAAACCATCTCCTTTGCCTTTCAGAACAATAGTAAATTGGGCGGAAGTAATGCAACTTATAATCCATTTCGCAAATCGAGATGGAAAATTATAAATTGGCATTAGAGATTCTATGAACTCCCAATTTTTTAATCCATCCGATCAAAAGTCTTTGACAGATCCATTTTGAGACAAAATTCCTTGTTTTATAATTAGATAAACCAAAAGAGTGAAGCACTTCCCTTAGAAGAATGACATTCTCCGATATCTCCCGACTCGGCAAGAAAGTGCTTTGAGACCTTGACATGCACATCCCGATATATGGTTTCAACCTCAAGGTCAGAATCTTTGAGATTAATTTGTAAAGAACATTGCACACTGAATGGGACGAAAATCAGTGACACTGACCGCTTCTTCCTTTTTCGGTATTAGCACCATATTTGACCGTGCTATGCATGATGGCATCTGACCTGATATAAAAAAAAGTTCATACCTCACTCAAAACAGCGGGCCCGAAGTGTTACCAGTTATCCTGGATGATGCTGGCACTGAAGCCGTCCGGCCCGACTGCCTTGTTGGGACCCAAAGACATAAGAGCCCGAAAATCATCTTGCTCAGTTGGGACCGAATTAAGGTATAGATGTGCCTCAGATGGTATGCCAGAGACATCAAAAAACATCTCTGGAGCATACACTTCAAAAATGGATTTGGTTTTTGCTTTTATGTAAATCTCTTTGTAGTGATTAATGAAGAGGGTTCAGATCCCTCTTTCTTCAGTAACCCAGTTTCCCTCTGCACTTATCAAAGCTCGTATCAAATTCCTGTGCTTTCTAGTCACAGCCGCTGCATGAAAAAAGTTGGTATTATTATCCCCAAATTATGCCCAGTTCAAACGAGCTCTCTGATACCAATATTTTTCCTGCATTAAAAGAACTTTCTGGTGCTCATCTTGTAACAACTTTTCCTTTTGCAAGCTTAAAACCGTGGGGAGCTGACTATTGGAAGATTTCATTTCCTCTTCAATTTTGCATAACATAGCATCAGGAGTTTGACACTCTCCTAGCCAGGCTTTGACTTCCCCTTTGAACACCTTGCTGGTTTGACTCCAGTCCGAATTCCCTAGGGAACCCGACCTCTGACACACCTCCACAAACCCTTCTTTTAGGCCCCATCAACTCTCACATCTAAATCACCTTTTGGATCTGATCGGTTTTGGCTTTGTGCGAATGAGAATCGGCAAATGATCGCTATTAAAGCGAGGCAAGTGGAACACCGCTGTTTCATGATATGTCATAGACCAAGAGACTGTGGCCATCGCCCTGTCCAACCTTTGCGAGATATTGGCATTGCCCCCTTGAATATTCGACCAAGTGAAAGCCGGGCCGTGATACCCAAGGTCTAACACCCCCACACGCCGAATCCACTCTTTGAACTGTCTATTCAGGTTCCTCAGATCTTGAGACCCGCCAGCCTTTTCTTGCAACGATATAATCGCATTAAAATCTCCAAAGAGACAAGCATGCCCCCGCACTCATCAATAAATTCCTCAACCTCCTCCCAAGTTCTCATGTTCTGACTTCTAGATGGGTCCCCATAAACTGCAACTAAGCCCCACAGCTTTTGACCATCCTTACTACTTTTGCAAAAATGTAAAACTTATTAGAACGACAAACACAAATATTTACATCATCACCCCATAGTAACCACAAACCTCCTGACCTTCCTTCAGACATAACACTAAAAAAAATTACCCAAAGGCAACCCTGCAACCCTACCAACCGCTCTTTCCACACTACACCTTGTTTCAGAAATAAATGCAATGGTAGCCTTTGTGCAACGAAGGTATCTGTTTAACGTGTTTGCTGTTGCCTATCGTGCTCCCGCTGCCCCAACAGTTCCACGATAGGATATTCATTGAGACATCCAGTTCTATTAGACAGTAGAACCTGTACTGGACATCTCCCAGTTCCACGATAGGATATTCATTGAGACATCCAGTTCTATTAGACAGTAGAACCTGTACTGGACATCTCCCATTCAGCCTATACTTGAGTCAACAATGCTGGCATACAAATAGAATCAAAGAAACTGATTTCGAGCTGTGGCTCTTGTAACAGCTAACCTGGGTTATTATTAATTAAACAAGGTTTAAGGATAGTTTAGAGTCTCCAACCTCTGCATTAACGCACTGTTTGAGTTTAGCTTTGAACCATCCGATCAGAGTTCGGACCAATCCGGCTCACGCCTATAATGCATGGAGTCCCTTTAAGATTCATACTAATATGTAACGAACTGATTGGATCTAAACTCAAATGGTGCGTTAGTACAGACGATATGAATTATAGTTTTAGGCTATCATTTAGATCTACAAAAGCCTGTATAAACAGATGTATTCCCTATGTACAATTTATTCAAGCAATACACAATCATTAATGAAATTTCTCAACTATAGAAACAGGATTATAGCAGTTAACAGCTACTTCAGAACTAATTCATGATACAACATTTGAAACTTCTAAAGAAATTAATTTTTGAGTACAGAAACAGTAACCATTACATGAGCATCGGATCATTTAAATGCCCGCACCAATCTTTTACTGGTCAATCAATCAACTATACAGTTTGTGAATTTATACGCAGGATGAATTTTCTTCAGAACCAGTATACTGTTAATACCAGTAGTAAAGGCAACAATGATCTGTCTACACCATTACAAGTACCTATGAATAACGATTTACAGGCATCAGCATCTTATCGATTTGTGTTTACAGACATTTTTAAAATGCTGAATTACCATGTATTAAGGCATAAAATTGATTTTGATGTATACTTGAATTCTAGTACCAGTATCGCAGTAAGGTTTATTACCAACATATGATGCTGGTACTTGGCTGATGTAGCACTAGAAGTTAAATCAAAAAGTAAATTACTAATGCATGCTATCTTGCTCAAATAATATGGCAAATAAAGAGAAGAAAATTATCAGCTCTCAGACCCACTACAGCAAAACTTCCCAAAATTGATTTGTTTAAAATATATAAAAGTAGTTTTGAAACTAACCTGCTTAAAACACCACAAACAAAATTACCAAATAATACAACCCAGCCATTCCAAAACTTCAGTTCTTTCATTAAAACCTACTCAAACAAAGAATCTCATCTCAAACCCAAAACCAGGACTTAGAACTAAGCACAAAACCCTACTTAAATCTTCAATTAGAAGCAGCACTCGCAATCAAAAGGGCAGAGTGGGGTCCCACCCGCATTGGAATTTCCAAACCCAAGCTCCTCAGCAGAGTAAATCGCCAACCCATCATTCGTCCTTCGCCTCCTAGCCTTTGCGTCGGGTCCCTCGTCTAAAACCCGACCCGATCCGCCTTTCTTATTCTTCTTCTTACCCTTCTTACTCTCTCCATCTCTCTTCACCTTCTTCTCCGACTCCCTTAGTTCTGTCTCTTGCGAGGGTTTCTCCTTTCGCTTCTTGGACTTTGTCGCTTGGAAAATCTCGTCGATCTCGTTAACGGGCTTGGGAGATTTGCTATCGGGTTTTGGATTTTCGTCGGAGAGGGTCGGGGTCTTTTCCTTTCTGGTGGACTTTGGGGCGGGCGCCATGGAGAGAGGGAGTATGAGGCAGGAGCCGCAGGGTGCTAGCTCGGATATACTTGGAACGGAATTCACATCACCCCCGGTACCGTAATAGAGAATCTTTTACAATTACTTGATCTGGACCGTTCTTTTAACTTGGCACAAATCTCAAAGCCCAATAATACTGCCCCACCGTCAGCCCGAATCTCAAAGCGTCTGGGAGTTAATCTCAAACCGTAAAGTGAAGGGAATCTTTTACGGTACCGGGGAGGATATTTGCCCACTTGGAACGAAGGCTTAAAAGTTGAAAAAGAATGAGTTTTAATCCGCACCGTCCGATCTGCTCCGGCACGAATTAAAGCAAGCATGTCCATTTTTGGATTCAGAATCTGATCAGCCGGTCCGGATCCAACTCAAATTGAGTTACTTCGGAAGATCCGGACTCTTTTTGCAACGAAGGCTTGAAGTTAATAAAGGTTTATTTTCCACCGAATTTTTTTTCATTTGAGAAATATAAAATATTAAAGAGGATCCAATGTGTTCAAATTTTTTTGTTACTTTTATTTTTAATTTTTTTAACTATAAAAAATTTTAAAATTTATATGTTAAAATAAAATCGTTAAATGTGGTTTATATTATTTTCTCTACGTGCATATAAATTTTACTTTTCATTTTTTTTTCTTATAAATCAGTGTTAAAAATATTGTTGTAAGCAATACTCTAATTAAACTATTTGACTAATTTGCAAAACATATAACAATTGAATTTAACAATTTCCTCGAGTTGAGATATTCTGCAGGTTCGAGACAAATTGAAATTGTAATATGGATTAGTTGAACCGAAGAAAATATCAATAATTTAAATTGTAAATTATGAACTTGGTAACTTCACAGAGCTCAATCGTTGTAACAATTATACAAAGTACACGGAAAAGAAAATTAGAGCTAAAACCCTAACCCTATAATCGATCAAATCGTTGGTAACGATTATAATCGTTGGTAACGATTAAAGGCAAAATGCTCATTCTGAAGCTGCCACTATAAATAGAGATGTTAAGGTTTGAGCCAAATAAGAACTTAGCCGCCCCAAACTTTTCAAAAGCGATTTTCTATGTGCTTGCTCCTCCATTGTTGTGAGAGCTTAAAACTTCAATATCCCTCAAACAATCTCAAATCCACTTCACTAATTTTGAGTTAGATTAGGTTAGAGTGAGTTTTTGAGTGTTTCTCTTGAGACTCTAAACTTAGAGACTTTGTTCCCTATTTGAACTAGCCGTGTGACTTCCTATTGATTGTAAGGGCTCACCTGTTTACAAGTTGGTTGTGTGACTTTCCATTGGTTGTAAGGGCTCACCGGTTCACAAGTTGTAACATTTCTTGTTGGGTAATAAAAAGGCACACCGAGAAGTGGTTGCAACGCCCCGGAGACGTACTCATTTTAAGGCGAACTCCGTTATCATCCCGCGTGTCAATTTCTCTAAACTCATCTATTTATTTTTATTGCAATTATTTTTCAGTTTTTGAGAAATAACGGTGCCTTAGGTATAACAAAAAAATTATCACATCAGTATATTTTTTACAGGGTGGAGTTTTTATCCAAAGAACTTTGGACAAAGTCTTATCCAGAGTTGAATACAAACGTCCAATGCATGTCAAAATTCGCATGAATAGTTCAGATTTATGGAGTCATTTAAATTTATTAAATTTGAAATCTGTTTGCATGAATCTCGATGCAAATCGAACAGTTTAAGCTTGTCTTTGGATAAGTTTTGTTCAAAGGCTTTTTGACAAAACCCAACCCCATTTTTAAAGCACTTGATAGCAAATTAAAATAAAGTTCAAATGTTAAAAATATTCATATTCATGTGCATAAAGAAAACGAAATATGATTTTATCTTGGCATTAAAAAAATTAATTTTAATTTATTAAAGTTCTAAATTTGGAGGCATTATTTCTCCATTTTAAATCAAATCAGAGAAATATGAAAAAAAAAAAAAAAAAATTACGATTTTAAAGGACCGGAAATTTCGATCCATACACATGTTAAAAAAAGTATAATAAACAAATATAAGGGTCTGATATCAAAATTGAGTTTAAATTCCACGTCCTCCTAAATAGTAATCGGCATCTGCTCCTATATTTTTTTATCGAACGGTTAGGATCATATCTCCTGCTACCCGTTACCCGTTGCCCCTAAAATGAAAAAAAAAAAAAAATGGAGTTAAAACTTTACCGTCTTACTTTCAAGTTTTGTTCAGCACCCATTTTGACTTCTTCGTCTCCTCTCCTCTTCTAATTCTAAAGATGTAAGTCTTAATCCGAATAATTTCACTTGAAAAATTATGAATTCAAAATTTAATTAGTTAGGTACGGATTAATTTTGAGGGTGAACTTTTTGTTCAAAGAGTTTTGGACAAAACCTCATTCAAAGTCAGTTGTAAATCATCTGATCTGTGTTAAAATTTATACGAATGGTTTAGATTTACAAAGTCATTCAGAGTTACTAAATTTAAATATGTTGGCACAAATCTTAAAACAAATCAAATGATAAAGTCCGGCTTTGGACAAAATCCAATTCCTAATTTTGATTAGTCTCGCAAATAAACTTTGGATACGAATTTTGTAAAAAGGATTAGAATAAAAAAACCCAACCCAAATGTTGTACAATATTTTGAAAAATTATTTATATATAATTATAATAGAACTGTTTCTAAATGAAAACCTATCCGGCTGAAATTCAATTGATACCAAAATCATTTAATTTCAGCCGGGCAGCATTTGTGCTTTATTGTGACTTCTCTAGGCTAAATAAATTTCAAAATAAGAAAACCTCCGAAATTACAGCAGAAAATATCGGTATTCAAGCCCCCTGAGATAGTAATATTAAAATCATGTTTTAAGAAAGTACATACTCTAAGCAAACATAGGTACAGGAGTTTTTTTTTTTTTTTAATACAGGAGTTGAAGATAGCAATCAATACCTTTATATTGGGACTGATATAAAGCCCCGTACCACACTTTGGCATTGTATTATAAGCCTGATAGTAATATTCACATTTACAGATTATAAAAGTAAAACAAACTATGTACAGTAGCAACCTTATTAACTCACACTACTTGCACTCCCCTTTAACTTCCATTCAGAAGGCCTTTAGCACAACATTAGCAGTTGCACCAACACCCCTTGCGGCAGCTTTAAGCAAAGCCCGGTTACTGTACAATCTGCATATCAAATCAACATAGTATTAGTGTTCAAATGCTTCCATATGTAGCACCTGCATCATGCCTATTGATTTAAAAAAAAATGAAATAAAACCAAACATTATAAAACTCAAATGACAAAATAAATCTGTTCAAAATGAACTACATTCACTACAAGCAACCTGAAATGTCTGGTATTTCAAATTCATTTTGATGCAATAACACACGGAACCCCCCCCCCCCAGCAAAAAAAAAATCACCCGTATTTTACAAAATCTTTAAATGGAAAGAAACGCAAAGGCACAATCTGTGGAAACACATATCTTACCCATATAAAGCAATACCCCATGAAGACAAGGTGTAAATGATTTTTCCAGCCTCCCATACACTTTTCCATTTCAACCTACAATTGATGTCGTCCAAGGCCTTTGTCACAGCTGCCAAAATCCATGTAGAGTAATTCAACGTGATTACAGGTATAACAAGTGCAAACATCAATATCCAAATAATTACATGACAAAGGCTATGTTACCTTTTTGAATTTCTTCTGGTTTCAACTCCTGATGAACAAACAAAAGCATGTCAAACACAAAATATCTAATATTTCAGGAAAAATAGTGATTATGACCTTCAAAAAGAAAAATAGTAATTACGATAATGAACCTTAGATTTGGGGTCTTCTAGAATGCATCTGGCAACAAAATTAGCAATACCGTCAATAACCTCCTCTTGAGTAACTACAACATAACTTGAGTTATCTATTCCACTTGGCTCTTCTAAGTTGGCAATGTCAGGTAGCCAGACCCACCAGCTCGGTTCCCTGTCACCAATTACAATTGGGACTTCAACGGCCTCTGCAACGGATAAAATGAAACATCACTAAACATTACATCTATATTATATTTGCGATCAAGTTCTACTACTTCACCAAACTGACATGAATAGACATTTAAACACCTGCTACTATGTATTTTCTGGATGGAACACAAAAATCTACTTCTGGCTGACCACAGGATAAACGTAAGAGATTCCCATGTTTGGATAGATATTGAAAATAATAAAGCACAAAATTTGGTCAGTAATCACAACAGAGACCCAACAAAACTTGAATGATACCATACTGCCAAGACAGGTTCCGTATGAACAGATTTGTACACCAACAAAAGCTTTTCTCGATGTATAGGCCCAAAAATCATATATACCTATCCCATTTAAGAAACTTATTCCTTGTTCTTTGGCAGATTGGAGAAGTATCAGGGTACACAATAAAGAGATGTAACAGGAAGAAATTAGCTACTGTTAAAGAACCTGTCATTTTATTGAGTGCAGCCATGGATTCTTCATGAGCTGATTCAACCCTGCCGAGAAAGCTTGTGCTGTTTGCTGCTGCCTCAAGCCGGGTATACAACTGCATAAGAAACCATTACATTCTTTAAGAAAATAAGCACAGAACAGATATCTCTATACAAGTCACAATCATGGTACAGTTCTATTTTTGACTGCCGGATTCCTAATCTTTCTGTTTACTCAGTTTCACATATTCACGATTGAAAATATGCAACATTTAGTGCTCAATATTGTATCAAATGGAATTTTAATTCCCATATTCCCAGTAAAACATGACAATTGAATCAGAATTTCACATTCTTCTTCTCATTATAACATTTTGTTTTCTGTGTCAATTGGAATTCCAAGTCTGATCTACGCTCCAAGTAGGATATGACAAAGAAATCCAGAAAAAATAGGAATTTGAACACTTAATTCTGTCTCAAACATTGATGAAACTTAGTAACGAAGACGATTGTCACTCAACATTTGATTAATTAGAATGCAAAAGAATATTAATCGCAGTTGGACAGTAAGAATGTATTCATTGAAAAGAATGGTAATTAGTCCTTCCATTATAAAATAAAAGTTTAATAATAAGTTCAAATAAAAGTTTAAAATTAGATTAAAGAAAGCGAAAATGAGAAATATTGTTAGTTTTTAGTGGGGAAATAAGCAATTTTCAAGTTTTTTTTTTTTAGTAAAGATTGGAGGTCAAGCCACCCAACTATTTAATATCCACAAGGAATTCCCCCATCCGGATTTCAATCCTGCGACCTCCCACCCGGAGGGCATTTCCTTTGCCACTAGACCAAAGTCTGGTTCTCACAATTTTCAAGTTTTATTGGGAAAATAGAATGTTTAGAATTTTTTATGGGTATGACAACAATTAACCCTAGATAGAAAGACACCTGTTCATGTTTTATGAAACTTACAATTTCTTTAAAACAATAGATTCAATTTCACTGGAGATTGTTCACAGATCATATTTTCATAACAGACAGTTAACAAGACCAAACTTCACTTCTGAAAAAACAAAGTTCGTGAACAATTTTTCAACTTATCATTTCATACTTTGATGTCAGTCTGAAGCTGTTTTTTGAGTACCATAGTGGCAATTGTGAGAGTTAATGTAGCTGCTATCAGTCTTGCACTTGTCTATGCTCAGTTGGCAGGATTATAGCAGCTACTTCAGAACTAATTCATGATACAACATTTGAAACTTCAAAGAAATTACTTTGAGTACTGAAACAGTAACCATCACATGAGCATTGGATCATTAAAATACCCACATCAATCTTTTACTGGTCAATCAATAAACTATACAGTTTGTGAATTTAGACACATAATGAAATTTCTTCAGAACCAGTTTGGCATCAAATGGAATTTTAAATCCCATATTCCCAGTACAACTCAATCCAGAATCTCTTATAGTTCCAATTCAAAGAGTTCACAAACTATCAAACTGATTGAGTTCACTTACATCAGGAGGGCATTCATTTGAGAAATCAGGCGATTTACACAATTCCTGAATCAACACGAAATTCCTGGCCAGCTGTCTCCTAAGCTTGAGGTTCTCCAATCGAATTCTCTCGATATCTTCTCCTTTCTCATTACCTTCCTTCTCCGCCACGTAAGCCTTATCCTGAGCAGTGGCGGTGGTCTTGTGTCTGCCACAGTGCTCAACGGCGTAGCGTGCTATCTCGGCCATCTCAATCGCCGTGTGAACAACCTCCAGCGGGTTTGTGCGCGCGCCATGACCCATTTGTTCGGAAAGAAGAAACCCTAGCAGAGAAATTCTACTCTCTTCCTGCAAGGCTGCAATGAAGGAGGTCAAACGAAATCGTCCGGGGAAAGATGTCTAATTATTAAACGAAATCGTCCGACGAATTAATATCATCTAAGGTACCTCAAGTTTTGGGTTGTGATCCGGACCGTCCGATCTTCTTTGGCCCGAAAATTAAAGGATCACGTGCATTCCACCTCGGGATGGACGGACCCGAATTCTTATCGGACGGTTAGTATACCCAAAATTTGAGTTACTTCAGGGCTTCCGACTCCGAGACGTGGTATTGGTACAGTATCTCCAGGGGACAAATATCCTCCCCGGTACCGTAAAAGATTCTCTTCACTTTACGGTTTGAGATTAACTCCCAGCCGCTTTGGGATTTGGGCTGACGGAGGGGGCAGTATTATTGGGCTTTGAATTCGTGCCAAGTTAAAAAGAACGGTCCAGATTACGGTACCGGGGGTTATGTGAATTCTTTCTCCAGGTTGGTCAAATGGAATTAGTATCCTCTGCATTAACTCAAATTTTGAGTTAAGATCTGAACCGTCCTATTGGGATCCGCATAATATTAAAGTGCACGTGCATTATATGAGTGGACAGGATTGGTCCGAGTTCTGATCGTACGGTTCATAAATTAACTCAAACGGTGCGTTAATGCAGAGGATACGTATTCGGTGAAATGGGGACAAGCTAGCCGGACCTGTCAGAATATTGCCCGCAACGCAAAGATCAAACATCAGTATTGGGCTTGATTAGGCTTAGGCCCATTAGGGAGGAACTGGTGTGATTTGTAAAGGAGCAACGCCGGGAGTACAATATTTTAAATAGGCCCTCAGCCCGGTTGATAACATCTTTTTTTCTCTCATGAATTGGTTTTAGAATAAAAAGATGGGAACTTCATGTCTTCATTTTAACTCTCATGCACGTGGCACTAATCTATATTATATACTAACATAATCGTCTTCATTTGAAAGTGTCGCTTTAATGAGCATAATAATTAACAACTACTCTTCTTTACAGAATCTATAATAAAAAAAATTGTCAAGTTCATCAGGATTGAATCCATAATCAATCAAAATATAAATCCCTCATTTTTCAAGTCGGATTGATTAAATCAGTCAAATTAGTCTGATTAATAGATTACACTTAATCCCAGTGATGGTGTTTGATTGAGACCTAAAGTTAAGGAGGCCTAAATTGGTTATTTTCACTTAGGTCGGCCTAAGTTTTTGGTTGAAGTCTAAAGTTATGTCATGTTTTAAACTATTTCTTGTTTGGTTAGATTTTGGTGGCTTAAAGTATGGTTTATTTTTTAGTTTTTTGGCATCCACTAATGCAGTAAGCTTAATAGAAAAATTGGGTAGGTCTTGCAATATTTTTTAGCTTACCTTGTCTATTAATTATTTTTTGTTTTGATTTTATTTTTGTTTACTTAACTTGATTGTACTACAAAAACTAAACAAAGAAAACTAAAATAATTTCAATTTTTATTACTACAAAACATAATACAAAACACTGGTACCAGTTCAAACAAGCCTTTATAGTACCAACTTAATTATAGTTGAAATATAGGGGTACAAAATTACAACGCGCATTTATGCAAGGAATGAGATATAATGGAAAATTACTAATGAGAAATAGAGGACGGCTCAAATGCCTCATTGCTTTATGTTCCAATCGTACCCCAACATCTTTATTTTCAATTCAAAGTTTAAACAGACGATCCGAATTACTCAACATGATGTCCATGTTTAAATATGATTGGAGACCAAATTTTATATTTTTTTGAAAATTTTTTACATAGATACAAAATCACTGTTTTTTCAAGAAATTGTGGACCATCTAAAAACAATTATTTTGTACATATCTTAAAAAATAGTAAAAAATTTCCAAAAAATATAAAATTGGCCTCCAATCATATTTAAACGTGGATATCATGTTGAGCGGTCCTAATTGTTTGTTTGAACTTTGAAATTGAAGATAAAGATGTTGGAGTATGATTGGGGCATGAAATAATGGGGCATTTGAGCCCTCCTCTGAGAAATAACATAAAAAAAATACAAGAGTCATATAAGTACTAAAAAAAATTACAAAATCGTATAATTTCATAATAGAAAAAATTAAAGGAATGTGAAATAACATAATTGCATAATTTCAAACAATAAATGTAATCAAGTTAGTTCATTGATCGTGCCTTTTTAATTTGTTCAGCCATGAGTTCATGCTAGTCCATTTTTACTTTATCCTGTCTAATCTCAGTTTCTCAGTTCGCTACCTTTTGCTCCCTCCACTATTCTCTTATCTATTTTTAGTTAAATTTGTATTCATCGCGAAATCAAAGGCGATCTTGTGTTTTCCGATACAGATAACGACTTTGCACTACCAACCAACAACACTTTCCCTCGGTACTATCATATAAATAGAACAGCTGATTATAACCTTTTGACTCTTCTTTAGTGCACTCTACATGAATGAAATTATAGGAGCAATACTACTATCCAAGATTTAAAAAAAAAATACTTGCTCAGGTAAAATGAATCATTTATTAAAATAAAATAAAATTAAGACTTTAAACTGGAAATATTGTACAAAAATCTCTCAATTGAATTTTGAATTTGGGTCGTTCACTCAGAGAATATTATTTAATGAGTGAGTCTATGGTACTATGCATAGTACGGATTGGTCCGTACTACGGATCAATATTTTAATTTTCAAAATTTATCCGAACCGTTCAACATAATTTCCATATGAGAATATATTTGTGGGCTAAATTTTTTATTTTTTAGAATTTTTTTTACTATTTTTTAGATAGGTAGAAAATCATTGTTTTTGGATGGTCCAGAATTTTCAGATCAGGTGATTTTCTACCTATCTTAAAATATAGTAAAAAAATTTGAAAAATATAAAATTTAGTCTGCAAGTACATATTCATGTGGAAATCACGTTGAAAGGTTAGGATCGACCATTAGAATTTTTAAAATGAAAATATGACTCCGTAGTACGGACTAATCCGAGCTATGACTCACTCTTATTTAATTCTCTAATATTAATCATTCATTACAACACATTTAAATAATTGTATACATATCCTTGATACAAAAAAAAAAAAAAAAACTGAAAACAATTCTCTTGTTATAATTAATCAGTTTTATTAGTATACCTTTTTCTTAAACTACAATTTGAAATCTCCCATCTGACTATATTCGAATTCGAAGAAAAATATATATTTTCATAAATTGAAATGGCTGCATGCAATCAATTGTAAAAGGAAAGAATATATTTGCAAAATTAGCGTTTCCAAATTTCAAAATTAAAGACACTGTTCACAGCCGACCAACCATTAATAAACTAATGATAGTATCTATTTTAAGATGCTCCGTTTTCTCTACCAGTTTCTAGTAATAGCTTGAGAAAATATCTAGGGTGTCTGATGTGTAGGTTGGAGATGTGTAAAAAGAATATAGATGATTCTTTTATCAAGCTCCAAGTCTTACTCATATACTGAATGTGTTAGTTAATCCGAAACTATGCATTCTGATTTTAATTATTTAGATGCACAGTTTTAGTAACTTATACGATAGGCTTATATTTTTGTGCAACCAAATATATAAATTTTGTCATGAATTTAACTACGTTATAAATTGTTGACGCCATTATTTTATAATTTTTATCTTTATTAAGATGGTTACTTTTGAGAGTTGTTAGGATCGTCATTTTACCCTTGTGATAGTGGAAGATTCTTTGTAATATGCTTAAAAAAATGTAGAGATTTTTAATTATGTCTAATATATTAAAATTCTCATCATAAATCTTCTTGCCAAGTCAAACAATCATTATTTTGATTGGATTAGTAAAAAATGTTAATAAAAAATATGATGAAGGCAAAAAAGAAAAAAGAAAAAAATCATTTTAGCATGATAGATTGGTTGTTATAATCTCTTAGCCATTCACTAAAAATCGGCAACAAAATTATTTCATAAAGATGAAAAATCTATCATCTATATTCACTTAATATTAACTATTTAAATTACGTATGCATTTTTCAAACGAATAACTTGGAACTTAATCAATAAAGTGTTGTTGATATTTACAAATATATGATGTATCATAGTAGAGAAATTTTTTGGATCACATATATATAACCAATTTTTGACACCTATAAATAATAATGCATAAACTTTTACTCACTTAGATTTTTCTCTCTTTAATTATACAGTTCACATTCTCTCACCGTGGATGGATAAATGATTCATGTAGACGACTATAAGAGGGTTTCTCCGGGCGATGCTTAACATATCCTTGAAAATATCGCACAGGTGACATGCGTGCCATTATTTTTGCAGTGATACATATCATATCATGCGCAGTTCGGCAGTTGGGAATCCCACGGAACAAAATAGTACTGATGTTATTTTAGCTTAGGGAGAGTCTAGTTATCCCCCGTCAACCATTCTCCGTTTCATTTTTTGTCAGTTGCATTAATTAAGTGGGAGACTGCCTAACTGTCAGCGTATTTTAGAAATTTGCAGAAAAGTATTCATATGTAACACAACTAGTATTCATCCATCTATATGAAGGTATTCACATTTGCAATAGAAACATATTTGGATATATTACAATAAGAAAGTAGGGGACCACAAACAACATGTGTGGGGGACCGCACAACTGTCAGAGCATTAATTAAGTGGGGGACCGCATAACCGTCAGCGCATTAATTAAGTGGGGGGACCGCATAACCTTCAGCTCATTTTAGAAATTTGCAAAAAAAGTATTCATCTGTAACACAACTAGCATTCATCCATCTATATAAATGTATTCATCTTTGCAATAGAAGCATATTTGGACACATCAAATCACTCATCTTTTACACGTTTTTAGAGATGAGTTTTTTTTTTCTCCGTTCAATCTAACCAATATTTCTGACGATCTGTGAGGAATTTTGCAAATCTAAAACCACGAATGTCTTCTACACAATTTTCTCTTTCAAATGAGATCCATGATGACATACTTTCGAGTTGTCCGTTGCACAAGTATTCATACCTCGTCACAAGTATTCATCTCTCATCGAGCAAGTATTCATCATCGTCGTGTAAGTGTAAAATATTTATACATATAAGGTAAAGTATTTATACCTAAAATATTAAGTATTCATCCATAAACGTTGAAGTATTCATCTCTAAAACATTAAGTATTCATTCATACACCTCTAATTTTTTCAAAATTTGTTTTTCTGCCATTTCTTAGTACTTAGTACGCACTGGTCTAATTCACAATTAATGAAGCTTTGTTCTTTGCAAATAACGCGCTACTGCATGAGGAAGAGGAACATAGACATGACGGATCTGACCCGGCGGTCGACAGTGGTGGATCTAACCCGGCGGAGGTGGAGGTGGGAGAGAGAGGAGGCGGAGGTGGGAGGTGGGAGGCGGAGGCGGAGGTGGAGGTGGGAGAGGGAGGCGGAGGCCGAGAGGGAGAGGTGGGAGAGGCGGGCGGAGGCGGAGGCGGAGGTGGAGAGGGAGAGGTGAGAGAAGGAGGGAGAAAGAGGAAAGAAATAAATGGAGAAAATTGGGTAATTAATTTGTAGGGCCATTAGGTAGTTAGAATTTGTAATTATAGTTAGAAAATGTAGTTAGTTAGTTGGAGGATGAAATGGAGATGGGTAGATGGGGGGACATATAATTACTCTTTAGCTTATTAATTTTATCGGGTTGTGGGTTTCCAGGGGTGAACTGGATGCATGGACCACTGATTAACTATAATTTAAACCAGTTTAGATCAGAGATGTGCGTCATCTCAACCATCTAATGCAGCATAGTCTTCTTCTTTGTTGTTTTTGTTGTTTAGAGAGAGAGACAGAGATAGTTTGTTACCTGATAGAAAGTAAATAATCTAACTTCAATGCATTGTATTGTTTGATAATGCATCAGATTGGTAATTTCAGACTGTTAAAATTTGAAGACATTTAATGTATGATAAAACATATATAATCATAATTTATATGCATGAGATGTGAATAATATAAATCATGTTAATAATATTAGATTTTAAATTTAACATCAGCCTCGGAAAAATGCCATGCTTTCTCCTAATAAAAAGAAGTATATCATTCGATCCCAAAAGAGGACTCTGGTGGAACAAGAACAAATGCTTTGGGCCCCAGCAATCACTACACAAAAGTGGGACACATGAAATCCGGTCCGGAAAGAGGATCATTGGTCGGCGCCATCACATCTCCCACCGTAACGTGTTCCAACTTGCGCAGTTGCGCCTCCTCTCCTTTTATTCATCTCAAAAAGAATCTTCATCTCTCTCTCTCTCTCTCTCTCTCTCTCTCTATGCGTCTGTCATATCAGCTCACTGGCCTTTCGAAAGATCTATGCGGGGCTTAATGGCTGTGATCCTGCTAATCAGGTATGTAATTGAACATTTTAGTTTGGTTCTCTTTTGTTTGATTATTCTTCTGATTTTGGAAATTTGATTTAAGCTTTAAGTAGGTTGATGTCTCATATTGCCTAATAAAGAAAGCAGTTAATTTGGGAAATCTCTGATTGACTCCCAGTTGCTCGCATGCTTTTCCCACATATCAGTATCAGGGGCAGAATAGTCTGAAAAATTCTTAAACTTTTTATATAACTGCTTAGTAAATTGAAGTTCATTTCCAGTTACAGTTAGTTTAGCACAGGCCTGGGATTATTTCAAGAAAATTTTATATGTATGAAGGGTATTTCTTTTCATATGAATTTATCTATGCTTCTCTAATTTGACCTTTGGGAATTGCAGATCGATGAAATTCCTACAGCAGTAACCTATTCTCTGTGAAAATCCTTTCTTCTAATGGAACATACAGCTGATATAACTAACACCGAGGATATCATAAGGTGAAGCTTAGCTTATTTAATATCTGATTTGCATATTATAAGAATCTTCTTACACAATTCTAGTTCATATTTACATAAGGTGAAGCTTAGCTTATTTAGTATCTGATTTGCATATTATAAGAATCTTCTAACACAATTCTAGTGCCTCTAAATATCTTGGATGTTATTATACAATGAGAAATATTGAATTACAATAGATTTCTTTTCCTTGTGCAACTTTTTTTTTTTTGCTCTAGGGATATACCAGATATTTGAGGATTTCCTCTTTAGTACAAATCAATCCTTAATAAAGCTTGATATCTCTTAATAATATTGGTTTCTTACCTATATCAGGGAGGAGCATCTTCCAAATGGAGACATTTATATTGGTAAATTTCATGGACCAGTCCCTCATGGATTTGGAAAATACGCATGGGCGGATGGTGCACTCTATGAGGGTGAGTGGGACCAATGCAAAATTACTGGAAAAGGCCGGATTGTTTGGCAATCAGGGGTTGTATATGAAGGAGAAGTGTGTGGAGGATTTCTAGAAGGTTCTGGAACCTCAAAAGAAGTCGACGGGTCTGTTTATAACGGTTCCTGGCACATGAGCAAATATGAAGGCATGGGGATGAAAACTTACCCAAATTTCGACGTATATGAGGGATTTTGGAAAGAAGGGTTACAGGTAAAGGTTTCTTTTTAACAAAATTATACTACGCTGCATGTATGGTCTCTGGTTTGACTTCAGAGGTACCAGGGTTTTAGTAGTTTCTGAGAGGCTGTCACTGTTACTTGTGTTAAAACTAAATATGAGTTATGGTGGAATAATTGGGGGTATGAATAACACATTCTTACACTTATGCCATGTGTTGCAGTGGTAATATAATAAAAAAATAATTTTGGTCAATTTCTGTATGTAAACTACAGGAAGGTCAGGGCAAGTACACATGGAGCAATGGAACAACTTATGTAGGCAACTGGAAATGTGGCAACATGAATGGTAAGGGCGTAATGCAATGGACAAATGGAGATCTTTACAATGGCTACTGGCATAATGGGTTAATGCATGGAATCGGGTATTACCGTTACAGTGACGACACCTCCTATGTTGGGACATGGAATAAAGGTTTAAAGGATGGTCAGGGGATCCTTTATCCAGCTGGGTCTGAAATCCCTTGTGACCCATTATTTTCAGAATTATTTGGATACACAAACAATAGTCATGCGGTAAATATTAAGGGTCTGTGCCCAGAGAAAATTATGTTTTTGATCTTAACTTTGGTACGGCTATTTAGGCGTTCCCCACGAATTTCAAATGGAAATGTTTCGGTTATCGAGGGAGGATGTGCTTTATCACAAGAAGTGTGTAATACCGCTAGTTCATCAGCGGAAGGAGAGAGAAGGATGGAAAAGGAGAGGGATTTGGTGTATGAAAGGGAGTATATGCAAGGGGTTTTGATCATGGAAAGACCAAGGTATTGGAATGAACTGAAAGCAATGAGCAGAAAGAACTGGAAGCAAAATTCGTGGAGAAGACATGTTAAGGGGCCTGGTGAGACTATTTATAAAGGTCACAAGAGCTATTTCTTGATGCTTAACCTACAACTAGGAATTAGGTATCATGTTTACTTTACTTCTTCAAGTACACTTGGTACCCAGTTTAAATGGATTGTATTTTGTGAAATTGGAAAAAATAAATATTCATAAACATAGCAAAAAAAATTATAATTGACCCCATTTTCTTGGTTTTGCGGGGGATGCAGCAGAATTTCCCAAAATTGTTGTGATCAAGTTTTGACATCTAAAATATATGCCTAAATTCTTCACTGGCTCAGTTTCCATTAGTTGGTTGTACAACACTGGTGATATACTTTGACTACTGGTTCAATACACGCATAACTTACACATTTCTTTTGACCCTATTTTACCCAAAATTCGCAACTTCATGTCCTATATTATGATAACTTTGTGATACTCTGCTAAATTCTAAAAGTTGATCAATTATTTTGAGAAAAAAGAAAAATTGATCAGTTATTATTTACCCATATTTGTATAGGTATACTGTTGGAAAAATTACGCCAGTGCCACTGCGTGAGGTTCGTTCATCAGATTTTGGGCCTCGTGCAAGGATAAGGATGCATTTCCCTTGTGAGGGAACACAATACACACCTCCACATCACTCTATTAATTTCTCTTGGAAAGATTACTGCCCCATGGTTTTCAGGTTTACTTTTCTCATTCTCTCAATCTGTATGTAATGTTCGTGTTTCACAGTCTTGCTCGCGAGTGTGTTATTTTATATTTCGTTTTATATAAGGAATCTCCGTGAGATGTTCAAAATAGATGCAGCCGACTATATGATGTCAATATGTGGAGGTCATAGTTTGAAAGAGCTCTCTTCACCCGGCAAAAGTGGCAGCATTTTCTATCTCTCACAAGATGAAAGATTTGTGATTAAAACATTGAAAATATCTGAAGTTAAGGTATTTTTCTGTTCTTAGAAATAATGTTTTTGCAAATGACACAGACTTTTCATCTTTTGGCAATATATTTGAACATATCATACCTTTCTCATCCAATTTATCTGTAGACTTGTTCTTATTTACAAATATCACTAAAAATGTTGGTTCGTAGTCGCAAATAGAGAGTTTATTTATTGTTTTAAATAGATGACAAAAGACAATCTTGGGTACGATGTGTATAAGGGCCTTGGATTCTGGATGCTTTGAAGTGCCTTCCAGAATATTAATCTGCCTCCATTTCGTCTTTGAAATTAATTAAAAAAATTATAACTGTTGTAGGTCTTGCTGAAAATGCTACCAAAATATTATGTTCATGTCGGAGCTTATGAGAACACACTTATAACTAAGTTTTTTGGCCTCCATCGTATAACACTGAAATCAGGACGGAAGGTAATCTCTTTCAATAAACTCATTATAACTAATATATGTCTTGAATAGTAATTTTACTCCATCGTATGAACATTCAAGAGAAAAAAATCATGCTTGCCTCTGCAAAACTTCAAAATACCAAGTACATTGTTAAAATGAGTTATATGGAATATCCCATATTTTTTTTAAAACATTGGGACTTACACTCTTCCTTATATTTTAAGAATATTACCCAAGTACATCTCCATCTTTCTCATTGTATTGATGGAATATTTTGAGGGGTAAGTTGTATATTCTTTAAACAAACAGGAAGCAAGAGTATGAAGGATATTTTTCATGTACCTGGGTTTATTCACAATATTTTCTGTAATTTGAATGGGTTACATGATGTTTCTGGTGGCTTTGGTATAGTAACAGTACTTAGGTGTGGTGGGGGTATATAGGTAGTATCTTTATGTAAAGTTGTCTATTGAGATGCTTTTAATGTAGGTGCGGTTTGTTGTAATGGGAAATATGTTTTGTACCGAGTTACGCATCCATCGTAGATATGACTTGAAGGGATCGACACAGGGAAGATTCACGAAAAAAGAAAACATTAAGGAAACAAGCACCTTAAAGGATTTGGATCTGTCGTATGTTTTCTATGTGGAGAAGTCGTGGCGAGAGGCACTCTTTAGGTAATTGAAATGCCAAAATGATGTTGGTATTGTACAAAAAGTGGTTGCCTGGCTTATGTAATACTGGAATACTGCATTGCAACTTCACCTCTGCACTTTTGCTGATTTTCTTTCTGCTCCTTTTCAGGCAAATTTCTCTGGATTGCATGTTTTTAGAATCACAGTCAATAATAGACTATAGCATGCTTTTGGGGATTCATTTTAGAGCTCCTGAGCATTTGAGGTCGCACTTAGATCAGGATACTGCACTTCTTGAAAGTGGAAATTCTGTCGCTAGAAACTGTGATACTTCCATCTCTTCTGTATTTGTTAAAACATTTGAGCTTATTTTTATTTTCTTATCGCTTTCCTTCTGATATTGCAAGCATTTGCAGAAAAAAAATAAAGCGATACTCCTAAAAAATAAAAAATGCCCTTTCGTATTCTTGCTAAAAGATAATAGCACATAAGCTGGCACAACACAAGAATATCTGAAGTTAATTTATTAATTCAATGTCTGATATGCTCTCATAAAATCCAGAAAGAGAAAAGATACTATATGAACATTCCTTGTACAAGTACATTTACTATCAGTAATTTTCTGGTTCTTACAGTTCAAAGATTTTTGTTTTCTTCTCTTTAGCTGATGATACTGTGAATCCTGATGAAACATTTCGCCAGAAGGGATTTTTCCTGGTTGCTCATGAACCAGGTTCAGTGAGTGGTGCTCCTGGTTCACACATCAGGGGCAGCATGGTCAGAGCATCTGAAGCTGGTGATGAAGAAGTCGATCTTGTTCTACCTGGCACTGGGAGGTTTGTAAATCATTAAACATCTTTATTTCCTCTTGTAATAAATTCTAGCTTATGTACAGAAACTAACCTAGTAATTTAAATAGCAGGTTGCGAGTTCAATTGGGTGTTAATATGCCAGCTCAAGCTTGTTTGAAAGTTCAAGATAAAATGGCTGGGTCCAATGAAGACTATGACACATATGAGGTCTATGATGTGGTTCTCTATCTCGGAATTATTGATATATTACAAGAATACAATGTCAAAAAGCACATTGAGCATTGTGTTAAATCACTCAAGTATGATCCATTGTCTATATCAGCAGTTGAACCGAGTTTATATGCAAAACGGTTTATAAGTTTCTTGGAGAAAGTTTTTCCAGAGCAGCAGCAAGTATAATCGCATCTAGATGGTTTATTTCCTTTTTAAATCTTCTGTGAAACTATTGAGATGTAACCATTTTAAATCGTCAATATCCAAGTTTCCTTGTGTATATATGTAATTTTATTTTTTGTTATGTATGTAGTTTGACTTTCGTTGATACAATAAATCATGCAAGTACAAGCCATCCATTTGGAATGCCGTTGGTTCACTTAGTCTCACCATTCTTTCTGGTTCTTTTTTTTTTTTTTTTGAACAGTTATTCTCTCATAAACTCTCGTTGTTGGGAGTTCTGCAGAACACCCTTTCTGTGCGTGTTCTAACACAGTTTCATTACAGATTCAATACCATCCTCTTCTACTAGTAATGTGTGAAAAAAGCCTCTTCTGGGTCCCTGAGACTTAGTGCAATTCGGGCATTTCAGGATCCTTTACACAAGAGCTAATTCAAGAAAGTAAGTTAGTGAAATAAAGTAATCTTTACAAGCGAGCAAGGTCAGATGCAGAACGGGAAAGGTCCACTGTTTCTCTTGTATGTTTTGCTGGTAAAGAATAAATGACAAGTTAGTCAATATATAGTAAAACTCGCCTAAAAATAAGATGAAAATAAGTTGTACCTCGGCTACATCTTGCGTTGCAGAACGTGCAGGGCACCTTGTTAGCCTTCTCTTCTTCTGACTCTTTGATGAAAAAAGAAAGAAAAGAAATGTGGAAACAGAAGAAATAATAATATTGATTGAATAAACACCAAATAAAGACAGGCATGTTTAGAGCAAGAGTCCTCATCTTCCAATTTGTTCTCATAACTCGGTGCATTTTCGTTCCCGTTCATCAAAAAAAAAAATTCCGTCTTCTCTGCCTCTCCTTGTCCCTGAGCAATCCTGAATAGTTCTTCAAACAGTTGAAGCTGCGTCGGGTATCTTTCCTCACAATCAACCTTCTCGCCGGACCTTTGAAGTTTTCAGAATCCTTGCAGTTGACATCTCCGGCTTCTGTCAATTTGTCCTCAGATACGATGTCTCGCTGATATCATTTATTTATTTAAACTAGGGTCATGTTTGAAAAACCTTACATCTCGATTCTCAGAAACTTTTATCCTGTTAATATCATGGTACAAAATAAAGCTCTTACATATCATTTTGTACCTATTCGGTGATCCTCATTTAGCCTCCTTTATTTCTTAATCTTGCTTAATCTCGCCAAACATCTGTTCTTTAGTTAGAATTAGAGACCTTCCTTGCCAAGTATACCTTAAGATCTCCTTGAGGGCCGTTTTTGAGTTTTCTTCGGATTGTTTTCACGTATTCTCAAATAACAAAGAAAGTACCGCCTCTCCTCTCCGCTTCTGATCATCAGTGCCTTCATTGACGAACTAATTAAACCGACACCACAGAAAGTTTCGTTTAGAAATGCTCTATCGTTTGACATCCACTTTGATAGGTATTCTTCTTCTTCCTTTGCCTTCGTTAATCTCCTTCATTTACCGACCCCCTTCATCAGTTCATTTACTCTCCACTTCGCCAGTTGACCAAGTTGCTGAAATTTACCCCCTAGTTCATTTATTGAAATTTCAGTGATGATGGTATAGAAAAGGTTCAACCAGAGAAGGCATTTATCAAGTTGCTACAACCGTAGAAGCAACTGAATGGTACTTTGAAGGTCATGAAGCATCTAGAAGGTGTGGGAGATGAGACCGACTAGGCCATCCATTGCTACTTGATACTGGTACGGATCAGTTGGTTCTTGTTGGAACCGATATCAACTGGTGCAACTGGTACAACCTGAGTATGTACCAATTGGTGCTTTATTAGTCATTACTTCTTAGTTTAGCTTAGTAATATTAACTTGTTCTTATTGCGTACAATAAGCGATGGTTGCTAATTCAAGAAATATAAGCAAGCAAGGATGATATTGATGCCAAATACCAAATCAAAGTTGGTAACAGTTTCGTTGTGATAAATTTCTGATGCTTTATTATAATTATTTTTGACATTTGCTTTTTCTTGCTGTAATTTTGTACAACTCCACTTTCTATATTTTTGATGAATGATCATTGACCGCATAATATAAAGTTTAGCTAAATGTAATTATTTATTGATTATTAACTTAATTATCTTGAATTTTAGTTAACTTAACAACAACAACACAAGGTTAGGTCTTTACATACTACAATATATATTTTACTCGTATTAAGCATTCATTCTTAATTCTACCACCTTACCAAACAAAAGTTCCTTGCAAAGATTAAACTTTTAATCCTTTGATTCCTTAAGGACTGCCATTATCAACACAAACTTTTAACACATCCAATATTGTGTACTCAGAACAAGTTTTGATGTACAAGTACTGGTAACTGCTATAGCTGCAGTTCAAAAGGCAAGGCCGATCCAAACTATCTGCTTTGACAGCTGATCCAGCTTGTACCCGGTCAGTATTTCAAACTATGCAGTTCAGAAACCAACTCGGGCAAACATTGTGCAGACTATCAACTATATTTCAAGCAATCATAAAAACTTGGTTTTTTGTAGTTTCAATCATGCAGTCATTAAGAAGACTGCACAAAACTCACCTGAGGTAAATATATAAGACATAAAGGCTGCATAAATCAAAATAATACGCATAACAAAGTCCTACGATCCAATTTTTACTACAATATATAACTTCTCAAATGGTAGGAATTTCACATGACAAACAACCAAAATTGACATCACCTGTTTACTGGTATAACTACAACACTACCCAACAATACCAAATACCAAATAGGTTCCTATCATTAATAGAAATTTTACCCCTTGGCATTTCCATTTTCAACCTCAGAAACCCTTGCCACATCACCACCTTCAAACCTCTCACCGGCCTCACCAAGCATAACATCATCCATTGTGAGCTCATCTTCTGCAACAATGTCATCTACATCCTCTTCGTCAATATTCTCGCCTCCTGGGATCCGCCGTGGCTTTGGCCCATGTTCTAACCTGTGCGTCTCCAATTCCTTGTCCATTGTCTCAGCTGAAGCAGCATCACCGACAGGAGCATTTCTTCTAGCTTGACGAGCATTCTGCCACCTCTCCATCTCTGCTTCTACATTTGAAAGATATTGCTCCTCGAGTTTCTTTCGGTATTCGGACAGTTCTGCCCTTCGTGCTGATTTCCACTCATCCAACTCCTTAGATACAGGAATATACAATTAGTAAAGAAGTATTGAATGCTGACATAAAGGATTCTTTGAACAAAAAGAAACTCGTACAATTAGTCAAGATGTTTTAACTGTAAAAATTAAGAATTCCAATACCATACCTTCTCTTTACGTTGCTCAATTGCAGTTTCATCTTCAACTAGTGGTTTAGCTGGCATGTAATAAATAGGAGGTTGAGCCTTGGTCCTGATAAAATAAACCAACATGAAACAAAACAAACAAGTATTACAAATGCTAATATTCTGGATCTTGAAAACCCAACTTAAGAGCTGTAGTTCAAGTAGCCACGTCAGCACAAGGAAAGCCTCGAGATGCATGAAATGCCAAGATTAACCTATCTTTTCTCAACAAATTGTGTCAATATGCACACCGAAGTTTAAAATTAACCTGCACATCATCACAAAATTTGCTAGTCAGCTTCTAGCTTAAACATAAATAACGAGAGGTGCTTGTTCACAAAAGGCATATTAAAAGAATTACCTTAAAAAATTGGATAGCTTTGTATGATGCTCAGTCCAGTCAAGAAATAACAACTCCAGCCTTTTTTCATCTGCTTTAGCCGCAACACGAGCACGCAGTGTCTGAATTTAACATAACAAGAATGCACAATATAGTAATTTGATTACTATTATTCTGAAAAAGTGTAAATCATCACTTAAATAAAGGCAAAGATGAAGGAAAAAGTGAATATTCTTCAGCTAGCTTTCATTGATGGTCAAATGACAAACATTGAAGAAATATTTGTTTAGGAATTACCAAATCACGTCTACGCTTCTCAGCAATCAGTTCTGCTTCTTGTTGCTTCAACATCTCGCTCTCCTCTCGTGCCTTCTCTTCAGCCTAATTAAAAGAACATAATAAAGAATTAAAGCAAGGCCAGAGTCTAACACTATGAACAGCAATATAAATACTAAAATAATAAAAAATATCCAGACCCTGCGCAAAGAATCACTTCTACGCATGAAAGCCTGTGTACTTGATAACTGCTTGTCCTCTTCCCTAAATTTCTGGTACATGAACAAAATTCACTATAAGTATATTTGTAAATGCAGAACTTAAAATGACATCAATTTACAGAAAACCAACAGATCATCCAAAAAACAAAAGATAAAATTTAAGTACCTCTAATGTACCCAAAAGCTGCCCCAGCATTCGCTTATTTCTCTTAACTAAGCTTGGGTTTTCATCCTTTGGAAACACTCTAGGCAATGGCTCTGGAGGTGGCATATTATAATCCTGCAAACAAATTGTGCCAATAAACACAAGTTTAACAAAACTTAAAAACTTTATATATAACATTTATGCAGACAGAAACATATTTGAATTTTATTACTCACTGGTTTCCTGATCCTAGAGTTGGCATCCCGTCTCAATCCACCAGCAGCCTGATCATTTGTGGCCCTTGGTTCTCTTCTGTTCTCTGTAGCCTCTGCTGCAGTTTCATCCGTTGCATTGCTAGCTATCCTCAGTTCCAGTTTCACCTCTGCACCATCAGCCTATATTTGCAACCACCAATAAGAGAAAAAAAAATAAGAATCGTAACAGGTAGAAAGGTAATATAAATGAACTGAACATTTTTAATGTTTTTGTAATACCTTGACAAGAGTAGATAATAGCCTTCTCTTTTGCGCTGGCTGCTCTTCATTCTCTAGTACCTAAAGCATAATTCAAAATAAACAAAAAACAAAATAGACCACTTTACTCTTGGATTTCAAAACAAATAAATTTAGGGTTGAACTGAATCATTAGTTTGTAATTAACATACGGGTGGTCGAACATGACCACGCTGGCGGAGTCCAGGACCGGTCTGGCGGGTCCCACCGGTAGCTGCACCACCTCCACGTCGGATTCCTCTCGGGTCCCTCAGACGCTCCGAAATCTACATGGGAGAACAAAAAAACGAAAACCCAACTGTAATCAAATAAGAAAGACACCCCTACAAATACATATTGAGAGATTAGATCAAGAGAGACCTCACGGTGCTGGCGCTGGAGCTCTTGAAGCTCCTTTAGTAGCTCGTCGGCTGTCTTCTCCACCGCCGAACCACTCGCCATGTCACTCTCTCTCTCTCTCTCTCTCTCTAAACTGCCGCCTTGTCGAGGTCTAGAGTCGAAGGGAAGCTAAGAAGGCACACATTGAGGAAGAAAAGAAAAGGGTTAGGGCTTTGCTTCTATAACCAATCTGAATCTGTAGCGGGTTACCGGGTGGAATAAGGAAAGAGCGCTGAACAGTTTTGCTACAAGGAACGTTCTATATTGACTCGCTATACATAACAAGAAAAAGACAACAGCAAAGTGCTCAATAATATGGGATGTGGGCCGAAGCCCATTATTCTGACATAACGTAGGCCCATTAACGATTTTAAGAGCTTAAACCCAAATTCACTGTAAGCAAGTAATTTTCATTTATTGAAAAGCCCAGTTCTGGAAATTGGCTTAGCAAGTAATAAAAGTATGATTCATGAGCCTTCCCCGTTAAAATGAAACAAAAGTAAAATTATCCTCCTGTGAAGTTGTACTATTATTTTCAGGCATGGATTATTTATTCATATTGTTGCAAGTTACATGCTGAACAAGACAAAGTTCCACTTCTATCCCCTGTGCTGTGAAAAACTTGTATGCCTTGCTGTTTTGTCTTCTGAACGGAGTCAATGATGAATTATGAATGTTGGTTCTTCTATGATATGCTTAAAACAAAATGAACTTCAGCGCTAACACAGTTCTTATCTCAAAAGAAAAAAAAGAAAAAAGAATGTTGGTTCAAATGAGATTTGATTCATCATATCATAGAAAATGAGATTCGATTTAACATATCATAGAAGTAGACAAAATAAATCTGTGCAATCATCATCTATGATGGCCATTTCGAGCAAAAGGCAGCCGAGAAATGAAGAATGATTCAAAGCTATGCGAAATCAAAACTCCGAGCATTATTTATTTATTTATATAGTGGGAAAAATTGGAGAGAACATTTTGAGGAAAGGAATTTTGAGATTTGGTTTGGTTTGGATTTAATAATATCGGAGATTCAACCTTCAAAAAAAATAAGATCGGAGATGAGTGAAGAACCGAGAATTCGAATAACCTGAATTGATTCTTCTCACTAAATCTCCTTACCCAATACCATCCACCCGCTGTTGATCCCCCTTTTGTTGAGTGCTCTACCTGTTGTTCGTAGTACCTCAATTGAGAGAGGATCTCCAGAAGAAGTTCATCTATGTTTTTGTTTGATCCATCGAAGCAATGTGCACAGCGATCTCTCCACACGACAAACTGCATGACCAGCATTGATGTTTTTTGTTCTTTCGTAACTTGCCAACCTTGTATTTGTTACTTCAATTGCTGGTTTTTGTGGCCATCCCCGGTACGGTCTTTGTATCCTCCCAGGTACCTGACTCAAGCAAATTACAAACGGACGATCCAGATTAATCCCAGTCGGGCCAACGTCAATCCAGTGCCTATAGAAACTATAGGGGATCCGTTTTGAGATTCGTGCCAAGTTAAAAGAACTAATCTGGGCTGTCTGTTTGTAATTTGCTTGAGTCGAATTCGGGTATAGGCGAATATAAAAAGGTGGTCAATTTGAGGGTAGTTCCTCGGACATAATCAACCACATGTTATAAACCTCGGGTAGTTCCATCTTATATATTTTCTTTCTTTCTAGCTAATAGATATATATCAAGTTATTACGAATCAAATTTAATCACAGAGGTCATAAAATCCCAGCATAGTTATCAAATTTAATGTTTGTTCAACATGTTTAAAATTTAAAGCCCATAAATATAGGATCCAACTCTCATTTTTGGTTCTATACATTTAGTAGCACAATATTCGCCTAATTAATACTGAACATCCAGTATGGAATTTAAAAAAAAAAAAAAAGTGATAGGGGGTTGGGCCACCAACTTCTTTTAATATACACTAGAGATTTCTCACTCGGATTTTGAACCTTTGACCTCCCACGTGGAGATCAATGTCTCTCAACTACATAGTAGTATAGGGAAAAAATATAATTGCGTACCTAAAATACTTTAGTTTTGGCAGTCCAAAAGCCGATCACAAGATCGAAAAATCTTTCAAATCGCATAAAACACCCAGCACGCTCTGCGGGTAGTGACAGTGCCGCATGCGGGGTAGCCGTAGGGTAATCTAGGCCGCATGTTCCAGTGACAGTGCCGCATGCGACGTAGAGATATGTCAAAACTTGTACTCGCATGATTAAGAATGATAGGAAACATGAACTCTAGAGACTCTCTATCTACTGTTTGACCTTTACCTTGATTGTATTTACCACCACCACCTCAAACTTTCAAAAAATCCGATAACCTAAACTAGTGAAAATTATTTAAAATCTAATACACTATCCCTGTGAATCGACACTCCAATCATACGACACGGTAGGATCACACGCTTGTGATTTGAATGTGAGTAGAAATTAGATTTATAAATATTTAAAAGTAGTAGTACCATTCTAGCCCATCAAGCCATTGTATGGATTGGTATGCGCTATGCATAGTACCATAGGCTCACTCCTATATTTATATGTTTGTTTACGTTTGCTAATTCTAATTGTAGGGAACATGAGGAGACAGTTAAGGATAAACATAATTAGGTTACTCTGACAGAGAAGCTAACTGAGGAGGCCCTTAATGCAGGTTCAAAGATAACAAGGATGAGGCTGCAAATCAGGCCGGAGAAAAGGAGGCTGAGGAAGAGAAAGTATTTTCTATTGTACTTCTACTTTTGTCGGGTGCCATAAAAATATATTTATTAATTGCTTTTCTTAAGAATTCAAGATGATTCTGACCATTAAGGCATTAACATGTTTGTTTTAGTGTTGTTGCTGTACCCTCTATCATCAATGCACTTATTTTAAATATATTTTCTCACAAGGAAATTTTTAACAAAAACTCTTAATCGGTTATCATAACCATTGTAATTGTGCTTGGTAGATTATCTTTGCTATTTTCTGTGTTTGGTTATTTGTTATCAGTGATTGGTAGATCATCTTTGCTATTTTATGTGTACTTAGTTATTGTCGACTTTCTTTCTTTTTGTTTTTGTGAATGAGTCGATGACTATTCTTTTAAAAATGTGTAATCATTTTGGCATATTTTGTTTCAGATTAAATGCTAAGATTTTGTTTTCTCTCATTATTGACTAATACATGAATTATGTAATCAATTCTTAAGTTAATCACATTTAAAAAAAATGATCAAAATAAGACTTTCAATCCCCATGGCAACGTGGCCAGCACTTAACTAGTAATACAAGAGAATTATCAAGTCAATAATATTTTCTCTCGCACTCTCGTCCAATTTTATACACTAGATTTGAGATTATTTAATATATTTTTGATGGAATAGAATAAGAGAGAAAAACTCTCAGAAAAAAACCTTAAGAAAAAAACCAATGACCTTTTGGGCTTGACAGTATCAACATATTTATGATTTGTGACTTGTGAATTGTGATAGTCCAATAATTTCTACAGACTAATGTTAAGAAACTCATTTTGAATTTTATATTAATCATTAGATAATAAGAACCAAATTTCCTGCTCATATATATGGGCAGAAAAATTCTGCCAACATGATCAATCCGTCTATTCATCCAAAATTTTCTTGTCCACATATGTAGTAGATTTGGTTCCTGGATAATATGACATCAGAAAAATTTTGAGGTACAAAATTTTTTTAGTGTGAGATATATCCAAGGAAGATTTCACATCTTTTTTTTTTCCTTTAGTAGTAGTTTAAGTGTACTTTAAACTTCTATTAAATTGTAAAAAGATTGTTATACAAGATCCCAAAAAGAATATACATCAAGAGATTATAACAAAAAATTTCACCACAAAGTATTGATGAAAATGTGCAGGGCTGGGCGGCGCAACGCAACGCTATTTATTTTTAATGCAAGCGCACCATGCCATTTTGTTTATGGATCTTTTTTGAAATAAAATGGGACCAAGTTTTCTCAACTTTAAGTACTTATAAGAAACATTTTTACTAGATTTCAAATTCGCATTTTGACCAAAAGGTAGTCCTCACTTATGATTTCTTTTTAAACTCAATCCTGGATCACTCTATATCGAAAAGTAGACACTAAGTTACATATGAGAGCAATTATAATTTTCATTTTTATACAATTTTACATTGAGAATTGAAACATTGAAATTTAAAAAAAAAAAAAAAAAGTAAAAAATTGCAGAACTCTAATTTAGTAGGGCAAACCAAATTAATTCGCCACTTAACTCACATATATATATTTCAGCCTCTTACTAATTCATAACTTTAATTAATTATAAATTAATTATCTCCTCTTTTCGATTAATTCCCCCATCAGGCCATCAGCTGAATAAACAAATCTCTGCTATTGCTTTCAGCTGCCTTCGCTTTTCTGTTACCTCAAGTTTCTCTAACTCTTTAACCCCAGCTGATCTCCTCTCCCATAAGCTCACTTTATACACATCATCCTCATGTTTTTTCATTTTTACTGGCAATGGAGGGTCCATTTCTCTAATGCTAACGACCATCTTCACCGACATTGTCGGTACATCCCGAACCTTAGAACTTCCTTTAAACAGAGGCACCAGACACCTCACCAAAACGTTGCTGCTCTCTTTTTGCTTCCTTTTTCTCACATGATCATGCGAAGACGTCTTGCGTGTCTTGATCTGACCCATGCAGCCGACTCGCGGCGACATCATCAACACCGGATCATTTGCATCAACCAATCTCGGATTCTTTCTATCTTTATTGTTTCTGTTCTTCTTGTTTGAATTAGATGAAGAAGAAGAAGAAGAAGAGGGGAACGGCGAGAGATAGGAGAGGATGAGAGAAGCCATTGGTACGTGCTCTAGGAATATAATATATTACCGTGTGTTTTGTGATAGTGCTGGTGGTGATGCTTTTGGTTTCATCTAATGGAGGGGAAAGTAAGAGAGAAGAAGGGTTTCCATTTGCGATTTAAATCAGATCAAGTTCAGTTTTTGCTGCTGAGAGAACTGATGGAGATGGCTAATTAATGGTAAGCAGGAGAGGAGTTCAGACGGTTATCTAAAAATAGACCTGGAGATGAGTGGGGATCTATTATGGCATCAATTTCTGTAGAAACCGTGCGGTTTTAATCCTATATTAATAAATTCACCAACTCTTTTGTTTTTAAAAACTCTACTTATTTTGAATTAACTAGTTTGTACTTATTTGTTGCATCTTAAATTGAATTAATGAGAATCTTGTTAGATGGAGGGAATTTGCACATCATGAAAGATTTAATTAAATCTTGTTTAATTGCATAGGTAACAACACAAAGTATCCGCCACAAGAAAGCTGGACTGGAGGAGCTTGTGGATTTCGTTAGTCAAACTTGGATGTTGCAATGACTTCAAATTAACCAAGTCGTTAACTTAAGTGGAACGCTGAGGTTACAAACTTCATTCTAAAAGTAAATATTTCTTTTCAGACCAATCAAAAATATATATATATTTTTTTTGGCATCTGTCATTTAATACCAATTAACTATACCGTACTGGCAAAAACAAAGTTTTGTCACATATTAACAGTGAACTAGAATAAGTTGTATAGTAGTGTCTCTTATCAATTTGAATTGTTTTTTTAGAGGTTAATTTGTATTCATGGCTTGACTAAATGGTTTTCGCCATCTGTATTTTGACTGATTTTATTTCTCCGACTTGACATTTTTCTTTTTTGGGATGTCTGATGAAAAAAAAAAAAAAAACAGCATACTGATTTCATGTCTGAATTTAATTTGGTCGAATGTAATTCTGAACGAGGGATGCTCAATTGCTCATCGGCTAATCCACCAATAGAAGTACGCCATATGCAGGATTAAAAAAATGGTTTAAATCTTGTATGGTAATTACGATTTTATCTTTCACTATTATACATAGACATATTATATATAGTTTAAATTTTTATGACAAGTCTAAAAATTTGAAGACTTAATCATTTTGATGTATTATGAATTTAGCACTAAATAGTTAATTAATCTTGTATGAAGAAAATAAAAGTGAAAATTTCCGTACGTCCTTCCATCAAAATCGGATGAGCAGTCTATTAAGACGTACAGCATGGATTGTACACTAAATAAATAAATAAATAAAGCACCAAAGACTTGACTTGAAGTTGTACAATTCAGTCTCGGTTCAAGAACCAGTCTCAGGCTATCAGTGTTGCCACTTGCCAAGTGCCAAGTGTCAACTACTGTAAGAAGGCCACGGCACGGCAGTAGGTCTCCATCCAACCTATTATTTGCTTTTATTTATTAATTATGTAGATCCATATATATTTATTTGTATAAGAGTATTTTAGTAATTATGTTGCGTTTAACTGTAATTAAGCTTATTAAAATAAGAAGTTAGTATATATGACATTTAATTGGATATTAATTAATTAATTTGCATCCGGATCTAATAATGTCTATTTCATCCCAATCCAATCCATATATTGACGGCTCTTTTAGTTGGTGTTTCCATTAATTAATCAAAAACCTAATTATTAAATGTGTTGAACTTCAAGGTTCAAACCACCTCACCTCATAATAGTAGAGATTGTTAATTAGCTCTCAACCAAGGGTCATGCTTTCATCTCCTCCAACGCTCTACAACTCCACAATGTAGCCCCATATTTCTATTTCTACCTAAATAATAAATGTAAGCAACTCTTCCTATATATCTACTCAACAGAAATTAATCCTGCCTAGCTTCATATACAACAATTAAATTAAAGGAACTCTTCGATCAATGGCAGCAACAAGGAATGAAAGAATCATCTACACGGCCGTCAGCGCCACGATAATCATCATCATATCGTCATGTTACAGGTACAAACCAAATGCCTTAGAGGACCGAATCGAAAGAGACTGGAACAAGCCGGAGAGGATGAACATAGCCGTGGTGAACCAAAATCGGGCCAGATCAGGTGAATGGATCGAGCTTCATTGCAGTGGGTACTATGATAAGAATACGAGTGTGGCCGAATGGTCATTGAACGCGACACTATTTCCAGCTGGTCAACAAGGGGTGATATGGCTACCTGAGATCAAAGATACGGACGTTGTCGATGTGCTATGCAAGTACCGAGGATGGAACGGTTGCCAGGCGGAGGAGTTCAAGCTGTTTGAGAACCCCGGCAATGACGTCTACTATTGCGCAGAATCAGTGAGCAAATGTTCTGTTGTTTTTCAACCTGATGGTAGTGTGAATAAGAAGTACGAAGATCGGGAGACGACCTTCTTGGGGTACGTTCCGAACCCGGAGAACCAGGAGAAATGTTCGTGGATTGATTGTTTAGTCGACCCCGGGACGCGGATCATCGGAAAGAGAGATTGTTGCGGGGCCAAGTGTACTACGTCATGGTAACTTCATTGTTGGCTTGGCCAGGCCAGGTTACTAGACTGGACGTTGGAGAATTTTAATTGATGTAATGGTAGTTCCGATCAATGATAATTACTCTCTAATTTAACTTTCTAATTTCTAATTATGCCAAAAATTGAAACAGAAAAGTCATCTGCAGCCAGCATGTAGTCAGACTTGTATTTTTTTAAAGCGGATTTAGGATTGAATTATTTAATTTGTCAATTGTGAGGGGGTAGAACTAATAATTATTTTTCTATCAATAATATATAACCGTATTTCATAAATAAATAAAGACTCTAGCTAACAAGCTAATTAACAAATTATCATCATTAATTGTCTAATTAAACTTTAAGGAGAATTACTTAATTTATGGTGATTGTAATTAAAGTTTAGGACTCTCTGTTTGATTCTTTACCAATGAATTCTTTCCCATTTAATTTTTATTTCGATAAACGAAATTCAATTCGAACTATAATTTTATTGAACTCTCTTTCATTAAATTCTTGTCAAGAAAAATCCTCACACAAGTACAGAACTATACAATTAATTATAACTATAAATGAAATAGAAAAAAGAAATAACAATAAATGATTCCTTCTTGAGGTAGTATTACATCAGCAAAAACCAAAACGCAAATGCTATCATCTGCGTCCGAATTTTGTTCCAAACTAATTTTGTGGGATTTTTTTTTATAAAACATAAATAAATAAAAGAAAAAAGAAGGATTGATTACTCCCCAAATTACAAAAAATATCGGTTGAAATTGAGTAACCGAAAATTTTGTTCGGTTAGCTCCTAGTAACCGAAAATTATTTTCGGTTACCTTGTTTTGTTTTTTTATCTTTTTACTCCCATAACTGAATAAAACATTCGGTTACCTTGTTTTTTGTTTTTTTAATCCCCTAACCAAATAAAACAAATCGGTTATCAGAAATATGATTTTCTTTTTTTTACATAGAAAATGTTATGATTTTTTTATTTTTTCTATTAAAATATTAGAAATAATTTTTTATTTTTTGGAAAATAGATGGATTACCATAAAATTTAATTTTCTAGAAAGACTACAACAAATAATCCGAATCAATATTTTTCAGGCAGGATTTTTTGTGGCTCTAAAAAAATTAAAATATTTCTTGATGTGTTACTGAAAATAAAAATTTGGATCTGAGTTATTGATCCTGGCTCAAAAATCACTTCTGGGTAAATAAAATTTTTATCGTGGTCCTAGTAAATTCAAATTCTAAGGTACTTTATCTATTTTTTTAGAAGTGATTTTAGAAAAATATTAAAATATTTAAAATATAAAATAGCTTCTAGAGAAATAGATGGAGTACCTTAGAATTTGAATTTACTAGAAGGACCACGATAAATTTTTTATTTAACCATAAGTGATTTTTGAGCCGGGATCAATAACTCTGATCCAAAACATTTTTTTTTCAGTAACACATCAAGAAATATTTTAATTTTTTTACAGCCGCAAAAATCATTCCGAAAAATGTTGATCCAGATTATTTGTCGCAATCTTTCTAGAAAATTAAATTTTATAGTACTCCATCTATTTTCCAAAAAAATATAAAAATATTTCTAATATTTTAATAAAAAATAAAATCATATTTCTGATAATTGAATTTTTTTATTTGGTAAGGGATTTAAAAAAAAACAAGGTAACAGAATGTTTTATTCGATTATGGGAGTAAAATGAAAAAAAAAAAAACAAGATAACCAAAAATAATATTCGGTTACTAGCAAATGAGGTAGGGATAAGTGAAGAAGAGGTTGGAGGTAACTAGTAAATCCATATGGGGATAACCATATAAAATTTTCAGTTACCCAATTTATTTTTATTTTTTGTTATCTGTGAGATTTATGGTGTGGCGGCTTATACAAGGAGGTAATCGAATAAAAATTTTGGTTAATTTCTTTCAATTTTTATTTTTTTTTGTAATTTGGGAGTAATCAACTCGTTTTTTATTTTCTTTTTATTTATTTACGTTTTATAAAAAAAATCCAATTCTGTGCCTAGTCTGTTTTGAATTAGGCTTAAAAAAAAATAAGCAGAGTCCAAAAGGCCCCACATGCAGTCTAATTTTTCAAAGTTGGGCCAATGGGCCGGACTGCACTGAAACTCTAAAATGGTCTCTGCGGCCCGCTCTTGCTCGTACAATGATCGTTAATTTTGCTCGTGGATGGACGGGAGAACCGATGTCCTTTCCAAGACTTCAAAGGTTCCTTACGTCTGGACCCCACAAATCAGTTTCCCAGGATAAAATCTCTCTCCTCCTCTTTTATTAGCCGAACGTAACCGAAACAGGAAATTCTATCTTCAGTAAATAGTCGTAAAATTTGAAAGGTGAACATGGATATTCAATTTGATGCTGAGGTGAGAATTGTAAAAAGAGGCGCTCCCATCTTTGTCCCGTTCTCTTACCTCTCGGATCCCCAACTGAACGAGGCGGCGGCGGCGGCAGTGCAGGCTCATCGCTAGGTAAAGATCCCCTCTTTATATCTCTCCTTTTTTAGTTTTTCCCCTTTTAAATCTGTTTTAGTTCTAGTTTTGAATCTCCTGTTGGATTTTTTAGATTCAATAGCCTAAACTGCTTGGAAGTCATGCTAGTGGTTTGGCCTCTTAACTGGATGCTAATTTAAAATTCACATGATCCAATTGTTCGTAGCTGGCTTGTTAGGGTTTAATGGACTGTTGTTTTGGGATTTCCGTTGAATTATTTGATTGTATTGTAGATTAATGGGTTCAAATTGCATGGCTTTGGTAAATTTCAGAAACTTGCGTAGATACTTAGATTTAATAGAGTTTAGTGGGTTTGGGATATATAGATGGTCTCCGAGGAATTGAAGGCTACGCCACATTTATGAGCTGATAATTTCTTATTCATGCTTGATTTTGGTTATCTTGGTTTTAATGGGTATTTTTTATAGTTCTGAATGGTGGGGCCTTTCTAAATGCTGGCATGTTCATGTTCTCGTACCTTTTGCTATTGTTAATTAGTTAATTTTAGTTTTCATACGTTCCGATACGAGTATTATTTCATTTAGGGATAGGTTGTTATACTCTCTTCTGGTATCTCTACTCTAGATTTATCCTGAGATTTGTTAAATGAGACATGCTTAATTTTTCTTACCTGGATGCCTCTTTTCTTTATTTGTTGTGAGAAATATATATTTGCTCTTTTTTTTTTCTTTGTCATTGTTTTATTTCGTGCAAATAAAAATATTAATTTTATCTTTTCAGTAAGATGGACCCCCAGTTATTTATTACATATTTCAATGAAAGGGTGTTCGGAGTGAGCTTGTACCAAAATTTTTGAACTTTTATCTCAGATCTTTACACGCTGTTTTCTTTGCATGTGTACTCGTGTTAAGTATTTATGATAGGATCATTGTGATACTTAATACCTTTCCTGGTGCATTCACAAAACTGATTCTGTTGAGGTCTCAAATATTTTATATAATATCAATTGTGATAGCTGACTACTATTTATATCATAGCCTTACATATTGATACACATGAGGCAAACTTTGTTCCTTGGTAGTTGGTACAATTGATAATAGCCCTTAAAACCTCATGATTTTATCAGGTGAGAAGGACACATTGCTATGGCAGACGCTCAGGAAACAGACAAGAATATAGAGATATGGAAAATTAAAAAACTGATCAAGGCACTCGAATCAGCTCGTGGCAATGGCACCAGCATGATTTCCCTCATCATGCCGCCTCGTGACCAGGTTTCTCGGGTTGCGAAGATGCTTGGTGATGAGTACGGAACTGCCTCCAATATCAAATCCCGTGTCAACCGCCAGTCAGTCCTTGCCGCCATCACCTCGGCCCAACAGCGTCTCAAGCTCTACAATAAGGTCCCACCAAACGGTCTTGTGCTTTATACTGGTACAATTGTGACTGATGATGGCAAGGAGAAAAAGGTTACGATTGATTTCGAACCATTCAAACCAATTAATGCGTCTCTGTACCTGTGTGATAACAAGTTCCACACTGAGGCACTGAATGAATTATTGGAGTCCGATGATAAATTTGGGTTCATTGTCATGGATGGAAATGGTACTTTGTTTGGTACACTGAGTGGTAACACTCGTGAGGTGCTTCATAAGTTTACTGTGGATTTACCAAAAAAGCACGGCAGAGGAGGCCAGTCAGCGCTTCGTTTTGCACGTCTGAGGATGGAAAAGCGGCATAATTATGTTAGAAAGACTGCTGAGCTGGCAACACAGTTTTTCATCAACCCGGCTACAAGCCAGCCAAATGTGTCTGGACTGATTCTTGCTGGTTCAGCCGACTTCAAGACTGAACTGAGCCAGTCTGACATGTTTGACCAGCGTCTTCAAGCAAAAATTCTGAATGTGGTTGATGTGTCATATGGCGGTGAAAATGGATTCAACCAGGCAATTGAACTGTCAGCCGAGATACTTGCCAATGTTAAATTCATACAAGAGAAGAAGTTGATCGGCAAGTACTTCGAGGAGATTAGCCAAGATACTGGCAAGTACGTGTTTGGAGTAGATGACACTCTGAAAGCCCTCGAAATGGGAGCGGTTGAGACTTTAATTGTGTGGGAAAATCTTGATATAACCCGGTATGTTTTAAAGAATAGTGTGACAGGTGAACAAGTAATAAAACACCTCAACAAAGAGCAAGAGGCTGATCAGAGTAATTTCCGTGACCCTACAAACAATGCTGAGCTGGAGGCTCAGGAGAAAATGGCTTTACTGGAGTGGTTTGCAAATGAGTACAAGAAGTTTGGTTGTTCCCTGGAGTTTGTGACCAATAAGTCCCAGGAGGGGTCACAATTTTGTAGAGGGTTTGGGGGTATTGGTGGAATTTTGCGCTACCAGCTGGATATGAGGTCACTTGATGAGTTCTCTGATGATGGTGAGGTTTATGAGGACTCTGACTAGCAATCAGCCGTTTGCAACGGGATCGATGCAACTACTAAATTCTAAGTGATTGATGAGCTACTCAGGTTAGTTGATTTTTTAATATTATGGTTTAGACTTATGAGGTAATTTATTTCAGTGCAAGTTGTACTGGTACAGTGAGCAATTTAGTGGTTATTATTGTTTGGATTGTCTACTTGTTTTGCTCAGGTTTATTTCATCTTATTTGGATTAAGAATATTTAAAGCTGTTGTGGGTAACCAGTAACTTCTTATTTTAGGGCACAGAGCTTTAAATTATACGGACTTTAATGGCTTACCTAATCTTTCCATCTTAATTTCTTGTCTGTCCCTTTTTTGGCCTTTTCAGATCCAGGGAAAGGAGAATTGAGTTGCTGCATTTGCTGAGGAAGCCAAACTTGAGTGGATAAGTTGTTAAATGAGGAGTTTAGTCTTTCTTTTGTTTTTCTTTTTGGCATGATAATTCATGTTTTCTTAGCGTCAGTGGTTGAACAAACAGTTGTGACAATTTTTGTTGGGTTCTGTTGCTTATTTGGTTTCTAAGGTATTGAATCTATGTACTCGACTGGTGTCTTTGTAAACAGTTCTGTCCTTGATACTTGTTTAGATATATCCCTTTTTGCTGATTTTTTTTTTTTTTTTTTAAACTTTAGAAGAAGTTCAAATGGATGTTAGTAAAAAAGTAAAACTAACTACATATTTTGCCTCTAGCATGTGGTTTCTTCAACAGGCATGAACCAGGCTGAAGGTAACATAAACCAGGGTTATACACTTTGACCCTCATTGACTCTTTCGTCCCAGTTTCGCAATTGTTGGACTAGTATTCTTGCAGGTATTTTTGTTGCCGGTTCATGTGCACCAGGTGAACTTAAATTATGATTCGCTCTATGTCACCACAAGGTCCTAAAAAAATATGTAGCAAATTGCATATCAATTTCTATATACATATAATCTAATAAAAAGTTTAGCAGATATATTAAGAGTAGAACTAGAATATTCTTAAGCTCACTAATTCTCTTGACTCTAAAATGTATCAACTTCAAAGAACGATTCAAACTATTAAAATTCATCTACTTTATAAATAATGTGTTTACATGTTAAATTATAAATTTTAAAATTAATTTAGCAAAAAATTAAGCAATGAAAAAGGTTCACAAGTAAAATTTAATGTGTTAAATTTTCTTCATTTTAGACCACTTGATGCATTATGATGAAGTACATTATTTTTAACATTTTGAATTCATTGTTTTAGGTTTAATCCGATAGGTTTTTAATGTATATCCACGTAACCAGCAGTCAAATATAAAAGCACTAAAACTATGAGTAGAACTAGGGTGCTCCTAAGCTCACCAAGCCCTTCCGTGAGCGCGACTCTAAAACCTATCAAATTGACTTCAAACGACATTTTCAAACCATTAGATGTTCAATCTATATTAAAATGTGCTTGGAGACCAAATTTTACATTTTTTGGAATTTTTTTACTATTTATTAAGATGGTTTGAAAATCGCTGTTTTCCAATGGTGCAGAATTTTAATAAAAACAGCGATTTTCAAACCATCTTAATAAATAGTAAAAAAATTCTAAAAAATGTAAAATTTGGTCTCCAAGCACATTTTAATATAGATTGAACATCTAACGGTTTGAAAATATCATTTGAAGTCAATTCGATAGGTTTTAGAGTCGCGCTCACGAAGGGCTTGGTGAGCTTAGGAGCACCCTAGTTCTACTCCTAAAACTATTACCAGATTATAAAAAAAGTTCCTGCTGGGATCAAATTAACTGAAGTTGAAAGTTAGAAAGAACTGAGAGAAAACAAAGAAGAAAATTAGTTATTTTGGTAATTCAGAAACTTAGTTTTCATTTTTGAGATTTTCATGATCCTACCAAAGCATTTGAAAAAAAAATATTGAAGCAATCATATGACTTTCTAATAAACATTTTTTTAGGTTCACAAAAGTTAAATAAAAAAAATAATCTGAAAAAGTAGTCTCCTGCACTACCAGCTAGTTCATTGTAACTCAACAATCCAGACTGATCATACAAGATAGATACGCATTCTATTTCATCTTAAGCATGTCTCTGAACCAGTAGGCTGACAGCTTGGGGTATCGTTTTAGGTTTTGAAAATCGACATAGACCAGACCAAAACGGGATGTGTAACCCAACCTCCACTCAAAATTATCCAACAGAGACCATGCGAAATATCCAATTACATTTGCACCCTCATCAATTCCTTTCTTCACCTCTGATATATAATTTTTGTAGAAATCGACCCTTTTTGTGTCATTCAAGGCGCCTGGAAGGGTTATACTGCCTGGTTGATCCATGCCTACACACAAGATGCTTATAAATATTGAAAGTTCACTGCTTAGCTGCTGATTATCTATTTTAATTAGCTTTTGATGCTTTATATCTGTAATAATTCAGTGTTCTGATTGCTGATGCAAGGAAGTGATGATGAACTTCTATAGGTTTTAGAATTTGCAAACTAGTAGTAGCAGTTGTGCTTTACACAACGTGCTTTTGAATGTATTTTGGACAAGTTTCTTCAATGAAACGGGCTTTAGCCTTTTTAAAAAAAAAAAATATATATATATATAGAGTAAGGCTACGGTGCTTTGCAAAGTAAATCACCCCGTTTACTTCGGGCTACTTTTTGGATTTTGAAAATCCAAACAACCGATCCGAACCGTTCAACATGTTCTAAACATTGAAATGTGCTTGGAGACCAAATTTTATATTTTTTGGAATTTTTTTACTATTTATTAAGCCACTTTGAAAATCGCTGATCCGACGGCAAACAGTAAAAAACAGTAAAATTTTCTGGACCACCGGATCAGAAACTTTCAAAGTGGCTTAATAAATAGTAAAAAAATTCCAAAAAATGTAAAATTTGGTCTCCAAGCACATTTCAATGTTTAGAACATGTTGAACGGTTCGGATCGGTTGTTTGGATTTTCAAAATCCAAAAAGTAGCCCGAAGTAAACGGGGTGGTTTACTTTGCAAAGCATCGTAGCCTTACTCTATATATATATATATATATATATATTGAAAGTTCCCTATCCAAAGTTCAAAAGATAGATAACCCCTAAGATGCCCCTACAAAAACATTAAAATTGTCTGTGTCAATAAATGGCAAAGTATTCTTCATGTCCTGCTAGTTGCTAATAAGTGGGCATATTCAAGCAATGTAAGATATTTTGATGAATATAGGTGGGTGCTTAAGATGTTTCCTGTTGTATGGAGTATACTTGTTACACGTAATCAAATAATTTTTGGTGAAAAAACATAGCTACATACTCCTTACCATTTTCGGTTATAATGACAGCCGGGTTTCCATATTTTTCCTTTATGTACTTCACACAATGGTAGATCCCAGTGGGCACCATTAAAAGCCAATTTGAGTTTGCCTACAAAGTTATAATGTTTTGTTAAGTTTGTACATGGTCAATTAAAAAAGAGGAGGAGAGAGAGAGAGAGAGTAAATACAAAGCGAGAAATTACCCGAGGTCCTATAAGCACACCATTTCGCTCAGCTGCATAGTGAAATGAACAAGAAGTAAATAACTAAAAAGTAACTTTTGATAGGTTCCAAGTTTTATACCACGAATGAGAACATAGATGAGCACTACTCCTTGTCTTTGCAGATAATTAACAATTAGCTCCATCATAACCATAGAAAAAAGTAACCAAACCAGCTTAAAAGAAATAGAATTTGTTCACAGCTGATTTATCATCTACAAACCCATAAATCTTCAAGAATTCAAGAAAATGGCAGTGCAAACACAACTTACTAACAGAATGAACATGCCAATCAGTTGAGTAGCTTATTGCTGCCAGGTTTTTCACAAGGGAGTTTTTAACATAGCAGGCTGTGTACTGATTGATGCCAATGAAGTCAGCAGAGCCTTTTACCAATGCAATTTGGTCTGGGGTGAATTTTGGCAGCCTCTCTTTCACTATCTTTTGCATCGTTATTGGGTATTGCCCGTTAATCAAAGGGTCTAGATACCTGCAATTAGAAGCTGATTACTTCATGTGTGGCTTCTTGAATTGTAGAAGTTTGGTACTCATGGAACATGAAAAAACTTATCTTGTAATATATATACAAGGATTTCTATTTATGGCCAATTTACACTCTACTAGTTGGTCCATAGTGCTAACTATACTGAGCTGTATGTTACATATAGGTATAACCTTGTTTGGAAGATTAGTTGGGACATCCACCAACTAAAAATTAAAACTAGCAAAAGACAAGAAGCATACACCATCCATACTTCCCACAAAGCCTCTAAGGGTTGTTCGGCAACAAGGGATTAAGCCTCCTTAAGGCTTAATCCGCTTCCTTTAGCTTCCTTACCAGCTTAATCCTGCCAAACACCGCTTCCTTAGCGCAGATTAAGATCACTTCCTTTAGCCTCCTTTTGCCCGGATCTTAATCCTCTGCCCGGACCTTAAGGCACCTCTACCCCTTCCTTTGGCTTCCTTAGCTTTCACCAACGGATTTCACCCACGGATTAAGACAACCAAAGATCGGTTCCTTAGCGCTCCTTAAGCTCTTAATCCTTTACTCTTAATCCCTGGTTGCCGAACAACTCCCTAATGACCAAGATGATTGAGACTAATGAATGGTGAAAACTACTTTTGAATTTTCTTTTCAAATGAGCTTTTCACAGTTATGGAGAATTAGAGTTCTTTTGCAATATTTGGATAGACCAGGGGGTTTTGGCAAAATGATATGTACCAAGTATTGGAACTTGTGCCACTTAAAGCACAAGTTCTCAACTTTCTGGTTATTCAGAATGAAAGATACTCCTTAGTTTATTACCATCCTATCTGGAAGTCTCTGGCTCTCTGTGCTGCTGCTCTATCCTCTCTTGAGTTTGTAAGTGGCTCGTACCAGGCAAAGTCGAGAACAATACCGATCTTTCCTTTTTGACTAGGCTATAAATTAATAATAAGTTGTTGGATAACTGTATAATAGTCTCTCTGTCTTTATTCTCTGGAAAAAATTAAGGACCCTTGTTTTTGTAGAAAATTCAAAAGCAATTGCTACCAGTAGTTTTCTTGAGATTACCAGTAGTACATAATAATAAAAGGATATACATAATGAATGAGAATAAGCTTTCTTAAATAGGCTGGCCATTCATATTATTGGAGTAACACATTAAGAAAATAAACTATAAAGTAAATGGGGAGAGATCACTAGACAATGGTTATTTTGACAATCTTGACAATGGATTTTCATGAAAATTCAAATAAAATTGAAAAGTGAAAAGTGAATTTATAGGTATGTAATTGAAAGTTTAGATAACCTAACAATCAAATTTCATGCAATTTAAGTATTGTTTGATAATGCATCAAGCACTGTTAATTTTGCCGCATTGAAACAAAGTAACTAAATGTATGGTGAAACATACACAAAATTTTATTGTTCTTTGTAGATATGTTATGGATACTATAAATTGCCTATCATAACGAATTTCAAATTAAAGCTTTATTTTTAAGATTGTCAAGTTTGTCAAAATAAAAATTTGTCAAGTGATCCCCCCTCTTAAGTAATTAATATGTTTTGTGGCTAACTATTTATTTCTTCTTCATACTTAATTACATTGACAGAGTGATAAAGCTTTGTATCTAAAAAACCAACCTTCTACAGGGACTTACTTTATGAATATGATGAGAAGATATATTGCATTTTGGATGATTTCAAGAATTTTTGAAAAGTCAAAAAAACAAAAAAATAAATAACTACCTGATACTTGTCACGGAATCTTTTCACAGCTGTTGCATGAGCAAGGAGAATATGGTGTGTAACAGTATATGGCTCAGTAGAAGAGTTGCCACCAGCCGCACACGCGGTGCACCGTAAAGGTGGATATATCTTCTGGTCATATCCAAATACTGCCATTAATCTTGGCTCATTAACTGTGAACCAATTCTTAACTCTATCACCAAACGTCTTGAAACAGAACTCCGCATAGTTTGCAAATAGATCCCTGGAAAGTTGAAATTATATGCGGTTACTGTAACCAAGAATTGCAGCCTCAAATCTCAGCAGCATGCGAAACAAATATGGAATTGGTAGGTGTACTGGTGAAAACTCCAACATCAAGCGTAGCCATTGTATTCATTTTAATTTCCCTTTTTATATAATAATTATTTTGTTCAGGTTTTGGGCCCAAAAATTTAATGATCAGAAAACCCAAGAGCTAAGGTCATTGTATTAGTATGAAGGAGTCGGAGCTACAACTTACACAATCTTTGGGTTTAACCAGCCTTGGTACTTCTTTTCCAGTGCAAGCGGAGAATCATAATGAAGAAGATTGACATATGGTGTAATCCCTATTCAATTTTAAGAAAACAAATAAGATAGTTTGTGGAATATTTTTGAAACAAGATAACAAATTTGAGAAGTATCAAATTCAAACACCATAATTTGATATGAAAGGGAACTCGAATTCAAAATGTTGTAATCACGATCCTAGGACCTTACTAAGAGGACACTAGACTGGCTGTTTGCTTAGGTAAAAGATAGAATGATACCTTGTTTAAGCATGTAGTCAATCAAATTGTTGTAGTAGTTTACCCCTTCAGGGTTAACTCTTCCTTCCCCATCTAGAAATATCAGATATTTAGTTAACCCATTTGAATTTAAAGTGGAGAGTAAATTTTGATTTAAAAAGAAAAGATGAAGAAAAAAAACTGTACCAGGAAATATCCTGGACCATGAGATTGAAAACCTGTATGCATTAAAATTCATTTTCTTCAAGATGTCTATATCTTCCTGAGAATGATAGAGAAAAGCCACAAGTTAGTAACATTAAATCATTAGCTTTATAGCACCGTATACCTTACTGATGGAAGGCTGATTGGAAAATAACAAAAGCAAGAGGGCAATTTGGATGTCTAAATCATCTGGGCCCTTTTGAAATACTCAAGGTTGTCAGCTCATTAAAGGATACCTTGTAGTGATGATACTCATCTGTTGCCACATCAGCAGTACTATTATCTGCAATAGCTCCTGCTCAGTATATGAAAAAGGAAGTCAGAAACTTATCAAACAGACCAGCTCAAAAAGTCATACAAGGGCAATTGCCCAGTGTCTGCTGACACAGCATTGCACTGGAAATCAGAATATCAAGTTCAAATCTCTCCTAGGAATTATAGGTTTATTCATCTCACCTTAAAAAAGTAAATAATACATACCTAAGGGTAGGTAGATATTTGATTGTTTGCCTTAGTTTATGACCTACTAATAGATGAATGCTATGTATTTCATATTAAAATATTCTTCTTATGGGAGAACTGGAGCAATACAGTCCCAGTGAGCTATAGTATAGAAATTGCTCTCAATTGGGACCAAATTGAACAATCGTTGATAAGATTACAGCAATTCATAGAGGATTTGAGACAGTCCAGTCTCCAGAACACGTTGGTTAATTTTTTTTTTTTTAAACACTTTACCTTTTTCTCACAACAAAAAAAAGGAATGCATTATTTTACCTGGAGTATGAACGAACTCATCCCAGACAGAGGGACCTCTTCCTTCTTGCAGAGCCATTCCTTCCACCTGAAAAGCCGATGTCGCCGCACCGAATACAAACCCTTTTGGAAAGGCAGCTCGGCTGAGCATTTCAGTGTGCGTTGGAGGAGTAATCGAAGTTGATTCTAGCTTTCGAGGGGTCTCGCCATTGGTTGCAAACAAGAGATGAGTTGTCAGGAGCAGAGAAGAGATGAAGACGAGAAGAGGTGATAGGTTGAGCTTCATTTCTTATAGTTAAAGGGGGGTTTGTGCAGCTTGTGCTTACAAGGTGGTAGAGACTGGAGACTATGAGGAGCAGAGAGGAGTTAAACGAGGCAAAGAGGCGGATCGGGTATTCGGGTATTGAAATTTCAGGTTCGGATCCGGATCCTCGGGATTTGGATATGTTCGGTTTGTGGAAACTCACATCAGGCCTGTTGGAAATTCAAAATTTACATCTGTTTTTGAATTATTTTTCAAAAATATCAGGTTCAGCGGGCCATTTTGTGAGAGACGTTGAATAATGGATATGTAAATGGCCGCTGGATTTTTCAGCTGGCCTAATCAGGTCGGGGCTCGGTATTACATGAATGGCAACATGTGGCCTCCACATTTTTCTTTAGTTTTTACATTAATTTTTCAGATTTTTAATTATTGAAATAAATTCCAAGTTCTACAAATAAATTCAAAAATTCTATGTTGCAAGTTGATCCAAAATATTATTCACAATAATTATAAAAAAAATGTGGAGTGTTACAAACTCCCCTCCTTAAAAAAATTTGTCCGCAAAATTTAAATGAGTGTTATGAAATAAAATAAAACATTTTACATGGAACTCAAATCAATTTTATCATAAACATATTAGACAGATATCATATCAAATTTATCGAAAACAAATTCATCAAGAGAAGGGAATCAATTCAAATCAAATTAATTTAGATACATGTGAATGATAATTCAAATTGCAAGTCTTTGATTCGGGAGATTTTGAACATTGCACGAGAATTCATCAAACTTTGGCATACAACTCTCTATCTTTGCTTTGTTGGATTTTTTTTTTTTTATATATTTTGTTATACAATTATTTGCGTCGGATCTTCGACAGATACATTTCGTATGCTTTTGCTAGGTTATAAATGGCTGAAAATAATTTCTAAAACCAGTAGGCTATAATAGTAACTATTAAATGTTGAAGGTGGAAGATTTATCCAATTCTCCAGCTTATTAAAATTTCTTATTTAGTTCATAATTAACAATTTGATTGTCAATTACTTATATATGATCTAATAATTAACTATTTGATTCAATGTTATCATACTTGTATATGGTCTTATATTAACTATTTGATTAAATGTTATAGAACCGGATCGGACATCGACCCGGTAAAACTTTGGATCAACGGTTCACTGGTCGGACTGGTGGGTCAACTGGTTCAACCGCTGATTTTTTTAACATAATCATAATTTATATGGGTACTCCTTTTTTTTTAGTAACATGTCCGTAGGCCTGACACTAGTAATATCAGTTCAATTACAACACGAAGCTGGTTACAACATACCCTCCACTGCTTGGCTACAACACATTGCTGGAAAAACACAAATAAAGTGAAAATGAGGTTATGTCTGTTCCTGTAGAGGAGAGGCATAACAACACATTTTTAACAAGCAATCAGAGCAAAAAAAGAGTGACCTATTACTGACATAACATTGATTAGCACATATACCTAGCTATACCAGCAACAACTACAAACTGTTAGTATGTACCAGTATACGACACAGTACTCACAAAAAAATCCCTGATCACACCCAAAAAAAAAAAAAAACCAAATTAACACAACATGGTATGTGCTCTCTAAGCACTGTTCCCAAATATACATAAAACAAAAAATTAAAAAACCTGAAATGTGCTCTCTGAGCATTTTTTCCAATATATACACAAAACAAAAATTTTAAAAACCACGAAAAGGGAGAATACCAATATTAGCATACAAATATTCTTGAACCAGTCCTGAATATGACTAGCATTTTCTTAACCTGTACACTGACCATCCAAAATTAGTAGGTATAAATAGTGTATATGTGTAATCACTAACACACATACTGAAAAATGAATAATTCTAAAAATTAATGCAAAAATTGATGTTTCAAAATTAATGCATAATTCTTAAAATTCTGATAGCTTAAGTACATATGAATATACTTTTGAAATTAATGTAATTGGACTTATAACAATCCAATAACATAGAAACCAAACATTGTTGAAGTAAGACTCTAAACTCATCTTCATGCTATTATGTACAGTAGCAGTACCTGATGTTGAACCTGCACTGGCATAAAAATAATCGCTTCATAAATTGTTTATTAATGGATTACCAAACTAATCCCTCTATGTTACCAGTTACTGGCAACCATTGGCAACCATTGGCAACCACATGCTCTCACTTAAAATTCTATTTTCATTTTGGCATTTCATCAAACACATAAAATGCATGCATCAATGTAATAAAATTTACTCAAAAATTCAAGCCTTTCACATATTTTACAAATTCGAATTTAGTAATTAAATGAGATTACTTACAGTAGTGGATGTTGGCAACTTCTTTTGTGATTTTGTTTCAACTTTCAAGCTAATCCTTGAGAATGATATTTCGCCACCGTGTAACACACATAAAAGAAATCAAGAATATTGAAAACACGGCCAAATTGAGATTTGAGAGGTCGTGGGAGGAAGGAGATCCAAATTTTTTGTGCCTTTCCATCTAAGCGATTTGAGAAAAGGCAAGAATATTGAAGAATATTTTCTAATAAAACTCATTTTAAATTTATAAATTATCCATTTTATTCTTTCTTCTCCTTTCTATTCGTCTCAGAGATCTGAAATTTTTTCTGTCAACGCATATAAACAAAAATATACTTGATATGTATACAACCTGTACGCACGTGTCTTTTCAGAAGAGGAGAGGAGAAAATAAAGAAAGATCAGAAGAGCATATTGCCTCCTCACAAGATTATGTTGTCCGGAAAATATTGAATTCGGATATTCGGATTTGAATAATATTTTGGACGGATACAGATGTGGATCCGGATAGTTGTCTTGTCAGTATCCGGCAATTCACTCAACCGGATTATCCGAATGGAACCCACAAAATTAAAAGATCCGCTTTGCTAGTACCTAAGCTTTGGACCGGCTAACGATACGACAAAACACTATTATATTTAAAACTTTGTACTATATATATGTCGTACTATTATTGATGTTTTCCTCGTGGGACTATCTGAATTACGGAGATCTTTTTGTTTTTTTATATCCGGTCCTCTTTATTATTGGTTCGCTATCCAGCACGTAGAATCTAACAACCATTGGATCTATATTTCTTCCATCCCAAGCCATCACCGTCCAATTAATTTGAAGGTGCGGAACGAGACAAAGGACGCGGTGCACACTAGAAATTAACGTACCACCTAAGAACAAAAACCTTTAATAATGTCAATGCATTTTGATCACTCCATAGCGGGTGAAGACGATTTGGTGACTTTCTACGTGACTTGAAATTTGATCACTCCTTGGTGGTTCTTTTCATTTTTTTTTTTTAAATTAAGGGCTTTTGAAATATACAACACGTGTTCAGTTCCAATCGTCCTGGATTGTTTAAATTATCTTGGTTACTTCTGGTTAGTGCATACAACATGTTCGATGAAAAGCCTGAGTGAAATTTTTGTTGGGTTTATCAGCTCAAACAGCACCGAGTAAACCAAGAGCAGAATAGGAGTTAAATAAATAATCGTTATCCCATTCAAAGATTTCAAAGATTTCAATGACAAAGAATTTCAATTTGTTGGCAGGTAAGAAATTAGCAAATATCCCTTCCTAGATGATATGAAGTGCATGTTATAGATTAGCTAATAACAAGAATTTCAATTTGTTGGCAGGTAAGAATTTCTCTGGGACGAAGAGAAAGGAGGAGAAGAAATGGAGGAAGGGTAAAATGGGTAATTTATAGATTTAAAATGAATTCTATTAGAAAAATCAATAAGTTGGGTTCAATTGTGAGTTTTTGAACTTTAGAAGGGTAAATATGATATTATGAATTTTAGAGAGAAATACGTAATTTTCAGGTTTTTGAGGGCATACATGAAATTCCACCTTTAAAAAAAGGGTAGAGATTGTTTTAGGATTGAAAAATAAATTATTGAAGCAAACAATGGATTTTCTAAAAAAGCTACTTTTCCCAAAAATAAAAATAAAAAACTGAAAAAATCTTTCCTGCACCACCAGCTAGTTCAGTACAAAAACCCAACAGTCCCGTGTCCAGACTCCAAACTGATCATACAAGATAAATACGACGGAGTAGGTCCGATGCCCATGGGACCTACTTTTAGGTTCAACGAGCATGATGACCGTCCGATCTAATTTAAGATTTGTGCGCACGAAGTTTAAAGCGTTCCACACAAATCTTAAAGTAAATCGACAGTGATTAAACCCATCGAACGAGAGTAGGTCCGATGCGCTACTCTCAAGTGGATAAATACGTATTCTATTTCATCTTAAGCATGTCTCTGAACCAGTAGGCTGATAGCTTGGGGTATCGCTTTAGGTCTCGAAAATCGACATACACCAGACCAAAACGGGATGTGTAACCCGCCCTCCACTCAAAATTATCCAACAGAGACCATGCAAAATATCCAATTACATTTGCACCCTCATCAATTCCTTTCTTCACTTCTGATATGTAACTTCTGTAGAAGTCAACCCTTTTCGTGTCATTCAAGGCGCCTGGAAGTGTTACATTGCCTGGTTGATCCATACCTACACATAGGATGCTTATAAATATTTCAAAGTTTCTTATCTAAAGTTCAAAAGATAGATACCCTCTAAGATGCCCCTACAAAAACATTAAAATTATCTCTCAGTGTCGATAAATGGCAAACTAATCATCGTGTCCTGCTAGTTGCAAATGAGTGGGCATATTCGAGCAATGTAAGATATGTTGATGAAAATAGGTGGCAGCTTAAGAAGTTTCCCGTTCTATGGAGTATAATTGTTACACATAATAAAATATTTTTTGGTGAAAAACATAGCTAAATACTCCTTTCTTACCATTTTCAGTTATAATGACAGCCGGGTTTCCATATTTTTCCTTTATGTACTTCACACAATGGTAGATCCCAGTAGGCACCATTAAAAGCCAATTTGAGTTTGCCTACAAAGTTATAATGTTCCGTTACATATACATAGCCAAATTAAAAAAGAGGGAGAGAGAGAGAGAGGGAGAGAGAGAGAGAGAGAGAGAATAAGAATTGGTAGCCACTACCAAGTATTTAAAAAAAAAAAGAGAATAAGAATTGAGAAATTACCGGAGGTCCTATGCGCACACCTTTTCGCTCATCTGCATAATGAAACGAACAAGAGTAAATAACTGAATAGTAATTTTTAGTAGGTTGAATTCCAATTTTTATACCACGAATGAGAACATAGATGAGCATACCGGAAGCTTAATTATATTTGTAATCTTGTATAGTAGGTTTTCCTTGTATTTGCCAGTAATTAACAATTAAGCTCCATCATAACCATAGAAAAAGTAAATTCAAACCAGCTTAAAAGAAATAGAATTTGTTGGAGCTGATTTGTCATCTACTAAACCCATAAATCTTTAAGAATTCAAGAAAATGGCAGTGCAAATATGACTTACTAACATATTGAATATGCCAATCATTTGAGTAGCTTATTGGTGCCAGGTGCTTCACAAGGGAGTTATTTACGTATGTGGCTGTGTACTGATTGATGCCAATGAAGTCAGAAGAACCTTTTACCAATGCAATTTGGTCTGGGGTGAATTTTGGTAGCCTCTCTTTCACTATCTTTTGCATTGTTACTGGGTATTGCCCATTAATCAAAGGGTCTAGATACCTGCAATTAGAAGCTGATTATTTCATGCATGGCTTGAATTGTAGAAGTTTGGTACTCATGGAACATGACAAAAATTATCTTGTATATATATAAAGGAGTTCTATTGGTCCATAGTGCTAGCTATACTGAGCCCTGTTACATAAAGGTATAACCTTGTTTGCAAAGGTTAGTTGGGACATCCACCAAAGAAAATTTAAAACTAGCAAAAACTGCCTAGATCAATACTTCCAACAAAACCTCTTGGAAGTCATCCTAACAGCTTCACATTTCACACTGGGTCGTTTGCAAGGTCCAAATTAATGGTAACTTAATCCAATTTGCATATGCTATTTTGTGGGGGGGGGGAGGTATCATTGTAAGTATTTCTAATGACCGGAATGGTTGAGACTAACTAGTGATGGAAACTACTCCTGAAATTTTTTTCATATGAGTTTTTTGCAGTTATGGAGAATTAGAGTTCTTTTGCAATATTTGGATAGACCAGGGGATTTTGGCAACTATTAGAAATGATATGTACCGAATATTGGAACAGTAAGAGCTTAATGAAAGTACTACAAATCCACAAACAATACATAAAACAGTGAATAATATCTTTAACAGCTCTAGGGTCACCTAAAGCACAAGTTCTCAATTTTATGGTTAATTCAGAATGAAAGGAGTTTATTACCATCCTATCTGGAAGTCTCTGGCTCTCTGCGCTGCTGCTCTATCCTCTCTTGAGTTTGTAAGTGGCTCGTACCAGGCGAAGTCAAGAACAATACCGATCTTTCCTTTTTGACTAGACTATAAAATAATAACAAGTTGTTGCATAAGTGTATAATAATAGTCTCTCCATCTTTATTCTTTGGCAAAGACAAAAGGACCCCTGTTTGTAAAAAATTCAAAGAAAATGCTACCAGTACTTTTCTTGATGTTATCAGTAGTACATAATGAAATGACAATATTAGCTTACTTAAATAGGTTGGCCAACCAAATTATTGGAGTAACACAGTAAGAAAATAAACTATTAAGTAATTGAGGAGGGCACTTGACAATGGTTATTTTGACAATCTTGACAATGGATTTTCATAAAAATTCAAATAAAGTTGAAAATTGAAAAGTAAATTTATAGGTATGTAATTGGACATATAGATAACCTAAGAATCTAATTTCATGTAATTTAAGTATTGTTTGATGATGAATACAAGGATTGTTTATTTCGAACCATTGGAACCTTTAAGTCACTTTATGTCAGTGAAACATTCACAAAATCTCATCATTTTTTTTGTAAACATAAAATGTGGATTGTATAGATCGCCTATAATATTAAATTTAAAATTTAAGCTTTAACTTTGAATATTGTCAAAATTGTCAAAATGAAGAATTATCAAGTGATCCCCCCCCCCCCCCCCCCCCCCAAAAAAAAAAAGTAATTAATATGTTTTATGGCTAACTATTTTCTTGCTTCTTCATACTTAATTAAATGGACACAGCACACAGTACGGAACACTTTGTATCTAAAAAGCCAACCTTCTGCATGTAACTACCTTATAATTGTCACGATATCTTTTTACAGCTGTTGCATGAGCAAGGATAATATTGTGCGTAACAGTATAAGGCTCAGTAGAAGAGTTGCCACCAGCCGCACACCCGGTGCACCGGAAAGGGGGACTGAGCTTCTGGTCATATCCAAATGCTGCCATTATTCTTGGTTCGTTAATTGTGAACCAATTCTTAACTCTATCACCAAACGTCTTGAAACAGAACTCTGCATAGTTTGCAAATAGGTCCCTGCAAAATTGAAATTATATGCTGGTAATGTGACCAAGAATTGCAGTCTCAAATCTCAGCAGCATGCAAAACAAATATGGAATTGCTAGGTGTACCAGTGAAATCTCTGACATCAAGCATAGCTGTTTGACTTCGATAGTTTGAAACTCTAATTTACTTTATTTTAATTTATTCATTTTAATTTTCCCTTTTACATAATAGTTACATTGCTAGGGTTTTGAGCCGAAAAATTAAATTATCAGAACACCTAAGGGCTAAGGCCTTGCATTATTACTATTGTTTAAGAACAAACATAATTGGTACTAGTATGAAGGATTGAAGTGGAGCTACAACTTACACAATTTTTGGGTTTAACCAGCCTTGGTACTTCTTTTCCAGTGCAAGCGGGGAATCAGAATGAAATAGATTGGCATATGGTGTAATCCCTATTCAATTTTAAGAAAACAAATAAGATAGTTTAAGGAACATTTTCTAAACAAAATGACCAAAGTTATATGATCCTAAATACGAGAAATATCAAATTCACACACCATAATTTGAAATCAACGAGAACTTATTACTAATTGTAAAGAGAAGAGAGAGAGAGATAGAGAGTTTGATCAATTGTTCATTGTATTGATTGATATCGGATTACATGTACAAGGCTCTTATTTATAGAGCAGTTTCTATCTTAACTCTATATCCTAACCTCAGTTAACTATGTCTTAACTACTGTAATCAAGCTCTAACAGAATTCAGTTACATCTAATGTTCTGTTAGTCCTAAGGCTTGTGCTGTTATTGTGGTGATGCTGTAACTGTATCCAGTGGTTCTCTTGTGATCCTCTATTAGAACTCAAATTCATAATGTTGTAATCACCATCCTAGGACCTTACTAATTAGGACGCTAGGCTGTTGGGTAGGTAAAAGATAGTATGATTACCTTGTTGAAGCATGTAGTCAATCAAATTGTTGTAGTAGTTTACCCCTTCAGGGTTAACTCTTCCTTCCCCATCTAGAAATATCAGATTTTCAGTTAATCAGTTCAAATTTCAAGTGGAGAGTAAATTGTGATCTTTAAAAATAAAAGGTGAAGAAAAGAAACTGTACCAGGAAATATCCTGGACCATGAGATTGAAAACCTGTATGCATCAAAATTCATTTTCTTCAATATGTCGATATCTTCCTGAACATGATACGGGAAATCGATAAGTTAGTGACGTTAAATCATTAGCTTTATAGCACCGTATACCTTACTGATGGAAGGCTGATTGAAAAATAACAAAAGCACGAGGGCAATTTGGATGTCTAAATCATCTGGGCCCTTTTGAAACGCTCAAGGTTGTCAGCTCATTAAAGGATACCTTGTAGTGATGATACTCATCTGTTGCCACATCAGCAGTACTATTATCTGCAATAGCTCCTGCTCAGTATATGAAGAAGGAAGTTAAGACTTATCAAACAGACCAGCTCACAAAGTCATACAAGGGCAATTGCCCAGTGTCAGAATATTGAGTTCAAATCTCTCCTAGGAATTATAGGTTCATCCATCTCATCTTATAAAATTGAAAAATACATTTCTAACTATCTAAGGGTAGGTAGGTCCTTAATCATCTGCCTTAGTCTACGACCTACTAAATAGATAAATACTATTTATCTCATATTAAAATATTATTCTTATGGGAGAACTGGAGCAATACTGTCCCAGTGAGCTATAGTATAGAAATTACTCTCAATCGCGACCAAATTGGCATACTTTGATAACAGCATGGTTTTAATTTTTAATTATTTTTTTTCAAAAAAATGCATTTTACCTTTTTTTTATGAAAGAAATACATATTTTACCTCAGTGACCAAGCTAGAATTTGAATAGAGGTAGGCATAAATTGGGTTCGGATTCATTTTTCTAAACGGGTTCGGGTTATCTTGTCTCAAATATTGTTGAATCACAATCTTAGTGGTACTGAGAACTGATACCATGAAATCAACAATGACCGGTGCAAGCATTTATCAGAAGTAGTTGCAAACTTGGTTAATTTTCACATTTTACAAACAAATAATATAAAGTACAGAAACATACAGTTTTGGTTCAAAAGTTATATCAGAGTTTCATCTATGGTTATATGCATTCCAGGCTACTGTAACATCTCAATTTTGAATATGAAAATTTTATTTGATGTGAAATAAAACACGTAATTGAAGATATCTTTAAAACGTGGTAACATGTTTAGACTCATTTTGAACTTTTGTTGTAATATTCTAGTATTCAAACAATTGAAAATTTATCTAAATAGAAGTAAAATGCGTATAATAATAATATGAAAATTTTAACATGTTTATAAACCTCTGTACTTTGAAATAAGTAGATAATACACTACATAGGAAAAAAAAAATATTCAAAGGCTATTTGTAGCATGCATCTTGTTAATTAAAAACTTTGTTAGTGTTTTTAAAAATCAGGTTGCATTTCAAAAATATAATAATACAAACATTAGCATGAAGGGACACATGTCATCCCTTGTTTACCTAATCCCACTAATATTTTCTCATTTACTATTCCACAAAATTTATTCATTCTATATCATTTTTATTTGTGGAGTCCGCATATGCAACTTCCCATTTTTTCCCCTCTCCTTCTATTATTTATTTCCTTTTTTATTGAGGAAGTAATAATTAGAGAAAGCCTTAGGGTTAAAATATAAAAATTCCCAAATTAATACAACCAGCCTTTCCTTTCTCCTTCTTTCTCGTTCAATCCACAAACCGTAACGGCGTAACCTTGAAAATATTGGGAATAGAAAGGAGATCAAACCGAGGGAGAATAGGAGATCAGGGGTAGGCAAGCCCGAATTATAACCTGATCCAAAAGAAAAAAAAAATTTCAGAGGTAGGCATTTGCCTACCCCTGTGCCATGCTGTCTTCGCCTCTATTTTACCTGGAGTATGAACAAACTCATCCCAGATAGAGGGACCTCTTCCATCTTTCAGAGCCATTCCTTCCACCTGATAAGCTGATGTCGCCGCACCAAATACAAATCCTTTTGGAAAGGCAGCTCGGCTAAGCATTTCAGTGTGCATTGGAGAAGTATTCGTAGTTGATTCTGGTTTTTGAGGGGTTTCACCATTGGTTGCAAACCAGAGCTGAGTTGTCAGGAGTAGAGAGAAGATAAAGACGAGAAGAGGTGAGAGGTTGCGCTTCATGTTATGTGCTTACTAAGTTGGTGTACACTTTTGGGGCTTCTTATTTTCAAACTTCTAATAATTGTATTTTAAGTTTTGTTCATGTAATTGGGTGATTTATTTATCATTTTGTTTTTTAAATATTTCATTACTTATAAATTATTCAGATTGAGAATCTAAAATTGTGGAACTCTATACAGGAGTTAATGAATACTCTAAATATCTATAATTTTGATAATTAACAAGTAACATTAATTATCGGTATAAGATTAGTATTTGGATTAGATAATGATCATATTCTACAGATCATATGACAAAGAGTTGTCAATCTAATTAAATGGATACCTGATGGAGATCAGGAGATTGGACGCGATCAAAGTAAAATATTTAATATATATTGTATTTGTGTCATTAATGTCTTATTTGTGTTTGAAATTCTAAGGTATGAGATAATTGTTTTTCTCACATGAGAATGCGTATTCGTGAGAATTATCCAACGTTGTCCGTAACTGGTAGTCATACAAATTCTATCTCAGTATATATCTCTTATGTGGAGAGATAGTAATTATCAAGAATACCAATGTCCTTCATGTAAATGAGTGATGATATCACTGGGCTGCTTAATGAAATAATAAAAGTATGTGCACATATGATTAAGGAGTTAATCATAATTACTGAATTATTTCGGAATTAAGAAACGAATGAATTTGCAATGAGAAACCAATTTATTTATCGTGTCATACATGTCAAATAAATTAAGGAGTATTTCTAATTAATTTCTTATTGGTGTGACCCTGTCGGATCTATGTCACATGACAATGAAATCTGAAACTCCTTTCGATTCCATAAACTACAAGCGGCACTTAGCAATATGCATTGTAGTTGTCCAAATAACAAAGATGATAAGTATCATACTGTATCACGATCCGTAAGCAACAATTGCTTCGTGTCAATTCCATGTCTCATGATATCATGAATAGATCCAAGGTAGGAACGTGTCATCCTTGCAAATCTACTCGTTTCTTGATTCTGAAATAATTCAGTAATTATGATTAACTACTTAATCATATGTGCACATACTTGTATTTTTATTTCATCAAGGGGCCCAGTGATATCATCACTCATTTACATGAGGATGATATCTCGCAAACTTATCTATATTTCGACCTTAAAATTGTACCAAACTTGTGTTTAAACCCATTAAATCAGTTGTATTTCATTGAATATCTTTAGAATGTGGTACTGCTGCAAGTTTATTCTTATTTTGCAGGATTCGGGCGAAATCGAGGAGAAATCTGGAATTAAGAAGTCTCTACACGGTCCGTGTCACATTCCACACGGGCCGTGTCAACCTCGACTCGACCACAGACAGCTGCTGACTCGATCACTGAAGAAGCACAGGTAACACGGGCCGGACAGATCTGACACGGCCCGTGTCAAGCATTTCCGAAAACAGATCCAGAAATCTGGAAACAAGGCTAATGAAGGAAGGTCGACGAATTAAGGATATATGCTGGATTTCTCACCAGGGAAAGGTATTCTAGAACAGAGAGAGCATATTCTAGGGTTTGGATTGGCGGCTAAGCTTGGAGACGAAGTTGAGAAGCGAAAGACGCAAGTTTTCGATTGATCTTCTTTGCGCTTTGGATTTTGTCATGATTAACTCTATCTTTATTTGTATTTTCTTTTTGAGAACCATGTTTGAGTAGTTTCCTTAGTTTCTATGGTTGTGATGTAATCGAATGTTTTGTTGTGCATGCTAGTTATTGTACTCTTTTGTTGAAATTTGTGTTTGCTTGATTGTGCTTGATTTTAATTGCTTAGAAATAAATTGTTTGATCTTTATTTGTTTATCACTAGATGAATGCGCACATCTAGAAGATACTTTGGCCCTTAAAAGTCTCTCAACCAAACTAAGTACATGAGGTAGGATTAGTGAGCCGAAAGGTGAAACCAAGTAGTAGCCGAAAGGTGAAAATTACTCCCTATCGACGGATAGGAGTTACCTTTAGTATACCAAACAAGCAACTAGGTAATTCGGACCAATATACGACAGTTGCAGTCTAGAACCCGAAGAGGACAAATATTGCAATTCCATACCAAGTTAATGAACCAACAAACGACAGTTGAGGTTTAGAAACATTAGGTCTGGTCAGTAGAACCCTACACAAAGAAACAGTAACTGCTGCATTCACTTGAGGTCAACACGGCCCGTGTAGGAAATGACACGGACCGGACAACTTGAGGCAAAACTGAGATGAAGTCATAACCCTGGAAACGCCTTTTATTATTGATTCAAAACCAAGTTTATTTACTTTCTTGCATTTAATTACTGTCATTGAATCTGTAGGAATTATAAACAACCAAAACCAACATTTTCCAACTTCTAGTCTTTAATTAACTAAAGTAGAGTCCGGTTAAGACCTGAACCGTCCCTGTGATCGATACCCGACAATATACTACGTGCTAGGATTGTATACTTGCAGTCTGAACCAAAAGTGTATTTAAGGTTAAAAGGTACAGCTTGCTGTACTGAAACTTTGTACTATACCTTTTTGGTGTAACAAGGGACATTGGTATTCTTAATAATTACTATTTCTCCACATGAGAGATACATACTGAGATAAAATATGTATGATTGCCAGTTAGGGACAGCGTTGGATAATACCAACGAATATGTACTCATGTGAGAGAAACAATCATCTCATACCTTAGAATTCCAGACACAAATAAAACATTAATGACACAAACACAATCCATATTTAAATGTTTTACTTTGGTCACGTCCAATCCCCTGATCTCCATTAGGTATCCATTTGATTAGATTGACAACCTCTTATTGTATGATCTGCAGAACATGATCATCATCTAATTCAAATGCTAATCTTATACCGGTAATTAATATTTCTTATTAATTACCAAGACTAGAGACATTTTAGAGTATTTATTAAATCCTTTATAGAGTTCTACAATTCTAAGTCCTCAACCTGAATGATCTATAATTAATAAAATACTCAAAGAACAAAATAATAAACATAATCATTCAATTACATAAACAAAACTTAGAAAATAATCATCCTATGATTGGCTTGTAGATCACAACACTAACATATCCGACATTCCAAATGGCTCGTGTGAATCATCTATCATATCAAATCCTTCCTTATAGCTCGAGTAGATCATGTGCTCGATTATCTTGTATAACTTGTCACGTCAACTTGTTATGATATGTATCTTTAACTTGTTTAACCTTCGGACGTAACAATTAAATTTGCATACATCTCAAACAGGAAAATTGTAAAATTCAATGTTTATACAAATTAGTCAAACAACACAGAAGATTGCTTACAACAATAATTTGTCATTTAATAAACTCATTTTAGTAAAAATGATTCTATTATTTATTTTAACTACACAAATGCATATAAATCCTAGGGAGAGGAGGATAACCCGTATAACAATAACAAGAGCAATAATATGACGACAACAAATAATACAACTTATTTTGATGATTTTTTTTCTTGTTTCCCGTTAAGCGACATAACAAAAAAAAAACTATTATGTACCAGTGAAAAGAAAGCTCATAAATATGTCTTTAAAGAATGCGTTTCACATTTGTATGAGAATATGTTGGTCCATTTTTTGTTGTTGAATAAATGCTAATTTTATTTGTTTATTTTTTTTATAAAAATATGTTATTTTGTATAAGATTTTTTTTTTATAATATGTTCTCGTTGCAACATACGGGCATGATAATTTTGCCTTGGCATGATAATGTGTTATACATGTACTAATTAACCGATTGACCATTAATATTAATTTGCCTTGGTAGCCCTCTGCTAATTTTTTTTTAAAAAGACCATTAATATTAATTTGATTTGATAAGCTAACTTGTTGTTGTCATATGATATATTTAAACAATTATAATATCGTTCGACAAGATTTTACCTGACAGAGATTATTTTTTCTTATCCAAAATATTGTTCAAATTTGCCGAGGATTTAAAGAGATCCGTGGGAAATGCATGTTCCTTCTTTATTCTTGCCCATTAGCCCCTCAATTTTACAAATTTAACTCTTCAAAACCAAAGAAAACTTGTAGCTATCCTTGTGTCGCCAATGGGGCCATAACCGATGAGTAATCATGGTTTTTGGTGCAGCCTTAAAAGAAAAAAAAAAATTCTAGTGGTGCTTCAACATTGGTCGAATTTGGTTTGATAATCTTTCAAAACATACATACTGGATTCTCTTACAGCAGCTCGAGCAGAAGAATAAGTAGTTCCTATAGGAGACTTGAGGGTTTAAAAACTAACGTTGTGTTAAAACTGATTTTAAAGTATTTATAAGTATAAAATATCAGTTAAAATGGAATATAAAAAAAAAAAAAAAATTTAACTGAATATGAATAAACGTAAGACAAAAAGGTGAATTCCTCTCATAATTTTTTAGTTAAAACTCTTCTAGCTGAGCTTGCTTGGCCATCTTAGTAAATTTGGAAATAATTGCACTCTCAAAAATAATTTCGTACAAGTATCCAGAAAATTGAATGGTTCGGGCTTCCGAGTTGCTACTGAACTCAAGTCGTGATGTCTTACAAGTTATTAGCTACTTCTCACACTCTAAAATGGTACAACAAAGGTCCTTAGTGTACATCCTATGATCTCCTTCGTTCTATGCATTACTTCAAAAAGTGAAAAAAAAAGAACAGAACATATTATGTTGCCCTTGTAGAGTTGCTCGTATTAAATTTACTTCTTCTGAAGCATGTCTCTGAACCAATAAGCAGACATCTTAGGGTACCGCTTTAAATCGTTAAAATCCACATAAACTAACCCGAAACGGGATGTATAACCCACCTTCCACTCAAAATTATCCAACAAGGACCATGCGAAATACCCAATTACATTCGCCCCCTCGTCAATCCCTTTCTTCATCTCAGATATGTAACTTTTGAAGAAGTCAATCCTTACCGTGTCGTTCAAGGCTTTGGAAAGTTCCAAATCACCTGGTTGGTCCATACCTACAAATATTACACGTCAAAATTTGGATATGTATTAATGGTCATCACAGAGCAGCAGCCAAGGAAACTATCAACTATGTCAATTCTATAATAACTTGTTTATAAACAGTACATTTTTTATGATTTACTTGATTAGGATTTTTATTTTTTGATTTAGTGATTTTCCTTTTCTGCTATGGAATTTTGTAGGCAATCTGGAGACTCAACGCTGTCATGATATTAAAGGGATATGTTTGAGATAATAGGTTGACACATAATGTGCATCAATCAATTGTCATTTATGAGGTCAAGAGTTGCACTTGATTTAAATTGTTTTCACTCGTAGGTTCATAATTTATCAAATCTAAAGTTGACACCGAGTTGCTTTACTTGAAGGTTGACATTATCACGAGGAGGTGAATGGGGAGGAAGGGAAGGAAAGGGAAGGAGAGAAACAAGCACTTTCATCTTGCTCCCCAGTTTTAATTTTAGCAGGTGGATAGCGATGAATGGAGGAAAAATGAGGAAAATTCCTCTATTCATTTCTTCAAGAATTGTTCCCTCCCAATTTGAGTAACAAAGTTCACCTCCTCCTCATTCTCTTTCCTTCCCTTTCCTTCTCCTTCAAACTTGGAAGCAGACCCAAGTTGCATTGACATTTAATCCAGATTTTGTTTAGATGTCAGTTCTAAGGTTGGTGATGGGAAGCAAGACTTCATTGTAGTTATCATTTTTATATGTAAGAAAAGTGCTAAAAATTCTTTGTTACCATTTTCAGAAATTATGACAGTCGGGTTGCCATACTTTTCCTTGATGTAATGAATGACACCATACATACCCCATGGTACGATATAAAGCCAATCTGAATTTGCCTGCATTGTTTTTTTAATTGTATATAAATTATGAACTTATACTCTTACTAGAAAAAACCAATTAATAATTACAAATAGAATGGTAAGAGATCACCTTCGGCCCTATTTGTAAGCCATTGCGCTTAACTGAAAAATCCAATGGAGAAAAATTCAAATTTAATTAAACATACAATTTACAAATATGTAACAATACCGGTCTCTCTACATATTTGGTAGATTCTAGGGATTTGAAGTTTGAGCTTGATCAATTTGGTACAATTTGATATAAAGAAACATGAAAACAATTTGATATAAAAGATCGGATTTTTGTTTTGACAGGAGTTGCCAAATACCTCAACTAGTCTGGCAACAGTATTGAACAGTCGTTGGTAAACTACAAAGCCTGGTGATACCAGTACCTTTCTGGAAATTACTGACATGAAATATCACTCACAGATCCATTCAATTTGCCAATCTTCTCCATAGCTAGATGGTGCGTCATTTTTCTGAATTTGTTTCCCCTTCATATAATAGGCCGTGTATTGATTGATCCCTATGTAATCATTGGAGCCCTTAACTAATGCAACTTCATTCGGTGTGAATTTTGGTAACCTCTCTTGAACTATTTCCTGCATTATCTTAGGATAATGCCCATTTATCAAGGGGTCTAGAAACCTGTAATTGAAATAATATTATTTTTTCACAAGTTATTAACCAAATATTTGATTTGTTTTATGTTGGAATTGAAATTGTACCAGCCAACATGGAAATCTCTGGCCCTCTGAGCAGCTGCCTGATCCTCATTGGAGTTGGTAAGGGGCTCATACCAGTTGAAGTCCAGCACAATACCAATCTTACCCATCTGATTAACCTGGCAAAAGTAAAACAGAAACTTGCAACAGATTTCTTACGTAATTGATATGCAAGTCAAATCCCCTAAAACTACTTTGCCATGAAACTGCATGATGCCCTAAGCATTCAAAATTGTTACAGTACAGAACTAAGGTCTTCAAACACTAACTTGCAAATGAGCCTTTCTCAGCTTACTCGACAATGTAGAGAATATTGGAAAAGTAGGGCTCTGTTTGCAATTACGTCCGAAATAACTACCACATATCAGAAGTGCCCCAGGAGAGGTACTTTACATAGAATCATCTTATTAACTTACCTGATATTTGTCACGGTATCTCTTCACGGCAGTTGCATGAGAAAGTAATATATTGTGTGCAACTATGTATGGCTCCTTTGCAGAATTGCCACCTGCCTTGCAACTAGTGCAACGGGCAGGGGCATGGATCCCCAGGTCATAGCCTAATGCTGCCATTATTCTAGGTTCATTAAATGTGAACCAGTTCTTCACTCTATCTCCATATGTCTTGAAACAGAAGTCGGCATAATCCGCAAATGCATCTCTACAAAATATAGAATTTTTTTTTCACATCTTGATTTGCCTTTTATTAAGTGGTTTGTTTTGAGTTAGGGCATACACTTCTCCTTTCTTTCACTTTATACTAAATTCAATTTTGTTAAATTGGGGTTGCCATTTGATGGCACTCTTAGAAGATGATCTTTAGTACCAAACAGCTTAGAATATCATCCCGGTGTTAACATCCCCGTTTTCAAATGTTTGACAATATGCTTATTTTCTAAATGGATATCTTCACAACAACAAATAATTGCATGCATTCACATCCTATTATGCATGAAATGTTTCTGAATGTATATGTTCATAGAAAACGCACGAGGACATGGTTTCAGGCTTTCAGCCCTCATGTGCATTCACATATTATGTGCGAACCCATGTGTTCACATACAATGCCTGAATGCACAGGTAAGCCAATACCATGTTCTATAAAGTTTTCTTTGAAAACATGCTCCACTTGTGAACTTGAGCAAGAATGGAATTTTTTTATGGATATGTTACAGTGAAGTAATGAACACATCTGTTCAGAATATAGGTACGGTGTTGTTAATACATTTCAGAAGAGGGATATTGTTATCATACATTTAAAAAATGGAATATGCAAGAAAATTTGAGGCGAAGAGAGAAAGAGGAGTTAGAAAAGAGAGACACAACAAGAAGACAAGCCTAAAATATTCCTAAAGGAATACACAGAAAGATAAAAGGTCTAAAATAAGATCCATGTTGACACACAAATGGTACAAGAAGGTTTAATAGGTACTAAAGAATTTATCTGATCTTGTGTAGAACTTACATGATTTTTGGACTTAGCCAGCCCTGGTATTTCTTCTCAAGTGCAAGTGGCAGATCATAATGATGAAGAGTTGCATATGGAGTTAGACCTAAAAAAAATATATTTTACATTTTTTTTCTTAAGGTCTTTAGCTTCAAACAAGGACGATTTTGGTGTCATGATTACTACAGAAAATATTCATTAAAACAATTCAAATATTTTTTCTGATAAATGTCTATCTTTAGGTTTGCGTATGCTATTCAGCATACCTAAATAAATTTATTGATTAAAACAATGTAAGTAGTTTTCTGATAAATATTGGTTTCAGATGAGGACTAGTATCATGGACAATGGTATAATTTTTTACAGTTACACCTCCAGAGACGAGCATAATTGCAGTTAATCTGGTTTTTGTTTCAATTCCTTAAAATAAAAAAAATGCAATCGAAGTAGAAAGTAATTAAACTGAAGCCCCGCCCCACATGTTTTGCACCATACCAGTCAGGATCAGTGCCAGTATATGCACCCAGAAATCAAAATCCTGTTGAGAAAAGCTGTCATACCTTGTTGAAGCAAGTAGTTTATCATATTGTTATAATATTCTACCCCTCGTGGATTAACTTCTCCTTCCCCATCTGAAAGAGAAAATAATTCACTATCAGTTCTACTTGAGTTAACCAGATCAGTTAAAAATGAACATGTAAAAAGTTGCAAGGAACCTGGAAATATCCTGGACCATGAGATTGAAAAGCGGTAGGCATCAAAATTCAACTGTTTCATTAAGTCTATATCTTCCTGTGTAACAACCAAAAAAAAAAAACAAGATGATTATTAGCTTCTGGATTGCAATCCGGTATCTATCGGAGTTAATTAGGTCAAGTACCTTGTAGAGATGATACTCATCTGTGGTCACATCAGCATTAGATTTGTCAGCGATGTTCCCTATTATAAAAATAAAAGTAGTAACAACCCAGTCATCTTTTAGTGAAAAGAAAAGGGGAAATGTCAAAACAGGTTACTTAACTGTAAACCACATTCCAACCACCACCACCCTAGTCTGATTTTCATTAAGAGTCTGAAACTACTGTTTTGTCCCAAATTGGGAGCACCCCTCCTAAATTAGGTAAGATGTAATAACAAATTAATACATTATTTTGCTTGTGTAGAAGGGAGGGCTGACTTGGAATGGAACTTGCATATCTGTGATTGTACTGATATGATGTTTAATAAACACCATTGGCAGCCACTGCCAAGGCACCAAAAAAAAAAAGACTTGCATTGGAACTTTATTACATTACCTTGAGTAAGTACCGTAACTAAGAAAATTACAGCATGGCCTTAACATCAGTTTAATAGTTCAGTGAAATCACTTATTCATAAAATGTGATTGTACTGATATCAACAACAATTGTAATCTATCACATTAAAAGAACTTAACTGATAGAAAATATGATCATTCAAAACTGACCTGGAGTATGAGCAAATTGGTCCCAGATGGAGGGGCCTCTTCCATCACTGAGCGCCATGCCTTCTACCTGGTACGCTGATGACGCCGTACCGAACACAAACCCTTTTGGGAAGTCTGCCCGGCTCAGCCCATTTCGCCCGGCCGGGCTGATCCTGGCAGGTGAATGTCTTAACAAGGTTTTACCATTGGTAGAGAACAAGATAACGGCTGTGACAATGAGGCAGAAGACGAAGAAAATTAGTAATGGAATAGCGCGCCTCATCATTTCCTCTCTCTCCTTCTCTTTTCGTTGAGCGTGGGAGAGAGAGAAAGATGCAGATGGCTTGAGAATCTGAGAGGTTTTGCGCTTGCTGTACATCTCCCGTTGCATGGATCGCTTATGTCAACATTTCTCTGATTTACTGTGAAAGAACTCTTTCCGTTTGCTGGTCAACGGTTGTAGAATCGATGCCTAGATTGATAGACAATGGGATAGTGTCTAGTGAGATCTGAAACTAGCCAATCTCGATGCGGCGTTTTCTGAAAAATAAGGTTAACACGAAGGATCCGACTAATTGTCCTCAAGCTTCTATTTTCAATTTTTTCTCAAAAAAACTGTTATTTAACTTGTGCGAATACTGTAAAACTCTGCAATCAATACTGTAACTTCAACGACATATCATGTATAATAAGAAGTTTAAAAGTCCAACAATCCAAGTTAGTTGGAAGTGGTCCCCAAGTTAGTTGCAAACAGTTAGCAACTTGCAAAGCCACTGTACTTCCGGCTGTACTTGAAAAACTGACGGCTTCTAGAAGGTTTAAAAAACAAACCACTTTTCAAACTTGTAGTTATTTACAAATAACACCTAAAATTGTGCAAAATTAATTTTTTTGCATCAAAATTTTTTTTTTTCGATATTAAAATTTTAAATTTTTTTTATTTTTTTCGTATTTTTAATTTTACGTAATTTTTTTCTTCAATTATTAATATTTGTATTTTTTCTTCAATTATTAATATTTGTATACTGTAAAATTAGCAGATGCAAACTATAAAACTGACGTATTTTAACAGCAAAACTTCAATACTGTAAAATTGTATCCAAATAACATATACAAGTTATAAAATTTCATTAATCACAAAATTAACTGTTCAAAACCATAAACTATAACCAACAACTGTAATATTTCACCACCCATAACTGTTACCACCAATAATTGTTACCACTGATAATTGTTCACAAGCACAAAGAAAAATTCAATAAAAAACATGGCTAATACATCAATACAAACATGACTTCTTCACTTCATAACCCTCTGGTGCAAATTATTCGGATGAGTGAGAAGTTTCATCGCTAGAACCACACGTTCTTTTGATATATCATCCTGCAAAAAAAATAAATAAATAAGCAAATTTAAAAATTGGAGATATGGACCATTAGCAGATGCAAACAATCAAAGCAACATACTGTAAAATTGTTATATGTATCCTGCAAAATTGTTGATGTATCCTGTGAAATTTATCATGTAAAATTGTTATATGTACCCTGTACAATTGTCCTACATATCCTGTAAAATTGTTAGATGTATCCTGTAAAATTGCACATATGCTGTAAACTAAAGTGAATCACAGTAAAAGAATACTGTAACCAAAGTGAATCACAGTTAAAAATGTCTAAATTATGTAACCTGTAAATTTGTCTTATGTATCATGTACAATTGTACTATGTATCATGTACAATTGCACATATGCTGTAAACTAAAGTGAATCACAGTAAAAGAATACTGTAACCAAAGTGAATCACAGTAAAAACTGTCTAAATTATGTAACCTGTAAATTTGTCCTATGTATCCTGTAAAATTGTTATATGTATCCTGTACAATTTCGCATTTGCTGTAAACTAAATCTAATCACAGTACAATTGCACATAATTTGTATCCTGTGAAATTTATCATGTAAAATTGCACATACATTGCACATATACTATAAAATGTTAAAGTTAATAAAATTACCTGCGTGAAATTCATAGGGCTATCGGTTATCAAGTTGTAGACATAGCGCAACACAAATATTGCGCAATCCATCGAACCTTCTTCCTGCTGAGGGCAATTCTCTCGAGTAGTGTCAAGATCTTTCCAAGCTGTGTTAGCTGAAAGAAAAAAGGATATCATCAAATTTCAGGCACACTTCAAGTCATAATCCTGCAAATTAAGTGCATAAAACCTGTAAATTAACTGAAACTTTTTAAATAAAACACTCACAAGTCCTCCAGGCAAGGAACTCTCTCAGCCATTTGATCGTGTGCCAGTGGTATGCCAGATATCCATTTTCTCCACCAGCTGATGTGTAGTAATGAATCTTCACACCAGGAACATCCACAGCAACCAGAACCCAATGCTTCTTCTTACAAATTGGAACGAACAGCCATTTGATGGTGTCAAACTGAGGGGCAAACAGCTGAGGAATGGCCCTAAGTGCTGCTCGTTCATCATAATCATGCATGATAATCTGCAATAGACAAAAAACACAAACATTAAAATATTAGTGAAGTAGTTGAAAATTTAAAGTCTGAAAATTAAATTCATAATATACAAAAGTACACCATAACTTACGGATAAATATGGAGAGATAAAGAACCATGGTGCCCTCACCGGCGTCTCGTATTGCATCAAACCAAGGACCACATCGACAAGCTGCAAAATCAATCCATAATATGTAAAATACATTTAATAAGTTTACAAGATCATGTTAAATATTTTACATTTAATAACATATGAAAAAGCTGCATAATTGTTATATCCTACATAAATTATATATCCTATAAAACTATTGAATGAATCTTGTGAAATAACTCATATATCCTGTAAACTAATTCTGCATGACTAATAAACTCCATAAATACTGGAATTTTGAATTAGTACAACTGTTAAACAGATCATGTAAACTTATTCAAGTGAATACTGTAAACTGTCTCACATATCCTGTAAAATTGTTATATGTATCCTATAAAGTGAATCCTGTTATAAATTGCATCCGTACTGTAAATTGTTACATTTATATCCTGTAAAACTATTACATGAATCTTGTGAAAGCATTTCAACAAAGCTGCAAATTCAATCCATGATATGAAAATAAATAGAATGAAATTATTGCATGAAACCTGTAAAATAACAGATAAATACTCTAAAACTATTAAGTAAATAATGTAAAATATTGTACAAATCATACCTCACTGCTAACTGGCAGGTCAGGATACATCAAGTCTTTTATTGCTGTCAATCTGCAATGAAAGCCTCCTGGACTGTGGCGAAAAGCTTCTTCACTGTTTATGAGCCTCTTGTTCTTGACCTTGACCCACCAGTCATCAAGTATCATGATGACCTCACTTGATAACTTCTCCCTATGTTCGTACCCAAATCTCTTTATAGCTGGAGGCTTTTCGGCATCTGGGTCACCTCCATCACAAAAACAAAGAATTCTGATGACTCCATTCCGTAAGATCATGATTGAAGTGAAGGGGTTTAGGATGTGTGTAATTGTCTATTATATGAGGTATTACTGGTTCACACTCTTGTCAAGTTTGATCAGTGAGGTTAAATGGTGCAACGTATGACTGTTCAACCACAAAATCTTGATATTTCTCTCTTAGTTCATCCTCAAATTTATTTTGTGACTTTGGATGCATGACCCTTGGCCCCCTTTGCACCCCCCTTTGCACATTCTGCTTTTTTTTTGGAGGTGGTTTTCTCCCCTTTCCTTTCTGCACTGCTTCTGGTTTTGCTCGCTTCATCGATACTTTCGTCTTCTCCACAACCTCTGCAGTACTTTGAGTTCCCTTGTCAGACCCTTTGCTGTTTTTGTTCAACTCCTCTTGTCTATACTCAATTACTGCTTTTTTGCAAACATCAGTGAAAATCATAGTTGCTAGATCAATAACAGTTTCTTCATCTACATCACTGCTTCCCACCTCCTGACTTTTCGGGTTTTGTGCACCTTCTTGGCTACTCATGCTATCGCGAATTTCAAATATTTGCTGTAAAAGCTATTCAAATGAAAAGAGTGAACATTGTAAAATGACCACATATATAATGTACAATAACAAAGTTATCAACTTGAAACAACTACATAAATACTTTACAAAAATGCATCAATCATGTAAACTGTTGTATATATCATGTAAAATTATTAAATATATCCTATAAATTGCATGTATCCTATAATACTTATATCCTGTAAAATGATACCTATATACTCTAAAACTGTTAAGCATATCCTGTAAGAACAATAAAATAAAAACAATGCATAAATCCTGTAAACTGTTCCATAAATCTTGTAAAACTGTTAAACATATCCTATAAATTAGGTATTTGCCAGGCTGTTAATACTTTAAACCATTTTGTTAATACGTTAAAGCAGATCTAGGCATTATGTCAATACTGTAAACCAACTATGTGTATATTATAAACCCACTAATTGTATGCTGTTAAAATAACTATGTTACAACTGTGAAAAATAATATAATAAAAAAAAACAATAAAAACCTCATCTGCTCCTCCTTCAACTTCTTCTTCTATGGTATTCAACCTTCCCTGTAGTCCACCCTAAAACAAATTGTATAAAAACCATCAGTCAATACTTTAAAACAGCTATGTGAATATTATAAAGAAAGTAAATGAATACTGGTAAAATAAGTATGTTACAAATGTAAAACATACTATAAATAAATAATAAAAACAATATCAGAATAAAAACCTGCTTGATTGCTCTGGACCCGCTTTCGCACGGCGGACAATTTCTTCTTGTATTATATCCAAAAGGAGCCCTGCACATACTGCTGAATTGACAAATCCTTCAATAAATTAAACAAACATTGTAAAATTACTGTATGTATACTGTACAATCACACTATAAAACAACAATATGAATAATGTACAACTTTGAGGTCAATAAAACAAAATATCAGAATAAAAACCTGCGCAGTTGTGCTTGTAAAATCAGAAAAAGATGGAGGTGGATCAAAATTCTTTTCACTCTCTTCTGCACTTTCTACTATTACATCTTCTGCTCTATCCTCAACATTCACTTCTTCTGACTCCAAAACATTCTCACTCTCCTCACCAACTTTCTTGTCATCTTCTTTTTTTGCATCCTCTTCACTCTCCTCACTCTCCTTGTGACTCTCCTCACTGTCCTTGTCATTCTCCTCACCAACTTGCTTGTCATCTTCTTCTGTTGCATCCTCTTCACTCTCCTCTGCACTTTCTACTATTACACGATCACTATCTAGACCAGTTTGTTGAACCTCTTCTTTGGTTGACTCTGGGTCTATGTAAGTCCCATTTGTAGGCTAAATGAAGGTTCGCTTGCATCATGTGCTCTCTTTGATCGCCTTTCATATTTTTTTTGAACTTCAGCTGAGGGACTGCTGTCAAAGTTCAACCTCTTCCTTTTACCTGCAGAATAGACAAAGTCAATCCAGTAAAACAAATTTATGTATACTGTATAATAACAAAGTGAATCCAGTAAAACAACAATGTGTTCTCTTGAATCTTTTTCATTTACAATATTTTACCTTCAGAATATGTATACTGTATAATGACAGAGACAATCCAGTAAAACAACTTATGTATACTGTAAAATAACCAACTGAATCCAGTAAAACTTACATCGATCTTCGGGAGTCTTCTTCTCAGCAGCCAACTTCTTTGCAGAATACCTCATGACAAGTTCATCTGCAGCTTTTATGATCTTCTCCATCACTTCAGGTTCAATATCTTCAAGTTTTGGAAAACTTGAAACCACGTACACAATCTTTGGATTAAGATCGTTGATGGAATCCCGCAGATATTGGCAGGGTACAACTCCAAATTCATTAGAACTGGAGTGACTTCCAACAACATGTCGAAGGTTGGCGTATTACGAACACTTTGCAATTTTACAGGATCACACACAAACTCCAAGTAATGGGCAGCGACAAAACCTTTCTCCTTCAAAGGTTCCTCTGCCATAAAATGTTTCACTGGAGATTCTTGTATGTTTGATGCTGAAATGTGAAACAGCTGCCTTTCAAATTCAGCATCTTGACTTTATTACATAACCCATCGTACCAGTCCAGGTACCGGGGAATGTGTCCTGTCGAGCTTCTTATCTTCTCAAAGCCAGTTTGCTCATAAAACCACACCTGAAAAAAAATAAAAAAGTTAAACAAATTGTTATATATATCCTATGATTAACCAATGTGAATACTGTAAACCTACTGTATGAATCCTGTAAAATTGAGCTATATATCCTATGAATTGCATCCTGAAACTAAACTGCAACCATACTGTAAACTCATCATGTAAATACTGTAAAATTGTTGCATATATCCTCTAAAACTGTGAAATATATCCTACAAGGCACTGTACATAACCAATGTGAATACTATAAACCTACTGTATGAATCCTGTAAAATTGAGCAATATATCCTATGAATTGCATCCTGAAACTAAACTGCAACCATACTGTAAACTCAACATGTAAATACTGTAAAATGTTGGATATATACTGTAAAATTGTAAAATATATTCTATAAAGCACTGTACATAACAAATGTGAATACTGTAAAATCTATGCATGAATCCTGTAAATTTGTGCTATATATCCTATAAAATTCCTGTATCAAAATTATAATTATATATTTGTACAAAAACTTACAATTAGTGCCAGTGAACAGCCTGGCAGGTAGCCACTTTCCTTCGCTGATGTCTGCGTCTGGCTTTCTGGTTCGTCATCTGTCATGTCAACATCTGACATATCTTGAAGTTTGCACCATATGGCAGCATTCGCAATGTGGGTATGCAGCATGTTATAAACTGCTGCACCCCAGTTGTATTTTGGCAAATATTCAAGACGCTCGGCGTACTTGAAAAAGGTTGAGGTATACTATATTAGAATTAATTCAAAAGATTATATAAGATATCAACTTCCATATTAATTCTGCGTACCTGAACAGATGCAGAGGGACACTCCCAGCAGTGTTTGGGAACAAAATTGTTGTAAACAAATACAACACCAAGAGAGAAACCACATCTCTTGGTGTTGATGCCTCATTGTCTAGAAGTTGAACAATGACTTTTTTCAGCTCCTGCCTCCTGATTTGTGATTTTCTCCCAAAATACCTCTCACGAAGAAGTGACGTTGAATTCCTTACCTGACATAGGTCAACAACGTCACCCTTCGACGGCAGACAAATGAAGTGAGATACACTTCCAGAGGTGAAATACAATTTTTTCTCTTGAAAAAGAAAATAACCGTGATCATTGTCATATTTTGTTAAAATGGTATGCAATATAGCATTGGACACTTGCAATTTTTTGGGAATTACAAAAAGATGGAGGAAGGGTGTGGAAAACAGGAGCTTGCGATGTTCCAGGGTCAATTTGTGAAAAACTTGACCGTGGATAAATGTCATGGCAACGTCAACAACACATTTGTTGGTGACTATGCCATATCTATCCAATTTCTTGGCTGCAAAACAAAAACAAAGTTTTAGTGAGATAAATAATGTAAACTTACTAGATCAATACTGTAAACTTAGTAGATAAATACTGGACTTTTAGATCAATACTGTATGCTGTAACTATGATGAACAAAGTGAATACTGTAAAATTTTCAACATATCCTGTAAAATTGTTCTATATATCCTATAAGTTGAATACTCTAATAAATAGGATCCATACTGTAAACTTACAAGCTATATACTGTAAAATTAACACATATATCCTTTAAAAATGTTAAGTATATCCTATTAAGTAATGTACATAACCTTTACAACTGAGTAATACATCCTTTAACAAACTGCATCAATACTGTAAACTTACTAGATAAATACTGCATGTATTCTGTAACTATGATTAACAAAGTTAATACTGTAAAATAGTACACATATCTGGTAAAATAGTTCTATATATCCTATAAAATTGCATACTCTAATAAATTGGATCCATACTGTAAACTTACTAGATATATACTGTAAAATTAAGACATATTTCTTGTAAAAATATTATTTTATCCTATTAAGTATTGTACATAACCTTTAGAACTGAGTAATACAACCTTTAACAAACTGCTAAACTTACTGGTAAGCATATCCTGTAACTATTAATAATCAAAATGAATACTGTAAAATGTAGCACATATCCTGTAAAATAGTTCTGTGTATTCTATAAATTGCATCCTCTAATACAACTGTTAAACAGATTTACTGTTAAATTACTAACAAATGATGTAAGCACAAACTGTGAATAATCTTTTAAAGAAAAATAAGAAGCAATACCTTGTTCAACTTGAGAATCTTTACTGACAGCATCTTTACCCTTCCCCGTCTTCATTTTCTTTGGTGCATCTGAGAAAAAATTTAGAGTTTGTTTACTATACTGTGAAATAACTCTGACAATAATGTGAAATTACCAATGAATAATGTAAAATAACACTACTAAACAGATCCTGTAAATATGATTAACCAAAGTTAATACTGTAAACTGTTGCACATATCCTGTACAAATGTTATAAATATCCTATAAATTGCATCCTGTAATAAAAATTGCATACATACTGTAAACTTTTTGCATATATCCTATAAAACTGTTAAATATATCTTATAAGTACTATACCTAACCTTTACAACTCACTAATACATAACCTTTGCAGATTTACCCTTTCCTTTATTTTTTTGTTTCATTTGATCTGTAAAAAAACAATATCACAAAACCTGACAAAATTATACTGCATACTGTAAAGAATAACACTTACCTTTGGACTGCTTACTAGCAAATCTTGGAGAAGAACGACTTCCTTTGTCCGATGCATCTGAAAAACAAATTTTCATTAAACATTAGATCAAAAAATCTGTAAAATAATTACTGTAACTCTAACAAATCAACACTGTGAAATACCAAATCAATACTTTCAAATATCAGTGTATTAGTATGAAAATAACAGATCGAAAAAGCAAAATCTGAGAAATACTGTAACCCTAACAAATCAATACTGTGAAATACCAAATCAATACTTTAAAATATCAGTGTATTAGTATAAAACTAAAAGATCGAAAAAACAAAATCTGAGAAATACTGTAACTCTAACAAATCAATACTTTAAAATTAACAAATGGAAACTTGAAATTAACAAGTGTAGCGATTTAAATAACAATTTCTCCCATTTCACTAACAAACTGATGAAAATAAAGACAAAGCGATTTAAATATCAGTGCATTACTGTAAAATATCAGTGCATTACTGTAAAATATCAGATCCAGTGGCGATAGATAGAAATCAGTAGGAAAATAGAGTAACATAAAGTAAAATATCTCAAAATCTGATGAAAATAAAGTAAAATCTCACAACCTTTCGCTGTTTTCTTCATTTTCTTCAAATCGCGAAGTGAGAGAGAAATCAGATCCAGTGACAGTAGAGAGAAATCAGTAGGGATAGAGGGAAATGGCGATCCACTGGGGATGGATTGACAGCGAGAGATTGAGAGAGTGATAATCTCAGAATCGCTAAGTCGGCACCGAGAGATTTTGCGACAGACTGAGAGATTTTGCGAGAGCGTGAGAGAGTGAGAGAGTGAGAGAGAGAGAGAGTAGGGTTTAGACGAGGTTTAGTCGGACGGGCTTTAGTCGGACTCCAGTCGGGGTTTAGTCGGACTCCAGTCGGAAAATGACGCAAATGGCAACGGTTCATATATAACAGAGTGTTATATAGTTTTAGTTAGGGTGATATAGTTAGATCATATGAAATGGTGCGAATGAAATGGCGCAAAGTATAACTTCTGGTGTTTAAATTCTAATAATTTGGGGACCACAATACTAATCGTCTCCAGTTGAAACTGAACTTGACAGAACTGTAGACAAATTCATTCAATAAGAATACTGTAAATTAAGTAAACAAATCTTGTAATTTAATTCTATAAAAGTTATAAAACATTCCCATTTATTAATTCCACCAATTTATATGATGAATAATCATGTAATTAATTCTATAAAAGTTATACAACCTATTTATTAATTTATATTATGAATCATTTTACTTTTAACAATGAAATCTGAAATAATTTATTTTCACCAATAAGAAAACTGTAAATTATTCCAATAAATCTTGTAATTTATTCTATAAAAATTATAAAACATTCCAATTTATTAATTGCACCAATTTATGTTATTAATCATTTTACCAGCATACAATTAGTGGGTTTATAATATACACATAGTTGGTTTACAGTATTGATAATGACTAGAGCTACTTTAATAAATTCTTCAATAAGAAAACTGTAAATTATTCCAATAAATCTTGTAAATTTATTCTATAAAACTAATAAAACATTCCAATTTATTAATTGCACCAATTTATGTTATTAATCATTTTACTTTTAACAATGAAATCTGAATTAATTTATTTCAACAATGCAAACAAATAATCTAAATCAACAGCTAAATTGCCAGTTGCAAACATATAATTTTGTACATCCAACAATGTTAAAGAAACAAACAAATGTATTTACAAACATCTCACTGGAAAAAAAAATCTTGAAAATTACATTTTTTTCTCATAAAAATTATATTACTCCCTTATATCTTCAAAAAATTATTTATTCCCTACTATTTATTCCCTAGTATTGATTGTGTGCGATTCTTCTTGACATTTACATCCATCGGGTTCTTATAAGCATGTTTCGGTGGTCGTCCCTTTCTTTTTGATTTCTGCGGTGGCAATATATTTATCAATGGTGCAGAATTTAGTACTTCATTGGCAGTGGTATTCACTTCTTCATGATGACTTGACGAAGGATGCAAAAGAATTTGCTCACCTGTAATAATAATACTGTAAATATAAGAGACTAATGTGGTAAAATCTTTCAATAAACAACACAATATATACAAGATATGTGATACCTCTACCAATAGAACCAGGCATTGACTCCCCATTTCTTTCATGAATTACAGCTTGATTTGTACCAAGTCTAGCAATGAGTGCATCCCAATCATGAGTAATTGGATCACCTAATATAACAAGTAAATTATTATGAAGAAGATTAAATATGCCAACAACAAGCCAAAATGCAATTGTTTCAATCCTGTAAATTACTTGCACAAATCCTGTAAATTACTTCACAAATGTTGTAAACAAGACAGGACAATACTTCAAAACTTTCAACAAATACAATAACATCGTACAATTAATACTGACAAAACATGTTAACAACTATACAAATTAATTACAGTATTACCTCTTCCTGTAGTTGTGTCAGTTGAAGTTACATCACAATTTGTTTGACCAATTACCGCCTGGCCTGTCAAAATAATTACAGTGATGTGAATCCTGCAAATTACTTCTACAAATACTGTAAACAACTTAATACAATACTTTAAAAGATTCTTGCAATACCTTTCCCTCTACCTCTGGCTCGTTTTCTGGGGACTGTTGAACCATCACAGACTTCTTCTCTTGATGCACCACTTCCCCTCCCTCTAGAAGCCCTTCCTCCAGATCCACCATTATCAATTGTACTTGTACCATCTACAACCTGTTCAACATCTCCTGAAACAAATAAAAATGAAATAAGGAACATAATAAAGAAGTGCAATACCAAACAATTAAAAAATCATTTTTGCAATATTCAAAAGTAAACCTTTTAGTCTGTTTAGAAGATCTTCTAGTCCATTGAGAACTTTATTTTCATTGTCATCACTGACACAACCAAAGTTAAGGAAATCTTCAATTATTGGATTCATCTTCCTTGTCAGATCATACCTCCTGCAAGAAATTGAAAAATGATTTCACATAAGAATAGAAAACCACATCAACACCAATACTGTAAAAATAGTAAGTAAATCCTTCAAAATTTCAATTGTTACCTATTAATTTCAACACTGCCACCATCAAGACATGCAGCAGGAATCAAATCGAATCGAATTTTGTCCTTCCTCCATCGATCAAGTACGTACTTATCATTAACATGCAATTGTTTCTCATGCTTCAAAACCATGATCGAGTGAGCGCAAACAATACCAGAAGACTCAAATTTTTTGCAAATACAAAAAACTTCTTTCAGCTGATCCTTGTACTGTACCTCAAAGATATTTCCAAAAATATCTTGAACTTCATAAACCTTTGTAGAGTCTTCCAGTTGCAGTTTAAAAACACAAGTTAAATTCACAGATTGTCTAACCTCGTGTTGAAACCTATAGAATATCGTATTCGTGTATAAACTACAAAATTGTTTCTCAAATTCTAAATCAGAAATCAACACGGGTGTTGTGGTCTTGTCCTTATGGTCCATAAAATGCTCTCTCTCCCAAATCCTACTCAAACCAGACTCAAAATTGACCACGAATTCAGCCAGTGTTGCCTTAGACCGGAGATAATTATCAAAAAAGGCATTCATACTCTCAACCCTTTGGGTGGTATTCATACCAGCCCAAAATCTGTCATTCAAAAAAACTGGCACCCATTTACGCCTCTGTCTGAATATACTTTTAAACCACGGTGCATCTTCGTACCCAATTTCCACCATCAGCTTCCTCCAATTTTCTTCAAAATCCAATGGAGTTTTGGCTTCGTATACTGTTGCCTTAACCAAATAGGTTAAAGCCTCCTTATCATCTTGCCCACCGAATTTACTCGGTAATTTATGAAGAATGTGCCAAGCACAGTACCTATTTGGTGGAGGAAATAGTATCTAATCAGTAAAATCAGACATTCAGCTAACAAGACAACTGTGAAAACAATTGGATATATCCTGTAAATTAATGCCTATATAGGGTAAAACTATTCAACATATCATGTAAAAACAATAAAAGAAAACAAAATGCATAAATCCTATAAACTGCTGCACATATCCTGTAAAAATGTTAAGTATATCCTATGAACTACTGTACATAACATCCAAACTTGATTCCTATATCCTGTAAAAAAATGTACATATCATGTAAACCTCTTAGATAAATATTGCAAATATAAACCACTGAAAGCATTACCTATGGACAGTGTCATCTCCCAAAACATGCCGAACGCCTTTCTCAATACTTGGGCACTGATCTGTCAGGATACCGCCAGGCTTGACACCGTTCATGCAAGCTACGAATTTCTCCATGCACCATTTATAGTCCTCCTCAGTCTCTCTTCCAAGTAGAGCACAAGCGAAAATTACTGTCTGCCAGTGATGGTTGACACCAACAAACAGAACAAGCGCCATATCATACCTGTAAAACAATTTTTAATATTCGGTAAAATCAGATATTCAGATAACAAGAGATCTGTGAAGACAAATGCATATATCCTGTAAACTAAAGAATATATAATGTAAAAATACAGTACATATGATGTAAAACAGAATACAAGAAAAACAATGCATAGATCATGTAAGCTGTTGCACCTATCCTGTAAAATTGTCAAATATATACTGCAAAATATTGTACATACCCTTTGAACTTGATTCATATATCCTGTAAAAGCAATGTATATATCCTGTACAACAATTAGATAAATACTGGAAAATTGATATCAATAAAAATTACCTATTTGTAAGGTATGTGGCATCCATAACAACGACATCATGATAATATTTGTAGGCTGCACGACCTCGTCCATCGGCCCAGAAAATATTCCATAATAGCATCATTTGTATGCTTGTATGTATACCAGAAATTTGAATCATACAGCTGCTTCTTCTCGAAATAATCCGCTAATAAATTAGCATCATGCCCACCAGAGCCCTCAATTTGCCCCTCTTATAATTATCAATGTGGTTTCGAGCATCCTTTCGTGTAAAAGTTCCCTTAAAATACCCACCAGCCATCTTTAACACCAGTTCAATGTTATTTAGCTGGCGACAACCCTTGATCTGAGTTAAATTCGAGCATATCCTGAATCTCTTTGGAATATACCGATAACCCGGAATGAGAAAGGATGAACCGGGAGTCAGTTCATGGTTATGCTCCAGAAACAACTTGTCTACTCTCCAAGATCCAGTCAACTGAGAATATTTAATTTTCAAGAAAACCTTACAGTTTGAGTTTCCACAAGGCCTCCGCCTCTCTGGAAAAGGCTCTCCTTCTTCCACTTTTTCGCGTTTTTCTCTGAACTTAGTGCATTCAAATCTGAAATCAACCACATTCCCCCCCTTCTTGTGAAATGTCCTCTTGCACACACCAAAACCAGTCTGAAAACCATAAAGTTTCCAGAAATCGTGCGCTTCCTCAACAGAATCAAAATCATCCCCAACAACAGGAGCACTAACTATCTGGTTTTCAGCAACTTCTAACTCTCCTGATCGCTGTCTTACTGTATCTAAAATTACATTCGGTTCTGGTTCTACATTCAAATCCAATTGATGAATCTCAGATTCTCCTGACCCCTCTCTTACTTCTGGTTCTACTTCTGCATCAAAATCTCAGTTTGCACATTCAAATCCCATTCACGTACAACTCTATCTTCTACAACTTGATCAACTTGAAGAACACTAGCTACAGAAATATCACTTCCAGGTCTTCATTTAAGTCAAAATCCATTGCATACAAACTGTAAATAGAATCATAAACAATGTAAGACACCACAACAAAAGCAGACAATCAAATATTCCAGGCCTAACAAAGATCTGTGAAAACAATTGGACATATACTGTAAAATAATACCTCTTCTACTGTAAAACTGTTAAATATATCCTATAAAGTAATTTCCTCAGAATATTACTTATCCCATGTAAAAACTGTGAAACATATTATGTAAAAAACACAAACTAAAAAGTATTAATAGATCATGTAAACTGTTAAATATATCCTGTAAAGTACTGTACATAACTTTTACAACTGATCAATTACATCCTGTAATAAATCCATCATACATTAAAGTTAATAGATAAATATTGGAATTTTAAACTGTAAATCTATTGCATGAATCCTGTAAAATTGTACCTATATCCTGTAAATCTATTGCATGCATCCTGTAAAAAATACTACAACCTTAAATGTATTGCATGAATCCTGTAAATTACTAAATAACTACTGCTGGCATTAAATCAAATCCAAAGGAATCCTAACAAACAATCGTGTAAAATAATAACTACATACAACCTGTAAATCTATTACATCAATCTTGTAAAATAAAATCATTAAATAACTCACCGAATTTAAAGTTCACTGCTAGCCTTCAATCCAAATCGACCCTGATGAATTCGAACGTGAAATCGAATACTGTGAAACAAAATACAGAATGAATCAAACAACTGAAAAAAAAGATATTAAGCAACGATCGGTGTAATTTTTGATTTCAACAAAAGAAAC